>JAYKYS010000033.1:0-539786 GCA_036924285.1 Asterella californica | reverse complement strand
TAACCCTAATAACCCTAATAACCCTAATAACCCTAATAACCCTAATAACCCTAATAACCCTAATAACCCTAATAACCCTAATAACCCTAATAACCCTAATAACCCTAATAACCCTAATAACCCTAATAACCCTAATAACCCTAATAACCCTAATAACCCTAATAACCCTAATAACCCTAATAACCCTAATAACCCTAATAACCCTAATAACCCTAATAACCCTAATAACCCTAATAACCCTAATAACCCTAATAACCCTAATAACCCTAATAACCCTAATAACCCTAAAACCCTAATAACCCTAATAACCCTAATAACCCTAATAACCCTAATAACCCTAATAACCTAATAACCCTAATAACCTAATAACCCTAATAACCCTAATAACCCTAATAACCCTAATAACCCTAATAACCCTAATAACCCTAATAACCCTAATAACCCTAATAACCCTAATAACCCTAATAACCCTAATAACCCTAATAACCCTAATAACCCTAATAACCCTAATAACCCTAATAACCCTAATAACCCTAATAACCCTAATAACCCTAATAACCCTAATAACCCTAATAACCCTAATAACCCTAATAACCCTAATAACCCTAATAACCCTAATAACCCTAATAACCCTAATAACCCTAATAACCCTAATAACCCTAATAACCCTAATAACCCTAATAACCCTAATAACCCTAATAACCCTAATAACCCTAATAACCCTAATAACCCTAATAACCCTAATAACCCTAATAACCCTAATAACCCTAATAACCCTAATAACCCTAATAACCCTAATAACCCTAATAACCCTAATAACCCTAATAACCCTAATAACCCTAATAACCCTAATAACCCTAATAACCCTAATAACCCTAATAACCCTAATAACCCTAATAACCCTAATAACCCTAATAACCCTAATAACCCTAATAACCCTAATAACCCTAATAACCCTAATAACCCTAATAACCCTAATAACCCTAATAACCCTAATAACCCTAATAACCCTAATAACCCTAATAACCCTAATAACCCTAATAACCCTAATAACCCTAATAACCCTAATAACCCTAATAACCCTAATAACCCTAATAACCCTAATAACCCTAATAACCCTAATAACCCTAATAACCCTAATAACCCTAATAACCCTAATAACCCTAATAACCCTAATAACCCTAATAACCCTAATAACCCTAATAACCCTAATAACCCTAATAACCCTAATAACCCTAATAACCCTAATAACCCTAATAACCCTAATAACCCTAATAACCCTAATAACCCTAATAACCCTAATAACCCTAATAACCCTAATAACCCTAATAACCCTAATAACCCTAATAACCCTAATAACCCTAATAACCCTAATAACCCTAATAACCCTAATAACCCTAATAACCCTAATAACCCTAATAACCCTAATAACCCTAATAACCCTAATAACCCTAATAACCCTAATAACCCTAATAACCCTAATAACCCTAATAACCCTAATAACCCTAATAACCCTAATAACCCTAATAACCCTAATAACCCTAATAACCCTAATAACCCGAATAACCCTAATAACCCTAATAACCCTAATAACCCTAATAACCCTAATAACCCTAATAACCCTAATAACCCTAATAACCCTAATAACCCTAATAACCCTAATAACCCTAATAACCCTAATAACCCTAATAACCCTAATTACAACATTCACATCGACTGCTCTAATAACCGTTAATGCCGCCGCGACAAGGCTCCGCAATCAGACGAATACTGGCCAGAATCGTTCTGAAAATTTCGTTGAGCAAAATTGTTTGATTGAAAGAAAGAGTACTTCGACGCAACAAGGAGGAATTGAGTTAGACGAAGAAGAAAGGAACAGGAGAGTCGGAAGATTTGTAGATGAAGAAGAAAGAAAATGGAAAATGATTCAATCCAATAAGGTGTGCAGGCACGATCGCTATAATATTTGTGCAAGAGATGACTCACTTGTCGATGAAGTAAGAGATAATGGTGGTGCACTTGAGCTCGAGCTTTCTGTTTGTGATTTGTGTCTATACTTTTCTTCTAAAGCACATTTATGTTGATATGCCTTGAATAAACCTTGTGATAATGTCGGTAAAAACAATGGTTTTGAGATATAATGATCCATTTGTTGAGCCAAGCATGCTTCAGCATCACCTTCCATTGCATTCGCAGTGAGAGCACAGATAAAAGGTTGGAAAATATTCGTATCCATACCACGAATTATGGCGGTGGAAACGAATCCGTCACAGATTGGCATCTGTGAGAGAGAGAGAGAGAGAGAGAGAGAGAGAGAGAGAGAGAGAGAGAGAGAGAGAGAGAGAGAGAGAGAGAGAGAGAGAGGTGGAGTTAGAGAAGTGGAGAATGCCTGACAGAAATCGTGGTTCATCATCCACACGTACCTGTAGATCCATCAATACACAATGATACGGATCGAATGTTGGTTGATTTTCTGATGTCGAAATTCTTGGTGTTGCGCTTGTACTACCCGAAGTCGATGTAGGTGTCTGCACCGATCCATTCGTATTGGTAGGCAATGGTTCAGGCCATGGTGCATGTAACATATCACTCGGTGCTGGAAAGGTGTTTGCATGTTGTAACTCCTCAGCACAACTTTGACCATCTCCTGTTAGTCGAAATTGATGTGACTGAAATCCTAATCGTGTTAACATTTTTGATAAGAGACGTTGATTGATTGAATTATCTTCAGCAATTAAGATACGAATCGGATAAAGTGATGCGAATGCACCAAGACCGCCAACATGTGAGAGCGCAATCGGTGGTACGAGTGGACTTGATGTAATTGAGGGTGTAAGAGTGAGTTCGCGTTTGAAGGAAGTAGGTGTAGAGTGATTGGAATTTCCAGCGAATGGCGTCATTGAAGGTCCAACTGAAGTCACAATTGGTGCACTCGTTGCAACTGCTAGTGGTCGCACACGATGTGGTACAAGTTGCGATCGCGGTCGTAGTGAGGCTTCGATGAGATGCGCAATTTTGATCGGTAGTGTGATGATGGTATCAGTCGACTCCTCAAGTGTACGGCGAGTTGCACCTAACGGTAAGAACACATTCACTGTTGTCATACATCCACTCGCACGGGTGAGTAGGAAGAGACTCTTAAGTACGGTCATTTCCGAAGCTGCAAGTAGTGATTGTACATCTAGCCATATACTGTGATACTCACGTAATGCTGGTCGAGTACGATTGGGAAAATTGACATCAGATTGACTCCATTCTTGTACAATTGGACCGATTGTTGTTGCAACCTCGACTGTTAGTTGACATTCTTCAGCTAGCATGGAAGCAAATAGTGGTGAGACAACTGGATTGTGATGAATCAATAACGCACGACGCGGCGACGATGTGATCACGGGTGAGGAGCTCGAAGAATCAAGAGATGACACGTTCATTGTGACAGCGGGTGTGGTCAGTTCACTTGATGTGGCCGATGGATCTGAATCTCGCAGCATCTGCATACGATCGCTCCTGTCAGCAACTGATGGGGGTATCGATAGTGCCTCTGCCCTCGGTGAGGAGAATGCGGTCGGTGTTGTTGGTAGTGGTTGTAATCTTTTCGGGTTGAGTGAACCTTTAACACGAATAGCAAACCGAAATGTGGAACCCACACCAATTTTACTTTCTAAACCGATTTCACCGCCGAGTAATTGAACTAAAGAACGAGAAATCGCTAATCCGAGACCCGTGCCTCCGTACTGAATTGGTTTAAACCATAACAAGGAGAGAGAAAGAGCAGCAGCAGCAGCAGCAGCAGCAGTAGCAAAGAAGAAGAAGAAGCAAATGAGTTGTGAGTTGAGCTCAATATACCAACTCTATGGACTCTCTTCACCTGCACTGACTGACCTTTCCATTAATTTCTCTGTGAGCTTGGCTAAAGCTGGTAAACAGTCGTGATTGTGCTGAAGGTGCAATACCAATGCCACTATCAGCAACCGTTACAATCAATTCAAACCAATTGGAAGTACTTGATGCATCAACTGAGATTGTTGCAGATTCTTGTGCCATTGTTGAAGCAGAAGCTGCAGGAACAGGTGGTGCAATGGAGACAGGTGATTCGCTCGTTTGAAGTGGTGGTATAATCGGTTTGGCATGTACTTGAATAACAACTTGTCCAACAGCTGTAAATTTGACAGAATTACTCAGTAAATTGAATAAAATTTGTTTGAAACGTGATAGATCACTTAGAATGAATTGAGGAACATCTTGATCCACTTTTGCGATAATAGCCAGCCCCTTTGCTAATGCCTTTTGTGCTACAACATCAATACTACTTTCGATACAAGCACGAACATCCAATGGTGCTAAATGAAGTTCGATTTTACCTGCTTCAATTTTACTTAAATCCAATATATCATTAATTAATACTAACATTGTTTGACCACTACTACGAATGATTCCGATGAGATCACGCTGTTCGGATGTGAGACTGGATGAAGGATCGAAGAGAAGTAATTCAGCACCACCGAGTACACCATTCATTGGAGTACGAATTTCGTGTGACATATTTGCTAAAAATGTACTCTTCGCTTGATTCGCTTCTTTCGCTTCTAATGTTGCTCGATGTAATTCAGCTGTTCGTTGTTGTACTTGTACTTCCATTGTTTGATATAATTTAGCTGTTTCCATACTGATAGCAGCTTGTTGTGTTATCAGACGACATGAAAGCAGACGATCTCTTGTAAATGCTGCTGGAATACGTGGATGCTCTAAATATAAGACCGATATAAGAGAATTTCTCAATAATAATGGTAAACATAATATACTCCTTGTACGATTTCTTCGAACAGCTTCATCACATCCAAATACTTTATCATTAACAGCATCAGCTAATATTACACTCTTCTGACTGTGTAAAACAAAATTCAAAATTGAACGAGGATAATCGGCCATACTTGTATGTGGAATACTTGAAATGGGAAGATTTGGTTCAGTTGAAGCATCACTGGGAGAATCGACATTGGTTGAAGGACCAGCTGAAGCAAATTGTGGATGAAGATAGATACTCTGACTATCATACTCAATCGAAGCATCGATACG
Source organism: Asterella californica (assembly GCA_036924285.1). Classification (NCBI taxonomy): domain Eukaryota; kingdom Viridiplantae; phylum Streptophyta; class Marchantiopsida; order Marchantiales; family Aytoniaceae; genus Asterella; species Asterella californica. The sequence continues at coordinate 534,710 of JAYKYS010000033.1, read as the reverse complement.
CCATTCGACATCGCTATCAGATGACTCTGGAAGTGTCGATCCAGATACAGGTGTTACTGCAGGTGATTGTACCTCGCGTGATAAAAGTGTCGCACGATGTGCACCACCGTTCATCATGATGATTCGCATCAACTTTGATATGAGTGTCGGAAGTACCAATTCACGACTGATTGTTTGAATTGCTCTTATGATTGCTTGAATATCAAGATCTTGCACACGATCTGGTTCGGGACCAGCGATCGTCGGACCTTCGAGTACATGACCATCAATCGGACCGAGTAATGTCACACCGACACCAGCTGCTGATAGAGCTGCAGCTGCATCGCCAGGGCCAGATAACGGTTGTCGGCTAGTCGGTGCTAATCGTCGCAATGAACGTGCATTCGATTGTGGTGTATCGTTGAACTGTTCGATCTCAAAATCAGCCGTGAAAGTCATACTCGTGAGCCCACCACTGACTGCGCTACTCGATAATGATTCACCAGTGTGGAGATGCTCCTCAAATGGATCAAGGAGTGGAGGTGATGATGCAGTCGGTATTACATCTGGAATGATTGATGGAACATCAAGAATCGATCGAATTGGATTAGTTGTACTGCTGTGACCAAGACCCAATGTACCACGAGGTTGAGCATGATTCGCGGGTGCACGACCGCCATTGATTGGATTACGTCGGAGTGAAGACAAGCTGCGTGGTGCATTATGAGTTGGCAGTGAGTGTCCTGGTGCAAATTGTCCTGCTAGCCCAGCCCCTGAGAATAACGCGATAACATCTGCAAATTGTTTCGAAAATTCTTGTTGTAATGCTTGTGTAATCGCAAAAGCGCCCCATCTTCCATACGATCTCATCGCAATGAGTAAGAAATTCGTTCCTTGTTGAGGACGACGTACATAGAAGTGAAAACGACATGATAATTCATTTGATAATCCTTCGATAAAATCATTACAACGTAATGCTGATGCAGAACTTTCACCATGACCTGTATCATAGGCCGTACTGATAGTACCAGTACTAACACCACTCTCTGATGTCTTAAATGGTGAGAAAGATGCCGCACGTTGTTGAAAACGACTACCCGCCGTTGTTGTTTGATGATTTAATTCACCTAGATCTGGATTTGCGCGTGATAAGGTTGTGTGTCGTGGTTCTGATTTTCGTGACGGTGAATGATGGTCATCAGCTGAGCCATCTGTTTCTTCACTTAAACCAGCTGAATCAATTTCAGACTGATCACCAACACGACCAGTCACAACATTAGCATGATAATTACTACGACTTGAGACAGCGCATGCAGCTGCTGTAGAATAGACACTTGCGATACGTGAGACAAGTTGATCACGAAGTAAAGGATCAGATGTTAATAATGTTCGAACATGAAGACCACCGCTGTCACCACCACCACCACCAGGATGTACAGATAAAGGGCGTGCTGTTGCATCCGAACTGCCGAACATCTCACCATCATGAGATGTTTCTGCGTGTGCTCGATGGCGAGTTTGTGAGGAACGAGCAGCCTGTGCTGCACGTTGCTTCGCCTGTTGTGTGAGACGATCCTTTCGTGCTTTGGCGTGCATCATCTCAGACAGTTGATTCAGTTGCTCCTCTTGTGGTTCGACTCCTCCCTCTGGTGTCATCGATGGTGTACTAATTGGATGCGCTCGTTTATCCTGCGCTGATTGAGCACGTGCAGCTCGACGTACTCTTGCATCAGCCTTCGCAGCTGCGATTGCCTGCTGTTTTGCCGAAGCAACTTCTGGTGCTAATAATTCACTTGGTAGCTCATCACCTGCTTCAAGTATAATACCACGATCATACGCATGTAAAGCTGTATATGCCATTTCTGCTTTTACGAGTAAATATTGACATTGAAAATCTCGTTGATTACTAACGGCAAATCGATGTAATTGTACTTGATTTAGTTGTACTTGACGCCAATAAGTTCCATAGAGATCACTTGCTGGTGTGGAAGATGAAACGGATCCACCGGTGGATAACGAATCGGCAGTTGAATGAACACTTGTTACTTTGCTCTGTTGCTGTTGATTTCCCCTTGACGAACTCCCAGCTTCCAATCTATCCGCTGCTCTCGTCGCTTTCGCATTAATAATCGCTTGTACTTCCGTTTGTTGTCGAATTAATGCTAAATAAGTCAAAGATTGTACGAGTAAAAATGTAATTAATTCAGGTTGACCAGCAACACGATGAACATCAGCTAATTGAAGTGTTTGTACAGCTAAATCAGGACGATGGAAACAGAGTTGTGATTTCGCTTTTGTGATAGCATATAATGTTAAGAGCAATGAAGAATTACCTGAACCACATTCTGCTTGTAATTCAGCTATGAATGTTTGTTCGGCAGATGAGATCGAACAACGATCATGTTGCTCGGCTACTCTTCCAGGACTGTACGTACTACTGTTATTTGCTGGGAGCGGTTTTCTCAATGTGGGTAAAATTAATTTCATACCGATTGTATATTTTTGTACAGCCCAATCTTGTAATAATCGTTGATTTTCACTTTGTGCTTGATTCAACATTTCCTCCCATTCTTCTAATGAACTGGTATATTGTTGTAATAAAACAACAGCTAATGAACTCTGTGCAACAAATAGTTGATCACCACAAAGAGAACCAACATAAATACTTTGATATAATTCGACGATGGATAACTCTAAATGACCAGTAAATGAATTGATAAATAATGCATTCGCCATTAATGTACGACAATAATCAGTTTGATTATTATTTTTCAAACAGAATGCTAAACCTAACTTTCCCCATTCCTGTGCATCTGCTGCACGAAATCTTGTGTCATCAATACGATTCGCTAATAATGATGCACCTAACATAGCAAACGAGAATCCTTCATTCCCACTCAAACCATGTGTAATCGAGTGTAATACAGAAGATAATGCGACATGTTGTAATACCAAAGCATTCAACATATAAGCGGGAAAGATACACTCTAAATATAGTTTACATACCAATACTTGTTTTGAATCAGGACATAATGGAAGATGATGTAAAAGGGAACGAATTGCTAAACGAGATGAGGAGGCAGAGGTGGAGGAAGCATCATGGGGAAAGACGGTGGAACGAGTAGATTCACCACCGGCATGATTGATATGAGGTGTATCAGAGAAGGATTCTTCACCTGAATGACCAAGAGTCGCACCACTTCCACCACTATGTTGCCCATCATCACTTGTTGAATGGTCATGATATTGATCTGATGATGTTTCCTCTGCAGGTGAACCATCCGAAACAAAACGACCTGGGTACGCAGGTGGTGAACTAAGAGTACTTTGAGGTGACCGATCGGACACATCGATATCAAGTGATGCACTTGTTCGTAATAATTCTGATGGTGTTGAATTCTCTGTCGGTGGCGAATTCTTTAATTCAAAGGTTTTTAGTTTTTCTTGTAATTCATTAAACATACTCCAGACTTTCCCTGGATCTACTGATACTTGTACTGCAACTTCACGAGGCATTTCGATGCCATCAGCACCACTACCATCTGAAATATGTAAACCTTCAACTTCAACACCAAGTAAACGTAAACCACTGACGGCTAATACAAGCGCAGAACGATATTCACCTGCTATTGATTTCAAACGAATTAATTCACAATAAATAGCAATTTGTTGTGGTAAATGATTCGCGCGTTTTAAGCATTGATGAAAATACAATGCAGAACGTGTATGATGGCCACAGAGATATTCGAGTTGACCACGAGCGAATGATAGGGCAAATAATAGATCATAATCAGCGGGATCGCTCCAGACATGATCGAGTGCGCCTGGTGGTGGAAGACCGATGGCACTCTTAGGTTCTTCTGAACTCTTTGATTCGACGATTGTTGGCTCATTCATATTGCGAGGTGATTCATCAGTGAGTCGTGATTTTGATCGACCTGATTTTGATCGTGTTTTTACTGAACTTGCTGCACTATTCTCTTTGCTTTGATCTTCACCATCACCTCTTGAAGTTTCACCTTGCGGCGGTCGTATTTGTAATTTCATTAAGAAACCAGCAGCTTTTACATAATACAATGCCGAACGATATGAGCCGACCTGTTTAGCTGATGTTGCTGCAACTAATAAAAACGAAGCAGCACGTTTACATAATGATGCTGAACCAGAGAGAAGATGAAGACATTTGAGGTAATGACTTGCAATTGAGAAATAATGATGCTCACTCATGTGTGCTACCTCACCTGATGCTGCTGCTGCTGCTGTTGCTGCTGCTGATGTTGCATCCCCTTGTGACTCTTCATTACTTGGTGGTTCCGGTGATGCTAAAGAGTTCCCAACACCGCCAACCATTATTGCTTGTTGTTGTGTTAAGGATGCTAATGTACGTCGTGCCGCACGATCGAATGCTGTACTCATTTGTGCTAACAAAATTTGGGCAGCACGTAAATGAATGGAGGAACGTTGATCTTCAGGCATCGAAAGATAGATTGCTTCAGCGATTTTATCATGTAAAAATGTATAGTTCTCGGGTGGCGCTGGTTCATCACCTACTTCTTGTGGTTGAAGTGCTGAAGGGTCAGGATGAATTGAAGCTGACGGACCACGTGTACTCGAGCCGAGTGTGTCATTGTACATATTCTCATTACCACCATCACGAACGTGTTTACCATCAACCGAACTCGCATTCGAACTCGCCTTGGATCGCTCAATATCGGCACCAAGCTGCAGAGGTGGTTGGAGATCAGGTAGCGCAACTGTTGGTTCATTCGATACGACAGTAGCTTTGTTGCTATTCCTGCTGCTGCTGCTGCTTCTGTTGCCAACAGGATGGTGTTGTTTTGATGGTACTTGTGGTACAACAGGCGGCTGTGTACGACAAAAAGCAATCAATTCTTCTTTCAATGGTTGTTGTAAGGCCGCCCGAATCTCAGCCACAGTATAAGCTGGATTCCGTTCCTCATCATCCAACAATGATACCAGAAGTCCAATAGAGAATTCAAATCCAATACATGATGCATATTGTAATGCTAAACGACTGAGTGGAGTTAGTTGTGCAACATGGCGTTGTAAGAACATTAACATTGTTGCACCTCCACCTCCACTTCCACTGGATGTTGATTGCGCTGATAAATCGAATGGGACAGCTGATGCAGCCCCCATTCCTGTAGTACCAGAAACAGCCACAGCTGGTAGAATTGCTTTCTCACGAAAATAAGCAGTAATTTGTGCCATATCATATACCCATTCGCGATGATAATTTTGATGTTCTTCTTGTCCTAATAAATTTGTACTCTGTGCCTGAATCCGTTCATGATCGTAGGTTTGACGCGAGACTGGTATTTCTTTTTCTGCATGCTCGAATGTGAATTGAAGTAATCCATCACGATGAAGTGCTTGTAAGATTTGAGTTGCAAAGAGTGGACTACCTGCTGTCTGGGCGAGTAAGAAGGAAGAAAGTGGAAGACTCTTTGGTAGTGAGCAGCACAGTGTATCAGACACGAGATGCGTGAGAGAATCCAATGAGAGTGGTTCAAGTAATATGCTCTCAACCGTTGTCAAACGTGTCGGACTGAATGACCCTGAGCTGGAATTCAAGTTCGATCCTGAATTATGCAGTCCAGTCGGTCTCGCTGGTGACCACCGAGCACCAGCAGTATGTGCTTCTTGAATACGATGAAGTATAGCAGATAATTGTGCTTCACGTGTATCACCTTGTAAACGTGAGGACATGATAATAAGAGTATGCTCACATGCTGTGTTGGTTACGAGTGCTTCAATGGCAGCCAAGGAAAAACGATCAGCCCTGGTGGAGAAGAAATCAAAGAAACAAACTGTGAGTGCCCGATCCGATTGAAGCATGCATCTCAACCTCCTGCTCCCATTTCGTACTCACCACTGAATATCATCAAACACAATCACAAGTGGTTGATTCGCCACCTTCGCAAAAGAACAAAGAAAATGTGTTAATAAATAATTAAATCTTTGTTGCATTTCTTGCGCTGCTAGTTCACGTACAGGTGGTTGAACACCGATGATTTGCTCTAACACAGGAAATAATTGTGTTAATAAACTACCATTACCAGCAAATAGTTCTAAAATCATTTTTTTCCATGCATTAAGTCGGGTTGTTGATAATGTCAATAAATGTAATAATAATTGATTCACAGTTTGTTTTAAACATGCAAATGGTTGATGATGATGCTCTTCTAATTTACTTGAAACCATTAAGATACCTTGAGACATGACGAGTGGCGTGAGAACGGTGGTGATTAGTGCAGATTTACCTGAACCGGGACTTCCACGTATAGCAAGGACATGTGTCGTACGATTTTGTATCATTGATTCAATGCAACGATGGAATCTTGTGACAGCACTTTCACGACCATATAATTTCTTACTAACTGTAAATACTGCAGCTTGATCCCAGACACCGAGACGAAAGATAGGAAAATTCAGTGCATCGTTGGTAGGCGCACCGACTGAATTAATCAACGCGAGACAAGAGCGAAGATCGACCCCAAGACCAAATGCTGACTGATAACGACGATCGGGACTGAGAAATAAGGAAGAGAAACAGATGAGAGGGCACAAGTGAGAAGAAAGCAAAGGGAAAAATGGCGACCGCGCGAGCAAGTTTTCACACAACATCATGAAGTCTCGTGTTACTAACTCTTTCTCAAGACATTTCATGATGATATCGCTAATTAACTGAGGTATAGCTGGTCGTTCACCATTTCCAATAGATGAAGTAGGAGTACCACTATTACGACCAGCTGTTTCATGGGTTTGTGCATGTCGTTCCACCTCTGCCTGATTCATCTGTGCGCGAACGATAGCAGGAGAAGGTGGAATCTGTGTTAAGATAGCATGAACCAATGACAGTTGAGGATCGGAAGTTTGTACACAAGATGATAATGGCAATTGTCCTGTTAATAATTGATATAATACAGCACCTAATGAAAATATATCTGTACGACAATCAACAATGCGTCCGATTCTTCCTGTTTGTTCTGGAGAGAGAAAATGTAAAGTACCTTGCATTTTCTTAGCTTCGCGAGGTAGCATTGCACTTGTTGCGAAAGGTGTACTAATACCAAAATCAATTAATCTTACCTTTTGACTCGATGGATGATATAAAATATTCGCACTTGTTATATCACGGTGAATTACTTGTTGTGAATGAATTTGTGAGACGATATGAGCGAGTTGTATGGCGATATGCAAGAATTCTTCTAAATCGAAACCACTTGCATAACGTGGATTGGAGAAATGAAGTTGTAAAGAAGGACCGTCAAAATATGGTGATACCAAGACAGGAATCATTAAACCGGTGAAAGAACCACTGACAGGAACAGGCAATTCAACCAATTCGACTGATAAGATGACAACACAATTGGAGAAAAGGCAGATGGGCAAATGATGTGAATAAGGAGCATCACAAGGTGCATCAAGTGAATCTGTCGATCTCATGGCGGCAATCCACTCGACATTGAAGAGGAGTAAGAAAAGCAGGAAGAAGAAGAGGAAGAGGGGGAGCAGAAGAGCATGGTGGGAAGAAGCGGAAAATGAAGCAGAGAACGATCCAGCATCATCGCATGCATCCTAATCTGACGAATAGGTACTAATCCTTGAATCTTCTTTGTTTGCAATTGCTTCATAATAGTGTATTGATGTAAGAATTGATCACTTTTGGCACGAAATACTTGTGCTTGTTCTGGTAATATAATAGGCGCTACCGATGCGAGATCAAGCGGATTATTATTCAGTGTATTCTCTAACCCAGCGGCCAAACCATCCGATTCATCTAATTCAACTTCACGTGATTGTATGGGAAAGAGATTCGGTAGTTTGAGGACGACTCGTTCGTACGATGGCGGACGAACAGGGCCATTGCTGTCATCGCTGTGATGTGATAATGAGGTTAAGGATGAACCATCTGAATTCATATCAAATGAGTTTGATGCCCCCACAGCTGGCCCACCTCTTTGTGGTGGAGGACTCATTACTAGTTGTCTTCTCGCTCGATAAACCAATGTATTTCGACTTTCGAATATTAATCGCAAATTCGTAAAACGTTGCGGTAAACGACCTATAGGAAAACGTGAACGAACACGCTCATCAGAACGACGAATACGAGCAGTTGGAGAGGAGGAAGCGGGGACGAGAGCAGGAGATGCGAGGGCGGGGGCGGATGTTAGTGGGCCATCTGTGTGAGGTGCGAGGAGAGGTGATGAGGATGATGCGATGATGATGGAGGGAAGGAAGGCAGCAAGTAACGGGCTAGTGGTACTCATAGTTGTTTGGTTGTTAGGTAAAGATTGAACTTGTGTCGTTGAAAATAATAATTTGCGAAGTTGCGAAGGCCGAAATGCACGTTGGATCCATTCATCAATGCACGTCGAGCTCGATGTCCCTTCAATCACTCACCCACATCACTTTTATTCACGAGCCGACTCATTGACAAGGTGAAAACAGGTCGAACAACTACAGTTACATCAGGTCAAGTTGACCTGGAGTACTACGGAATAATCCGTGGCGATTGCGCACGGAATTAGATCGACCTGGCGGTGTCGAACTCTGCTGGCGAAGCAACTCAGGATATCAAAGCAACACTGCACTAAAGCTGACAACGCTAGCAACAACAGCAGGAACGGAAGTTTTGGATTGTGTGGTGTCGGAATTAATGCTGTCATTGCTTCGCATTGCTCGACGAAAGAAGTATATTTTTCTATTCACACCAGATCCAAAATTCCCACATCCAAAGCAAAAAACGATGAAAAGTGATAAGAAGCAGCATCCTCATCTGCGACACCCACAATCAGCAGCATCAACATCATGTCGATTCGGTTGATGTCTGATGTCGTCTGTGTTGCTTGGGATCCTTCTCTGCTTGCGTGTCAGTGTCGGTGCGGAGGTGGAGGCGGTGGTGGTGGGGTAGAAGAAGAGAGATGAGGAGGAGGTGATTAACGTCGATGATGGAATAGCTTCAGTTGATGCATCAGGAATTAGAAGAAACAACAGCAGAAAGCAACAACCAAGCAGTGACAATGACGACTCAGGCGAAAACGATGTGAGGATTCTAATATCTTGTGTATGAGAAGAGTGCTGCGTGCGAGCACAACATCAACGATTTTAATCAGCCTTCCTTCAATTTGGAGAACTCCATGAGCATCAGCATTACATGTAGCATGTGGTGGCAGTAGTTGTCATGGCAGCGGTGGACACAAATTTTGCGAGTGCTAGTGGGACTTACTTCGAAGATATCGGGTGTAGCGAGGCAACAGCATCGATGCGATGTACGATCGACACGACTTCAAGTTGATCTGCTGTCGCAGTTGGTGATCGTGACGTGGGAGGGCGTCCGTAACCAATTGTTTTGCCAAAACATGCTGGTTCACTGCTGTCGGATGTTTGAGGTATCAACTTACAGAAGTCCACCGACACCAATCTTGGAGAGTGTCTCCTCGTACAGTTGCGGATCGATCGAGAAAGGGTACATAGGTGCATCAGAATATCGTGCATCGATTGGAAGATAAAAATATGGCACGAGTGCTTGTAGGAGTTTCTCATTCGTCGTGACGAGCATCGTCACCAAAATGGATACAAGTACATCTGCTGAATAGTGATATCGGATACGAATAATACCGAAGAGAAACACGGCTGTCCACCCGATGAGGATCAGGCGGAGTGCGTTACATGTCCAATAAGTCGCACGCGGATAAGCACGAGCAAAGTATGGAGGAGGTGCGCGCGATTGAATGATACGCTCACGCATCGGCATGTTGATGCGGTATCGCAATGAGGCATTCATGCCATGGCCGCGCACATCGTCCCACTCCGGGCATGGCAGATCGGAGTGACCGGTCGATCGCCACAGTCGTGAGTTGTTCACATTTCCTTCCGAAGCACCGTAATGTCCGCCAACATGCGGACCGCCATGTGAAGCCGGGATTGGTGCTGACAACGCCAACGGGCGTGTGCGCAACAGACGTGGCACATTCACTTCGCCGACTTGCGCATCGTGGAGTGCGTTCGGTGGTAGTGACGCCATCACATCATCTCCTAATGGCCCATTCGTGACACGAATGACACGCTGCGCTGGATCGTCGTCGCACCGGTGCATGAGATCGATTACTGTCGTTGGCTCGATCCCGATAATGTTGCTCTCCTCGGACTTGTTGGACTGATGATGTGGATGCTGCTGCTGCATATTGGTCGAGTCGTGTGATGGATCTCCGTCTTGAGTGGTGGTTGTTGCTTGTGAATAATTGGCAGATTCGATATCATTCACTTCGTGTACTCGTGGTTGTAGCAAATTCTCATTGATGGCAGTTGCGTCGACTTGTCCATGTATCGGCATACGCATGAGACGTCCAAGCTCAATCGCGCGCTTTTTGTCGAGTCCTTCGCTGTGCGCGAGTTTGACACACTGAAGTATGGATGAGCCGATCGGCAACGGCTCTAGTGCTTCGAGTGCTTCACCGTCCTTGTCGATACCCGGAAGTGAAGTGTCATCTGGTAATTGCGTCAAGACATCGCGATTACGAATGGTGCAATCGCCCCACCCCATTCCGCGTGGTCGACCTAGTTTCTCATCTTCACTGCCAGGCTCTGGTAGGCACGTACGATTTTGTACGCCCATACCGAGTTGCGTCACTTGATCCATCTTGCGTGTGTATGTCGACGTGCTGTGTGTTATGGCAGTCAATGGTAGTGTGTCCCATCCGATAAAATCGTACCAGACCCGACGAAACATGATTAACGCAGTGAGAAAGTTGAATGTGTGACCGGAAAACATTCTACCACCAAAGACACAACGGGAGAACACAACAATGAGCATCATCACAGTTCAAGCGCAGACAACAAGTCACTCTCTTGCGTGCATGACTGACTGATCTCCGCAGTAATCGCTGGTGAAGTGGTACCACATCCACGAGCCATATGTGCGCATGGTGCGGGATTGACAACTGCCGTTCGATGCCCATGGATCAGGGTACACTGTGACGACGTGTAGAATGCCGTCTGCCATGAACATGACAAATGCGACAGCAGCCCACTCTCCGAGACGAACCATGTCACGCATAGCGAGACGGAAGAGGAGCGAGCCAACGATCGCCGCGATCAAGGATCCATCGACGAACATATGCCAGTGTGTGTAAGTGATGCCAGCGGCAGGCGGAATGAGTTCGTGCAGAAGGTCATCGAGGAAGAAGACATTCTGTGGTGGCAGTTGCTCACCAGCAGAAATCTGTGTATCGAGATTGCCTGAGATCGTACCCGGCACAGCATAGTTGTGCTTGTCGGCCATGGCATTCGTACGCCATGTCGTGAAGTTATTCATCTGCTGAAAGAACCACAGTGCAAATAATACAGCCGTAACTGCAGGAGACGACAAAATGTGAGCAAACGCGCGAGAGCATCGGAACGCCGCGATCGCACAAACTAAACAAATTCCACGCCGGTGAGCTGACCCATGACAATGGCTGGTCGTATATAAAATGTCCAGAATCGCTTGAAGCGCAACCATCTGCTTGCATCGAGATCGGCCTGCTTGTACATCGGTGGCCAGTATCGACAACGACGACCAGCAACGTTTGAGCATTCGAATGCGCACTCATCCTCGTGTCCGGTCGAGGTCCATCGATATAACTTTGAATTCTTCCATCGTCGTAGCCATTCACCTTTCCACCCACTCGGATTGCGTGTTGCTGTGTATTCGTTCCTGATCTTCTTGAGGTCAACTTCGCCGAGTGATCGATGCGATCGCAACGTCTGTGGCTTCACACCCGAATGTCGTAATGGAGGCGATGACGAGTGTGCAATGTTGCTGTCATTCGATCTCGATTTGGCAAAGTTGGCTCCTCGGATGGTGGCATGTCCATGATTGTCTTCTGCTGCTGGTGTCGGTGGTGTTGCGGATAACTTCGTTGAGTGCAAATCAAGCTTCGCGCGTTGATCCTCCATGTCGATTGTTGAGGAGGACAAGGGACTCACTTCATCCTCCGGGTGGAACACCGGTCCTTCACGATGATACGACATCAGCTTGTCTTACCTTGTGCTGGTGTGGTGTTGTTGATGAGGCGTGGTTGGTGTGTCAATGTTGTGGTAGTGGTGGTGTCGATGGGCGCGGTTGCTTCTATGTCAGCGTTGCGGTGATCTTGTGCTCCGTGTGGATGCAATTGATCCGCAGATATCTGCGGATTAGCGTGGGCGGGGTTGCGACTTGGTCATGCCGACCTTTCAGGCACATGACTATCGCGATTCAGCGGTTGCGGCGATGCACGATAAGTGAACCAAGATCACACAGCAACACAAGGACCAACAACGCACAACACGACACCTATTAACCAGAATCACTTTCAACTTCACCACGTGGTGCATCCTTTTATCCGCTCGCTCGTATCTTCTTATCAGACGGTCCATCAACGATGCAACCTCACACACATAACAGCATTGTTAACAATGGGCCAGTCGAGAAACGATTAGGACCACCAAAGTCGTCCGATATGTCATCGCTGAATGGTGAATCTGGCTGTTCGCCTCGGCATTGGTCATACATACTCGAGTGGATACTCATGATCATTGTGATCGTTGTACCACTGGCACTCATAGTCTACCTCATTCCATTTCGCAATCGTTCGATCTCACTTCTCGATGCGACCATCCAGCAGCCATACTTTGTGAACGACACCATGCCGATCATAGGTGTCTTTATACCATCCGCCCTCGTACCTCTCATCTTCTTCGCCTTGTATCCATTACTGCTCTCGCGGTATGCTAGTCGCGCTGGTCTACCAACACACGTGCATTCGCTACGATACTTCTACTGGTGGACGGCGTGCCTCATTCAAACCATCGGCCTAACTGTACTGCTCTCAGAGCTGAGCAAGCGTCTTGTACAAGCGCCGCGTCCAGATTTCCTTCATCGATGCTTTCCAAATGGTATACCGAATGATCTACGCGACGCTGCAGTGAAGAATAATTACATCATAGATACCTCACTGTGTCAGTACGATTCTCGCTCGATATACGAGGACGGCCTCCAATCTGTGCCGTCGGAGCATACATCGCTCGCCTTCTGCATGATGACGATCCTCGTCCTGTTCTTCATGACTGTTCGACGCGAGTTAATTACTGCTTCGCTGGCCAATCGTGCACTCATGCGTCGTGAGAAGGAGCGAGTACCGTTGCTGCAACGCCACCCCACCACCACCACCACCAGTACCGGTGACTCCACTGCATCCAACGCAGTGCCGTGCGCACTCGCGCGGCAACACGAAATCGACAAGGGCGCGTCGGTGCATGGTCCGCTCCTTATCGAGTACGGTTCTTCATTCACATCCACACCGCAGTCGACAGCATTGCAGCCCGATGCACCGAAGCGAGCCCATTCCGCATTTTGGCCTGTTTCCGATGCCGCTGCCATTGCGCATGTCATTTTGCCGTACGGTTGGGCTGTTCTTGTTGGTTTCAGTCGTACATTTGATCATCGTCACTCGTTTCATGACGTCCTCTGCGGTGGTGTACTCGGCATCGCCGTTGCATTCGCGGTGTGCTGGATGCATCGATCACACTTCGAATCCTACCATCAGCGATGGTACGAGAATCAGGTCGATCAGTGCTTGATGGGTGACCATCACGAGCGCGCCGCTCGATCCGAGGAGATACTGCTGCAACACGCACACCAGGCGCAATCGCATCAGGATGATGATATCGAGCAGCAACGAGGTGCTGTGCAGCAACAACACGAACTGAAGCATCTTGCTCAACCAGCACCGATTCCCCCCACTGATCCGGCCATCGTGGCGGCATCGGCACCGACTTCGGGCTCAGTCACCCCTACGGACACAGGCACCGCTAGCAACTCGATCAATGGCGCAACCCAACCAGACATCTAACCGAACCACCGCACACTTGCGCGAAACGTTCTATCTTTAATTCATTCATTCTTCTTGTTTTTTTCACATATCTTATTCTACACACACGTGGGTGAAATGCGAGAGAGTGAGTTGTAGCGTAGCGAGGAGAAGTGAACAATAGAGAACGAACGAAGAGTCATGGAAAAGAGACGATCCCAAAGCAATAAAAGAACAAAGTGTGTGTCTGTACATGGATCTTCTCCATTTCATCCTATCGTATCGTATCGTATCATTACACCTGAGTTTGTCTATTGCACAGTGATGTGATGGAGATGGGAGGTCAGACAGATGCAACGGAAGAAGCATGCAGATAGAAGAGGACAGTCCGTGCATCACACCGTGCTGCGTTGGTGACGGTGAACGCTGTGTTGGCCCGATGATGCGTGTGATTGTGACTGAGATATTTAATATCGGGTGTGGATCTGACTCTTCCGAAGTTGACATTTATTGGAACGATGAAGAAACAAAAACGATTCTGCAGCATACTTTTCAGCAGGACAGACGAGATAGGACACACGTGGAGCCATGCAACGAATATTTTCACCACATTCAAGAACCTTTTATTTCATCTGCATCAGCGCAGAATCGGGCGACAAACTCCTCCGTTATTGAGCTTGGCTTGCTGTAAAAACCAACATACGGATTCGTCACACCGCTTCTCCGGCGCCGATCGCTGGCCTGCTGCATATGCATCATTCCGATAAGGATACAATGTCCGCAATGCTGGTGTTCGCTGGATGTAGTGATAAGTACTTCGATACGTGCGGGCACAGTATCACAAGCTTCCATCGAAAGCACAGATGAATTAGGGTCGACATAAATTCACTGCGCGGCAGCGGCGTGATTCGGCCGCATCGGCGTGAAGGTTGCTATGTCTCAGAGTCTTCATTTGGAAATTCGCGTGTTCGACATCGATACAGATGAACAGATCGCCGATCATCAGGAGGTAAACTTTATAGGAACTCGTTTTATTGACTTTGGTAGGAAGGCTGTATTAGTGAGACTCGAGTCATCGCCACCACAACAGCAAGATGATGCAAATGGTGATCCCATTCCGCCGAGTGGTGATTATGAGTTCATTGCTCATCCTCCTCATGCTTCTGCTGGTTGTCCCACTGTCAGCGTCAGTTGGAATTCGGAAGCAGCTCAAGATAAGGAGCAGAGTGTTAACTGCGGGTCAGTTCGTGTACACTTTAAGTTCGAAAGAAGAAATCGGAACTAAGATTCCACTCGATTGGAGCAATAAAGATCATGTCGAATATCATCTTCCTGCCCGCAGCCCCCTCTTCCACTCAACGGTGAACGAGTTCGATAAATTCAACCTGAAACCTAACTGGTTCTCACCGGACGTGAACGAGGGGTCAGAATGTTATTCGATCGTGAATTGGGAAGTAAGGAGGCAAAGAAAGCTGTGCTGACGAAAAAGTGTGAGACAAAGCAACCATTGAAGGAAAGTCGTGTCGAGCGTACGCCACATCAATCATGCTGTTGCCTCGCTACATGCCAATATCTTCGAAACAAGTCCCGCTAGCTCTGCTGATGAGACTACACTGTACGAGGTTATTTAATTTGATGATTAAGCGCAGAGCTACCCACTCTTGCGCACTACTGTCATCTCAATTATAACAGAAGAGTAGCATCGTATTCAACTCATAGAGCGTTGTCGCATCGCAGCAACTGAACGAGGACTCACGCATCCTATACGACTTCGGTCGGGCTGTTTGAGTTCTCAACACGAGTTGACGAGCCAAACGTTTGCTGAAACTCTCGTATCAGTTGATTCATCATATGTCCAAATCGACGCACAAGAATTCCTTGTGTTAGATCTTTCAACTGTGGATGCACTCTGCCATAAATTGTGTAGCATCCTTGAAGTCATCAAGTATTGGCACCTCAAGTAGGAGGTAGACGATCGGGTAAATGTGCCCAAAATACTTTCCCTCCCATAGCCAAACTCAGTGGGTAGTATGGAAATAGCGCCGGCTCAAGAGTGATTCCCACAGACGGAATTGATCAGTTGACCTCTCACGTGCATGGAATGAACCGTGATCGTGCCATACGAGACCATCATAGAGCGAATATCACCACGCTGATCACCAAAGCCATCTGCGACATTCAATTCGTTCGAGCTGTGCACGTATCTCTGGTGATGCATTACGGACCGAATCGATTGTCTGCTGACGCTCAAAACCTTTCAAACTACCTTCCCAACTAAATATCAGTGGTCTCGTCGATGATAGGAATATCAACTACAGGAGGAGACAAAAGCGTTCGACGGAGATTTGACTGCAGCAGCAAACGCAGCAGCAAATGTAAATGCATCGAATCCAATGCCTCCAAGTGCATTGTGATGACTCGACATCCAGGTTGAAGTCGTGGTGCAATTTGATTGAGTCCATGAAGTAGCGTATCAACACCCATTTGAATTCGAACACATCACGATCGAAGTAGATACGCCACTGACATACAGTCCAGCGCGTGGTGGAGATGGTGTCATTTCTGCTGCTCGCCGACACTAATGACGGTATAAGGCGGCAGTTCATCAATGAGGTGCTGCGTTATGTATTGCAGTTTGTGGCGTTGTTGGTGTCTGCGTCACGTTGTTTGAGTAAACCAAGGAAGTGTTGCAGGCAAATGATGAGACTGCTCGAGTCAATGCGCATAAGTGGATCCATGGTTGTTGTTGCCGTCGGTGTGAAGAGGATTCGTTTGAGGATAGTGAAGAGAAGTGTGGCGAGTAGCTCGAGTAGTAGCCATAGCGGTGCACCAACACAACACCACCGCCTGTCTCTCGAATGATGGATGTTCATCTCGATATCGAGAGATGATACGAGGATGTCGATGTAACTGGTGGCGAGGACGAGGAGGTGAGAAGAACGAGATGGTGGGTGAGCTTGAATGTAAGTGAAATAAGTTAATACTTTACTCCCATGGAAATCATTCAACGTCTCAATTTTATCTTTCTGGTGCTGTTGTGTATACTATCTGTGACTTTGTGCAAAACTTTTTTCTGCTCACTCGATTGCTACTTACTCATCCGTTCGCACTTTGCAGTTCAGTGCTTTCGTTCGTCGTCATGTCGCACCTTCTCACAAGGTGTGATATCATCAAGTCTCACATTCCTATGTCGATGCATTGTCATCTCATCAACTCAGTTGTAGTCCGATCACTCGTCACGAACTCAATCACCAGTAAAATATCTTCACACAAATATCTTCTTCAGTCCTCCTCCTCCTCCTTCTCCTCACTTTCATCGCCTTCACTTCGAATCTTATTGACGAATCATCGAAGGTGCAATGGAGTGGCAGTGGCATCATATTCAACTTCATCAACATCGTCCTCATCACAACATTCCTCCTCATCAACCTCGTCGTCTGCACGATACGTACTCGCATCAGTTGCTGCTGCAGCTGCGTCGTTCCTCCTCTTTCACTCCACCGTTGAATGTGAAACAAGTGCTACTGCTGTCACATCGCTATCACCATCTCGTCGATTACCAGCCACAGCAACACCAGCAGAGCGTGTTGCTGTATCGCAATTACGCGAATCGTTAGTCAGAGCGATTGAAATTTCAAATGCGCTGTCTCCATCCATCGCCAGTTCCTCATCAGCATTCCTCACTCCCTCTCTTGTATCATACATCACAACATGGGCGCTTCCATCTGACGTGTGCCTTCTTCGTTATCTCCGTGCACACAAGCTGAACATCACAAACGCACAAGTTGGTCTGATCTCAACTGCACTATGGAGGATGCAACACGAAGTCGATGGAATACGAGCGAATGAGTTTGAGAAGATATATCAACAAGGATTGATGTACGTCAGCTCCTCCACTGATCGATTCGGTCGTGCACTCATCATCAATCGAAAGTCACCAAATCCATCAGTCGGATGGAATGAACAGACTTACCGTACAGAGTTGAGATCTCTGGTTTATACAATGGAGAGAGCGATTCGAGAGATGGATGAACGATTAGATCGTGAAGAATACACACCAGAGACACTCGATACCAAGTGGATATTCTTAGTCGACATGCGATCTTACACATCCACATCAGCCACACCATGGAAAGTCACGAAATCTTTTATTGATCTGATGAGATTACACTATCCTGAGAGACTTTCTACAGCGGTGATTCTTGATGCACCATGGATTTTGACATCACTGCTGAAGTTACTGAGACCAGTCATTCCCAAAGTGACTCGAGAGAAGATCTATTTCATCAATGATCGAAATAGTGACGAATCACTTCGTGTACTGAGGAAAGCAATTGGATCAGAGGATCTCAAGATATTGCCGAAGGAGAGTGGGATTGAGGGTGCACAAACAGTGTATGATGTGAAGATATATATTGACCGTGATCCACTCGCAAGATCGAGTATGGAAGCGAAGGCTGCGGATGAGACGAAGGCGACTAGTCGATTCGCATTCTGGAAGTAAGTTCCACAAGGCATTAGTGATTGCATACATTGTTAGCAAACTTGCATTGTACTTTTCTGACCGTGCATGCGCTTGGCTTGATCAAATTTTATGCTCTTGCTGATCCAGAAGAAATATTGGAACTCTAGTGCCCTTTCAGCCGTTAAAGGCACATGTGTTTGTTGTGGCACAGAAAGATATTACAATCTTCGTGTCGTTTTCGTCTGAGTCGTCATTGTCACTGGTTGGTTGTTGCTTTCTGCTGTTGTTTAACTCCTGATGCGGATTCGGTGGGTCTGATGTCGCGTCTGTGTTGCTTGGGATCCTGGCCTATTCGCCACTGCGTATCTCTGCTTGCGTGTCAGTGTCGGTGCGGAGGTGGAGGCGGCGGTGGTGGGGTAGAAGAAGCGGAGGAGAAGGAGGTGACTGACGTCGATGATGGAATATCTTCCGTTGATGATGTTGTGGATGTCGCAGATGAGAATGCTGCTTCTGATCACTTTTCATCGTTTTTTTGCTTTTGGATGTGGGAATTTTGGATCTGGTGTGAATAGAAAAATATACTTCTTTCGTCGAGCAATGCGAAGCAATGACAGCATTAATTCCGACACCACACAATCCAAAACTTCCGTTCCTGCTGTTGTTGCTAGCGTTGTCTGCTTTAGTGTTGTGTCTGCTTCTTCCAATTTGCGATACTTTGAAGTGTGCTCTTCTCTTCTGATAAGAGTTTCTGCAAATCGTCTTGAGTGCAAGGTCGCTTCTTCTGCTCAGCGACCTCATTACGCTGCTCTTGAGTGTAATCCTGATAGTCACACCATTCTTCATCACTCATCTCAACGAATCCGATACCGATCGATGGTCGCATGAATCGCTGTGCTCTCACAGGATATCCTTCTGGTGCTGGCTTCATTCCTTCATCACGCGCGAATTGAATCTTGCCATCAATGATCTCTCGTGTCATATCATGCCGAGCTCGTGGTACAGTTGGCAGCGGTCGACCGGCTGCGATGTCAGCCTGATCCAACTCTCGCGCTTCCTCGACCGTGATCATCGGTTTCGGTGTGTAATTGACTGTGTTGATATCACAAATATCATAGAATGCATCATGTTCCTCGTCAAGAGCCGTCTTAATTGGAAATCCAGCCGCCTTCTGTGCATTGCGAATGCGCTGTTGAATGAGTGCACGAAATTCACCATGTGGCAATTGGAGTGATGCTGATGAGATGGCAGGAGTGAGTGATGAATCGAACGAGTCGGCGGTGATGTGTGTTGGTGTTGTGGCTGCAGCAGGTGGCAGTCCTAGCATAGCACGTTCGGCATTATATGCCGCCACCTCTGCATCAATGTTATCAGGATATTTGGAGGACATGGTGTGAAGGTGAGTTGAGAATTTTGAGATATCTCGGTGCCAGTGCATGACGCTGCGCGGTGCGTGGCTCACACTGCCTTCGCTGCGACGGCACTACTCCTGCAATCCAACAGCATCACATCCAAGTACCTTGCATCATCCATTGAATCACGAAAATGCGCCTCCTCTTCCCACTCCTCGTCCTCGTGAGTGTCTCCCTATCGCTGGTTGTCACGGTCCACAGCCAATACGTTGATCGTATCGTCGAGGAGTTAGCCGCGGATGCTGCTGAGCGCGCTTCACTCGGCCTGCATGCACCCCGCACAGATCCGGTGCTTCCTCCACTACCCTATCAACTTGTCCATTTGTCGCCAGCGAATCCTAATGACGAACCACCACCCAAGAGACCTAAAATTGCTTTTCGACAGTTGAAAAAACAAGAGCAGCAAGATTCATATGGATCGTTGCACCCACTGGTCAAGGATGGTGTGGATTTGATGCTCGAAGTCGATGCGGAAGAAGGTGTCGATCTGATTAGTTCCTCCGAATCTGAATCAGGTGTCTACCCCGCCATTCCTGTCGTCTCTAATCTCGCCAACGCTCGTCAGCGTATTCGCGCGAACAATGGTGCCATTGTGGCAGCAAATCACGGGGATCCTGCAGCCGATCCTCATAATATCTATAATCGTGCAGGTCCTCTTGGTAATCATCAAGGCCGAGTCAACCGTGCTCGTTTTAATATAGCTGCACCGGTGGGCGGTGCAATCACTCAAAATGTGCATGACTATGTCGATGCGATGTGGAATCCATCAAAATTCGATGGTGATTTTCATCTCGATGGGTCGGCGGGTGCGCGACGTCGGGACGAATATAACGATGGACATATCATGGCTCGAACGTTTGGTGGGGCGCGCGATGATCCACAAAACTTCTTTCCTTTCCATCACAGTGCTAATTCTCACGGTCGCTGGTCGAAAGCAGAAAATATGGCGCGTGGTCTTAAAAATGCGTTGGATGCAGTTTCGAACGCCAATGGCGGCCTCTTTCCCATGCCCAATGCAGGTTGGTTGTTGCAACACACACACACACACACACACACCACACACCACACACTTGAACTTTGATTCGTAAAATTCGGCATCACTGCATGTACTTGACATGTTGCGCTACCTCGTGAGAAGGATTGAGAGAAAGGACCATATTGCTTTCACTCACTCAACTTGATCACTTTCGCACACTCTCTCATACTCCCAGCGTGTAATGGTGTTGTCCGTGTCGACATTCATTTTAGTTATCCTGTCACACCAATGGGTGGTTGGCCCGCATTTGTAGCAGGTGCACTGACTGCGCCAGGGAATAACAGGTGGATCCCAACAGGTGGTACCTATACAGTCTTCACATCGAACTCGTGTCGTGCTGCGCTCATTGCACATTTTGGTCATCCAGCTGGCGGTGTTGCGTGGATGACACCTGGAGGTCATCATGCACCGCCGATGGCAAAGGTATGGATTCAACGAGCTATACCGACGCCGGGTCCCAACGCACTACCTGCTAATCATCACTATCATCTCATCAATTGGGTCAATAATTTCGATACTCCCGTTCAAGCGATACCTAATAACCCATTGACAGGAATGCCAATTGGAGTCGGTGCAGGTTGGGTACACGATGCAACTTGCTGTTGGGAATAAGCCAACGAGGAACAATTGCAATACAATTATCCAAGGTAAGATCGTACCTTTGGAGAAGGAGTGAGCGAGTCGATCTGATTTCTTGAGTACTCATTCTTCTCTGTATGCTCTTCCTACTGACAGGTGGAATGAAGAACAGAGAAGCAGCTGGCCGCCAAATACAATTTATTCTACCCTCCTTTTCCTATTCGCTCTTGAGATCTGTCAAGGAAGCACCCGAAGAAACAGCATTTGCAAATATTTGAATTCATGATCAGTCGTGTATTTTCGTGTGGAAGTCGGAACAAGGGGCCACCTCGTTGCCATTTCATTCAGATCGCTGCCAGCGCTTCTCCATAAGTCTGCAGCGCCTTTCCTATCTGTGTCGCTTCCGTCTCATCCGTCGCATCAACATGCTTCTGTTGACACACACCTTTCGCTTGTTGAAGACAACTCTTCATTAGACGCAAGTCGATGTGGGCATCAGAGGATGATGAGAGGAAGGAAGAATGTGTTTGGTGACATTCAGAGAAGAGTGCGAGTGCATGTGCGTAGTGTTGATTGCACACGAGAAGTGCGAGTGAATGAGAGAATGAACCGATACCGACATCATCACCCGCATCAGACGAACTCCTGAACTGTCTGACGATGTGTTTCATTAACGCCTGAAATAAGAGAGGCTGTTCGAATGTCTGCATGAGAAACCCTTGTTTCAGTATGTTATCATACGCCTCCTCATTCAATTTGAGCTCAGCCAGGTTCTTCTCGCTGTAGCACAACGCAACTAGATGCTGCACAGCACGTTCAGGCAGCTTGGATGAGGGTGAGGAGCTGAGTCCGAGTTGGATTGCGAGTAACTTGGAAGGAGATTGTGAGAAAGCGGTGCGATAGATTGTCGTCTGTTGATCAAATGAGAGCTGTGAGGTGATGAGAGATGAAGTGAGCGAGTGTTGCGTGTAGAATGCGAGAAGAAGCGACCAGCATTCCTGCAACTGGAGATGTGATAGGAACGCAAACCAAACTGAGTCATCAGCAACAGAAGTTGTGAGGATGACAAGTAAGGCTGCGATTGACATCGCCACCTCCTGATTCGCCGTATCGGAATTGTCGGAGCTGATAGAAGGGAGGAGCTGCTTCAATGCATTCGATCGTGATTTTGATGAGAGTAGTTGTGTCGCGACGTGGCTGACGGAGGATTCTTTCTGTCTCGCACGTGAGGATGAGGACGAAGAAGATTCATTCAAACATCTATGTACGAGTAGATGTACCATCAATGATTGCTGTAAATTCGATATCAGCGCTTGACTCGCTGTCAGCTGTTCAGCAAATGGATTGGACGAATTTGCATTCGCTTTTGTTGATGAAGTACCTCCCTTCTTGCTCGTCGCATTCAAGGTTGTTGCGACGTGAAGTTGTACTCTCACAAGCTGGATATCACCATCGATAGCAGGCGCCGAGATGAACTGCAGTAGCATCTGAAACAGTTCGATCGATTGTTCTTCTTTCAGGAGTGAGGGGAAGTGTGTCAGGAGTTGGATGATGGTGAGATGAGGCTGAGATGACGATGCCACGGCACAATACGATTCTGGTCTGACGAGTTGACCCAATGCGGTGATCTCACTCAATCTCGCAGGAACAAATCGACATTTTTCCTTCACCAAATTGTCTTCAACACATTCCTTCATGATTTTGAATAAACTCCAGTCGAATCGTTTCTCCTCCTCACTCACTCGCGATTGCATTTCAGCACTCTTGTATTCTGCACTGTCCTTCTGGATTCGAATCACTTGGAGTAATCGCGTTAGGTCTGAGGATTGGAGTTGTGATGAGGAAGATGAAACGAGTGTCGCTACAACACAAACTAACACCTCCTTCACCCACTTCTCCAACTTCTCGGATTCTCCCTTCGTCTTAATCAATCTTCGCCACAGATCCTGTCTCTCACCTGAGATTGCGTGTAGCAGATCAATCATGCCGAGAAGAATACATATGTATGTGTGACATGAGACGAGATCATCGTAGTAGCGAAGTTTCGATTCGAGTGGAAGTGACGAGTCGAAATCGGTCGAGAGAGAACGCTGAACTGCTGGAATAGAAGGATTGGATGAAGACGAAGCTGCACTCACACCGGTCCACGCCGGAATGGTTTCGATTAATCTCATCGCTGCTTGTACAACTTCTAATCTCAGCTGTATCTCACCCTTCTTTTGTTGTGGATTTGCAGTTGAGCTCTTATCATGATGCAAATCATGTTGTTGATCCTCGTACACACATTCTGTGATGAGCTGGACGAAACTCGGAATCGAAAGACGTTTCAAGAGCTGATCGTAATTTGTGAACCAGGATTGAATTGATGGTGAGGTTGAGGAGGATGATGAGGAAGCTGGACGACTCTGCTGCAGGCTCCAGATCGTATCCATGTGTTTGCGTAAGGATTTCGATAGGAAGAGCAAGAACACGATCGATGAATCGATTGATGGTTGGGCTGGTGATGATGTGAACAGAGGCAGTGTTGCAGACTGCGGTGGCTCTACGAAGATCTCCGTCAATCCAACATTGACACCACTGACACCTCTATTCTTCGGTTGCTGTACATGTGGGAAAATGCTACCTTGATTCCGTTGTGAGTATGACATGATATCATTAATCTTCGAACAAAGTCTGGATACAAGGAACAGATTTTGTTCTGTCAGTAACTTGCGAAGTTCGAGTAATGAGGAAGAAGGGGTGGAGAGAAGAAGCTTGTAATCGACGTTCATGCTGGAGGAAGAGAAGGAAGGAACGATGTTGACATGATTGGATGGACGAAGTGGACTAGCTTTCATAAGTAAGACGGAAGCGAGTGAAGATGATGTTGTGCTCGGCTGCTGATGTGTCGAGGAAGCTGTCTGAATAATATTCTTCACTTTCTCACACACTTCTTTCAAATCCTTTAACCTCTGTACATTCACTTCATAAATCATCAAATTCTTCTTCTTATTCGGTGATGCAAATGTCGGCGCGGTGGATGTGTAAGAGGTGAGGAGGGATTCGAAACAGGAGAGACAGAGATCAAATAGGACGAGCAATCGTACGAGATCATCACCTTGAGTCTGTTTCCAGATCTCATTCGTCACTGTTTGATACGTTGCAATCGGATCCATCATCAACTGTTCTGTCATACGAGCGATACTTGCTTTCAGATAAGGAATAGAAGTATGACGAGTGAATAATGCTGAGAGACGTTGTAAGTAGAGATCGTGTAGAGGAAGATGGTAACGCTTACTGAGTGAGATCGAGATATCGAACATCTTGCGTGAGGACAGATTATCCCGATCTTGATTGTCGATCTCGTTATCTTCATCTTGTCTGTCCTCTTTCTCACCATCATCCCCACTCTCATCCTCTTCCTGATTTCCTCTCGCTAACTGCATGATACTCTCACGTCTATATTCCTCATCTCTCGCAAACCTTGCATGATCCAAATTCGGGCAGTGCACTAGTATGAATTCACTCTTCTTCGATTCGAGACGAAGTGTGTTGTAGTGGAGGCATGAGATGAGTGAATCAGGTTTTGTGAGTGTGTCATTGCTGAGATCATCATAAGCAGACGAAAGTGCATCAACATAAGATTGTAACAGATCGAACGAACCATCTTGAAGTACATCATGCGATGGAATCTCCCATTTCGTGATAACGGAAGATGGTAAGGTGATACTGTTGGTGGATGACTTTCTGTTCGGATGAGATGATGACACAAGTTTCATCTCAATCCTGTCAATCACTTCTTTTGGATGTTGTTCTGCCAGAAGCGTCACAATGGCATAGTATCTCATGCCTAGTTCTACAGTCTCTTGTTTCTCTGCACGCGACAGATTCGATTCATCAGATACTTTCGAGTCGAGTAGGGAACGTGCGAGCGAGGGTGTGGAGAGGGAGAGGAGATAGGAGAGTGCGAGAGAGGAGTCAATGCTACATGAACGAGAGATCAACTCGAGAAGAGCAGAATCGATGGAGGTCGTGTTGTTCTTTGAGTCAGTTGGCTCCTGCTGTTGATGATACGTCAGTGCGAGTAAATCCGGTGCATTATTTCTCTTCGAAACACCATCTTCCTGGTACGCACTCATAATCAATCTCTCCACATCAGTATGCATCTCATCCGAGTCATCACCATCAAAAATGCGACTGTTATTCGCGAGGGAAGTGAATGAACTCGTGCGTGATCGGTGTTGCTGTTTTGATTCCTCCTCATCATCCATCGAATACTTCTTCTCATCACTCTCATCTCTTCTATTCGCTACTACGCTCGCCGGTTTCTTAATACTCAATTGCTTAAACTCCTCCAAATACTTATCCAATTCCTCATCCGATTGACATGACCACATACTGTGTGCGAGGAGATGGAGTTTGGGTTTCACGAGACTTGTTGACATTGAGGGAGCATTCGTCGTGTTTAATTGTTGACTGAGTTGATAACAGAGACGAGATGCTGTCTGTTTCTGTGAGCTTGTGGATGGGAGTTGATCCTCCATCAGATTCAGCATGATCTTCAAACCAGTACGATGATCACCATGTTGCATCGCTGTTTCGATCAACTGCAACTTGACATCAATCTGCGCATCATCACTTGACGAACCAAGCACGCGCGTGATATCGATCACATCATCGAGACGCTGATAGAATTGTGGACTTGAACGAAGGAGCAGTGAGAGGACAGAGGAAGGAAGTGAGGATGATGCG
Organism: Asterella californica; assembly: GCA_036924285.1. Classification (NCBI taxonomy): domain Eukaryota; kingdom Viridiplantae; phylum Streptophyta; class Marchantiopsida; order Marchantiales; family Aytoniaceae; genus Asterella; species Asterella californica. The sequence goes on along the minus strand of JAYKYS010000033.1, from coordinate 508,655 downwards.
TCGAGTGAAGTCGCCGTGTTGTTCGTCTTCTCGTCCGACGATCCTTCGTTATTGTTCTTCATCCCCCCTTCCTTTTCTTTTGTCATCTTTATCTTTGCTTCCTCCTCCCTTTCTCTCACCACTCGAATCTCAATCGGAACAATATCCTGAAATCCACCACCAAGTTTCTCTAATCTTTGAATGCCGTGAATCAAGTTCAGCTCGGATTGCCATTCACGTGTGAGTGTATCAGTGGAGAGCTGGTTGGAGAGAAGTGCGTGTGAGGAAGAGTCAACATCAGAATCAGTTGAATCAGAGCGTGACAGATGATGCTGAGGTTGTTGAACTTCTCTTAACGGAAGGAGATTGAGACAAGTTTCTGCTTGTTCGATGAGATGATGCTGTATGCTTGGTGAGGAGTTGAGGAAGTCTTTCGCTTGATCAATAACAAACTGATCGATCTCATCTGGAGTGAATAGACCTTCTGCTGATGGTGTTGATAAAGCGTTTGAAGAAGCAGTACCCTTCTTCTTCGAAATCTCTACCAGCACTCTCTTACACAAACTCCATCTCTCTTTCGTCATGACACACTTGAGCCAGATTTTATAAATCTCTCTTCGATCAACAAATGAGTAGAGCTGTTGCCATAGTGCATTCATATCTGTGAGTAAGATCGTCCATTCTGTATCGGTGATCTGATACGATGTCTGACGATGTTGTTTCATGTACTTACGAGCGAGTGACTCGTAGAGTTGGATTGTTTGTGTATCGAGGGAGGCTGGTGCATTGAGTGAACGACGTAGTGAAGGGTGAATTTGACTCCACTTCTCACGATCACGCTGCAGCTCCTCATTCGCGCGTTTCAGAGGACCGTACGAAGGGAGTGAGTTATCTGAAGGGGATTGTTGTTGCTGATACTGATACAGCACGAGCAAGTATAACATTGATCGAGCCTGTTGGTATTTGAGCAGTATCTTCGTTGAAGTGAGATGTGAGTGGAGCAGATTGAGGTAGGACGAAAGGAGAAGGAGTCGTGGATCGTCGCTGTTGTTTCCAGAGACATTGAACTGCTGTACGCATTCATAGATCTGCATCAATGTATTCAGAGTATCAGCATCCGGTGTGTCATCACTGGCATAACAACATTCGATTGTGATGCTAAGTAAGTCGGAGGTGTTGGTGAGGAGGGATGATGAGGAAGTAGATGACAAACGAGATGAAGTGGCTGAAGATGCTGCAGCAATCGCATCAAAATGCGTTTTTGTCGCTGCAGAAACAATCGCATGTACCAGATCCAATCTCGTCGGTGCGATATACAGCAGATACTGACGCAGCAGAGGTGATGTCTCCGATGAGAGGATGAATGGATCATTTGCATCATCATCTTCCTTCCTCTCCTCCGCCTTCCCATTCCTCACAAAAAACATCCTCGCTTTCTTCTGTAAATCCTCCACAATCGTATTCGGTGTCGTTGTTCTCAAGACAAGACAGAGTCGTTCGAAATCGGATTGGATGGAATAGTCACGATAGGAGAGATAATCGAGATTGTATGTGTAGACGAGGAGGATAAGATCCTGCAAAACAGATAATGTACTATCAAATCCACTCACATCAAGTTGATCTCTCGCATATTCAAGTAACTCGACAGCATAATTCAATAAACCAGATCTGGAATCAATATCTGCAACGCGATTCAAGTAGAACTGTTTGATTTGAGTTGGAGTGTATTCGAATTGGTAAGAGGAGATCAGACGCATTGCGTGAAGTTTACGTTGGAGGAGAATAAATTCATCTGTCTCGATAGAAACATCGGGATCGAATGAGAGATCGATTGTGGAGCCATTGAATGCAGAGTGATGTAGAGATTGATATTGTTCGAGTGTTGAAGTGAGAATTGAGATGTCTTCGATCCAATCAGATTGGCGAGTGGAGGAAGATGAAGATGATAAGAGTGAGCCATGATCGTCTGATTCCTGTGTCGATTCTTGCTGCTCCTTGAATCTCATCATGAACTGCTCTCTCGTAACACCAGGCATCGGCATGAGTTCGACATAGATCGTAGGTCGCGTCGCTTCAGGAATCGCCGCCAAGATGTCATCCCTCTCCATCCATAGCTCCTCATAGTGATGTCTGAATAGTATTGACAACGCGAGATATTGTTCTTCCTCAGCTAGCATCCTTGCAGCGTCCCTCAAATCGCAGTCGAGGAAGTAAGTGTAGGTGAGATGGTTGAGTGCGACAGAAGGTGGTGCAGAATGATGGAGGAGAGAGAAGGTACGTAGACGATCACGATAGTGTAAAAACATCAAGCGGTACATGTGAAGAATCAGAGAGCGATGTTGGATGTACTCGGAGGAGACAGCGGGGGGTGCAGCAAGGGATGCAGAAGAAGTTGCGGCAGCTGATGGAGTCGCAGAAGCAGATGATGCTGTGTCGTCATCATCTTCTTTCCGCTCACTCTCTGTTCGTTGCTGTTGATGTTGTCGTTTCCTCTCTGTTTCTTTCTCCTCCTGCTGCTCTTTCCTCCTCCTCTCCTGTTGTTTCATCTCCAACTTCCTTATCTTCTCTTTCGTCGTCATAACATCCAATCCGAATTGCATCAACAACAATCCACTCTCAACATCTTCACTATCATATAATCTATCCACTAATGATTGTAAGATCCACCACTCATCTATGATTGGTGCGAGATAAGATTGTAATGTATGTGATGAGACGCGTGACGAATTCCATTGTGTCTGATAGATGATATCGAGTGGTAGTGAATGCTGTCGTGCATGTGCGAATGCTTCCTCATACTGTTTTGCATCGAGTTTACATAGAAGTAACTCCTCTGGTGTCAATTCATCTAATTGTGATTGTCGTATCTCCTCCTCTGTTGGTTCGTGTTGTGATGCAGCAGAGGACGATGATGTCAGACGCGTCATATCGATGGAGTCAGAATCACCATCACTGCCATCACGACGCGAACGACATCGACGACAGCGTGTGAACAGTGACCGTAGCATTGTGAAAGAGGTTGAGTGTTGATGCTATCGATCGATGCTGTGCAGGATGGTGCGATGGAATCTGCAGAAATCTGAACGAGAGAAGGAGGGAAATGAGATTGCTTGCCAGATGGAGGAGTACAAGCTTGCAAACAAGCACGTAATTGACACGATCACTACTTACCTCCTCGCAGAAGCAGCAACAGAATTTGACCGAAATCGTCCTTGTCGATAAGACGACTCGTATTTTTGACTCCTACCCAATAACCGAGTTAGTGAAAATTAGTGCATTGCAGATGCAGATAGATAACAGTAGATAAAGGCAGTTACCACCAGAGGAGTCTAGCAGCATCCGAATCCATACGAGTGTACTTCGCCGAAGAAATGACTGCGCATTGCGATTTTCTCACGTTTGCCCATCGTGCAATCGTCGTCATCGTCATCTCTCCTTGGTGTCGAAGTACTGCTACATCCTCTCATCTCAACTATCAACTGAACTGCGTCACTGTGCATAGCTTGTGAGCGCTCACAGTTGCCAACGAACGACGCAGCTCGCTCTCTCTCAACTCGATGCACTCCACCTCCTCCGCCCTCCGTCGTCGTGGCTTCGATACGCGACAACTCGTTCTACCGAATGTGAAATTTAGTGGTGAAAGTGGTAGCAACATTGCTGTATCATCTTCTCATCCATTCTCTCACCACCATCCTCATCACAATATCACGAATGTTCATCATATCACCTCCTATCAATCACTCAACACACCAACTCCTGCCTACTCGTCATCACTCACTTACATCGATTCGCTCTCATCGTGGACTGTCATTCGTCTCGCACTCTCATTCGTACGCCTTCTATTTCGTCCTGTCCGTGAGCTCGTATTCTTTCTCTCTTGGCTCGTCTGGTTATTCTCGAGTGTCACTCTGGGAGGTGGACAATTCTTAATTGTTTCATATTCGACATTAAGAATTGCATTATGTCTTGGATTGTACTTTTGTGTTGTATGCGGATTTCGTGCACACGCCCTGTTCTCCCTAATCTACACACGTTGTCTCTGTTTCACACAACGTCATCTCGCACGTACTGAATTGATTCAGATTAAGAAACAACAACTCGAACAAGCGAAAACATTAGAGAAATGGCAGATTTGTGCATTAGAATTAGATGCATTATGTGGTCATAATCAATGGAAGAATGAGATTGAATCAGGTGATTATGATTATCGTCTACTCAGTCATATCTCACGTGAACTCATACAATTTCGTGTGGCAGCAGATTATAGAGGCCTGTGTTTTCATTTGAGTAATATTTTATCACAACGTCAATTCTGTAATCTCCATAGTGAGAAACTGTATTCCTTCTCTTATCACGGTACGAAATACTCGATAGAAGATTTCCTTGGTTCAACAGTTGAACAGATCTCTTTCTTAACGAAAACTGATTTCGGAAAAGAGTTTAATACGAGGATGAAGTTGAGATTCTTTCAGAGAGTAAGAAGAAGTCTAGGAAAGACTGTTTTATGCTTATCTGGCGGTGGTGCACATGCGATGTTTCATGCTGGTGTATGTAAAGCATTAGTGAAAGGAAGCTGTCTACCTTCGATTATTAATGGAACTAGTGGAGGTTCGATCATCGCCGCATTTATTGGCACACGTACTGACGCTGAACTACGCGATGACGCCTATTTCTCGCCTGAAATTTGCAGAATGTACGGAACACATATGAGATGGTTGCCATCACTCCGTAAGCAATTCAATTCATTCCTAAAGAAACGTGTATTGATGGACTATCGTGACTTCACACGTACTGCAAAAGCATATTACGGTTCACTTACATTCGAAGAGGCGTATCATCGTACAAAGCGTATTGTCTGTATCACCGTAACCTACGGTTCGCGTGTCAGTGGCTTGAAATCACATCCACTTGTCTTGAATTATATCACTTCACCGAATGTTTACATCTGGTCAGCTGTCACATGCTCTTGTGCATTACCTGGGTTGATGGAACCACAAATTCTGTATGCGAAGAATGTTGGTGTTGGTGGAAATGCTGCAGGAGAAGTTGCGGGAGCAGTGGCGAGTTCATCAGCGACATCAACCTCATCCCCAACATCAGCTGATCTCTCCTCGACCGAAATCCCTTGGCATCCCAGTGGTTGCGAAATCCTCGACGGTTCACTCCAAGCTGACATTCCATCACAACGTCTGACTGAGCTGTTCAACTCACAAACCTTCCTTGTAGCACAGACGAATCCACACGTGATCAATTTCATTAACGATGGTACAGAAGGGAAGGGACAGTCAAAGGAGAAAGGTGGCGTGTTTAAGTTGTTACAATTTGCAGAGAAGTTCTTACAAGCTGATATAGCACATCGTTTGTTGCGATTAGCAAAATTGAAAATCATTCCAAAGATCTATGGACAAGATTTCGGCTCTGTCTTAACTGGACAACAGAAGTATACAGGTGATATTAATATTGTACCAAAGATTCCATTTCATATGAGATTTAAGATCTTAAGTAATCCTACGATTGAAGATATGAATGAATACTTCCGTGGTGGTGAGAGTGCTACTTATCCTAAAATATCGAGAATACAAAATATTATGTTATTAGAGAGAACATTAGAAGAATGTGTCAGAAGTTTGATGAAGAAAATGAGAACAGATGAAGCAATGAAAGTGATGAAGAATGCAGCGAAGCAGAGGAATAATGTGGGGAACGGTGAAAGTAGTAGTGTTGCTGTGGATGGTACACCTGCGGCCATTCCTAATTCGGTTGATGCCACAATCGCATCATCTGCACCTGCGACTACTGCTGCAACCTCTGTCCTACCAACCAACCTCCCATCCTCCTCCAACTCATCAGCCCCGTCAAAGAAGTCACATCCACACCAGCATCATCAGCAATCTCATCAATCCCACAATTGGACACATTCGAAACAGATGGGTGATCCGATGATGCTGGAGAAACAGGTACAGCAACAAGGGCAGCAGCAACATGTACAATGGGAGTATCCTGCCACGTCATCGATGATGCGAAGTCTCAGCGATGGACACGCAACAACAGGTCGAACAGTTGCTGCTCACCGTGCCGATGACGAATCAAAAGTAAGTGGTGGTGAAGCAACTTTACAACAATCCTCTTTCCTTGCTCCACTCCCATCTGCTCTCTCCTCTCCACCACCACGCACACTCCCTCCTCATCCACCACGTACACTCTATTCCTCCACACCCACTCCTCATGCAACTGTCTCGGGTGTGATCCTTCCTGCCTCGTTTGATTTGGCATCGAGTGTCGGTGCGAGGCAGAGAAGTTGGTCATATTCATCATCGGAAGGACATCGACATGCTGCTGCATTGACTGCTGCTGATGCAGGGAGACATACGAGGACACCAACATCAGTTGTGTTAGCTGAGTTACCATTACATGGTAGTGATGACGATACTGCGCTCAGTGATAGTGAAGGTAATGGCAACGGTGGTGGTGGATCATCATCAGGTACAGAATCACCACAACAGAGAAATACAAGAGCAGAGATTGATCGACAGTTACAGGAAGTATTTGATGCACAGGATGCTGTGAGTATTGCATCGTCAGCATCACATCATGCTGCACATGTTTCAACTTCATCATCTCAACCACAGCAACAACCACACTCCGCTTCCTCCTCTCCACTCGATTCCTCCGCTTCCTTTCACGCTTCCCTCTCTTCCTATGAGCTCGATCGCGGTTACGAGAGTGATGAATCAGCTGATACAACTACTTCAAGTTATATCGATGAAGATCTGATGGATGATGATGAATTATTGATGGATGGTGGTTCATCGAGTCTGGGTGGAAGATTGAATTCGGCGAGTTCGAATTCACTTGTTCAGCAGCAAGGAGTGACACCCAAGATGAGATCGAGAGCACAATCGAGTCAGACACTAGCGAATATGTCGTCATCGAATGCAAATGGGAATGCACCAATCGATGCAGCCAGCTCACCATCATCAAGGAAGGCAACGGAATGAATGAAGTAAACGCACAAGCAACGTCATTGTCTGCCATTGTCTGCACTAGTTAGTTCGAGTGTCACACAGTCTGCAGATTTCGAGATACTGATGGTGCAAAGGATGGTCAATGTAACTGATGACGAGGAGGTAAGAAAAGAGCGAGGCGTAGTGGATTGTAATTGTCAGTTCGTCTGACCCGTTGCGAATCCTGCAGTAGTGGCACTTTCTACATCATTAACTACACACCCATCTCAACTCCATCTGTGCGATCTGCTGTTGTGCGTGACGAGTGTCTTGCACGGTGGATTAATCTCGAGACTTGGTCTTTGAGTTGTTCAGCTCAGAATTGACCATTGCACTCGCTGCTCTCAATCACACCTCTCTCCACCCCTGCCTGCAAACCAGTTACACTCTCCTCCATCATGTCTACAGCATCACGTCGCACCAACACAACAAAATCGAATACTCGTCCAATACATGTATCAAATTCTCTGCCACTTGGAATGAATATGAATGCACTTGCGATTGGAGGAGTGAGTGCGAATACAGTGGGGAATGCGGCAGACAAGCAAGTGAAGCAGCCACTCTCAGGTGGTGCAGCATCATCTGCACAAGCGAAGTCAGCTCTACAGCAACAACAGTCACAACGCCGAGTCACACTACCAACACATAACAAGATTGTCATCGCACCCGTCACAGCAGCGACAGTACAACATTCCTCTTCCTCATCTGCTCCTTCCTCTACTTCATCGTCCGCAAGAATACGATCAACTGCTAGTTCAACATCTCTATCATCACGCACACCAGTAGGAGGAACAAGACGTACGACTGCGACAACATCTACCACATCCACATCGTCTACAACATCGTCCTCATCAAAGCCCAAATCCGCACCATCCGCCGCATTGATCGCAGCAGCACTACAGAATCAATTCATGAGCAGTATCAAGACATACAATCCTTCTTCTACATCCTCAGTTGCCTCAGCAACAGCAGCATCCTCTGCGCTCGCTCTGTCACGTGCCAGACAGAAAGCTGCTACTACACTATCACAATCACTTGGTCTACTACCACCGACACAACCGAAGTTGACACAGGAACAGTGGACGGAGGTACATGAGAGAGCGAAGGAGAGGAGGATACAAGAAGATGGTACTGCAGCATCACATGGAAGTCGTACCACTCATCACCACCACAATCAAGCAACAACAGATGAATGTCCAATCTGCTGTGAAGAATTTCGTGATACACCACAAGTTCTCCTCTCATGTTCTCACATCTTTCATCGTACTTGCTTAGCATCATTCGAACGTTTCTCTGGTACAAAAGTGTGTCCTATTTGCAGAGAGAAGGAATATCAGAAGAAAGTCATACATGATTCGAGTGAAGTATGGAAGGTGAAATGTGCTGTCAGGATACAGACACAGTGGAGGAGATATCGTGTGAGAAAACAGTATCTCATTATGTTACAAACCATTCCCCCACGTGACATCACCAAGCGTAAAGATTTCTTCTTTCGTCGTCTGCAAGCAACAAGTGTAAAACTGGAGAAATTGATCGAAGATCGAGATCAAGCGATTGATGCAATGTTTGCTGAATGTGATAGGAATGTGGAGAGAGTGAAGGAAGGATTATGGTCAGTTTGGGAGGGAAGAAAGCAAAAGTGAGGCAGCTGTATGCATAATCGCTCACTCTTTCCTTCTTCTTTCCTTTCCTTTCCCAATAGCGCCGCTGCAATCCAGCTCAAAACTTTCACTCCTTCCGAATGGACAGCAATCCGTGCGCAAGCAGACGAGAGAAAAGTGAATGAATGTCCAATTTGTTGTGGCGAATTCGAAACGCAGTATGATGGAGCAACTTCTTCTTCTTCTTCTGCGGCATCAACCTCCCAGACCACAGCTGCATCTCAACATCAACAACCACATTCCTCTTCTTCCTCATACGACACACTTCACAAGCGTACAATCCTTCTCAGTTGCTCTCATGTCTACCATCACGGATGCTTATTGTCTTACGAGAGATTTACATTGCAGGGTGGCGCCACAAGTGGTTCGATGTCGAATAACAAAGAGGATGATATCCTTACACGACAGCAAGCGTATCTCGAGACACTCGATGTTGGTGCTCCGGCTCGCAATGATTCTTCCACAGCACCACTACTGCAACCACCGCCTGGTTGTACTTGTCCGTTGTGTCGAAGTAACTATCAGAAAGCGTGGTATTGAGCAACACCTTTTCGAATTTCATTGTGTTGAGTGCGTTGTTTACGGGTCGCCGACCAACGGATCCGACTTGTGCTGTTGCTCGTTCTTTGTGTTGTTCCATCCTCCTCCACATCAACAGTCCATTATCATCCTTATACTGCTCCTTACCTCACTTCACTCACTGCTGCCCACAGTCCACGTGCGTGCGAAGCGGTAGACTCCATCCATACCGCTTCATCAAGCTCCTCATCGATTCCTCCTCCATCTGCAATCAACCACATGTCCTCCCTTCTTTCACAAGTTGAACACTTCTTGCATGCGACTGCTGCAGCGTTAACCACTCATCATACGCCTGCTGCGACTGCAACTGCAACGAATGGTGTGTGTCATCTCATTTCAGTACCGAAAGATATATTACTACGAAAGATAGCAGTACTATTGGAAGATAATGAAATCATCTACACTGGGCAATGCTCACATTCATTACTCAAATCACTACATGACACGCGATTACGACGACATGCAACATTGCGTGAATGGATCGAGCATCGTCCAACAGCATGTCAGGAATTCATAACAACGGCGTTAAGTGCAGATGAGATACAAGTGCTGCGAGAGAAAGATGGATGGAAGATTAAGGAAGTAGTTTCTTCTTCCTCAGAATCCTCCGCACCTGCATCTGTATCTGCATCTGCATCTGCCTCTCCCTCGCTATCATCCCAACCTTTGTCGATCGGTACCATCTCTTCTATCCGTTGGTGTCTCGAGGGTAAAAATGTGCCTCGTACATTCTTCTTACCACTCCTTCATCATCTTCCTCATTCGATCCGAAGTCTACATTTTGGTACTTCCGAATCGAGTAAACAAAGTAGTGACAACAAGGATGCACAACTCGCGATCGATTGTGACAAGCTGACCCTACCATCACATCTGACAGAACTGACATTTCATCGTGGCGCCTGCAATATATCAAGAGAAATGATTGAGAAATTAATGCACATCGAGATATTGAAAGTAGGAATGTCGCAGATAGTGGGAGTCGGGAAGCCTGTTATTGCAAGTTCCTCCTCTGCTACATCCGCTGCAGCACCTCCCTCCACCACCACCACCACCACCTCCTCCTCGTCACCAAAACGTGACTTACTCATCAATTTCCCCGCTTCGTTGCATACCCTTACTACCTTTTTCTCAACACCGGTATCCTCGGAGAACTTAGCATGGCCACCCGCACTGACTCGTCTTGATCTTCTTTCCATTTTGTATGCACAAGATTGTTGGAAATTTCCACGCCTACCAGATTCGTTAACTCAACTTAAATGTATCAATGGGAAAAGCAGACAAGATTTGATGCTTTATATGATTTCCATGAATCTATTGCCACCAAGACTAAAATCGATTCATCTCGGTACTGCAATTGACCGCTTCGTTTCATTGAGACCAGGAGAAAGTGAATGGAGTACACCACGAACAGCAGTCGTATGGAAAGGTAATGAGATTTGTGAGGTCACAGTCGATGAATCGGCGTATTTACCACGAAACGTTGATTGTGATGAGAATGTGATCGAATCTCCACCTGTGTCATTGGTTCTGCCGTTGGTGATCGTTACCAGTGGTATCACTATTAGCCGTCTTCTCAGTCTGACATTACCAAATAAATTTGATGGTTACGATCAACTAGTACACTTAACTTCACTCACGCACTTGGGTAATGTACGTCGAGCAATTGAACATCCATCCTCACTCGAGCGGCTTGAGATGAGTGATGACTGGTTGCATTCAATGGAACATTGGCAGGCACCACCTCGACTGACACTATTAAAATTGGGTCACAGTTGGAATATGCCTCTCACTTCATTGAAATTACCATCCACACTGTTGCATCTTCATTTAGGTTGGTCATACGATCGTCCACCACCTAGTCAATACAACTGGCCGCAAGGTCTTCGATCGCTATCCCTCGACCGTGCAACAACATATCGTCGTGATTATGCGAAATCAATTCCGCGTAGTTGTCGCATGTTCGTCACGATACATTCTAGATACACAAGCGACTCAATACTCACGGAATATGATCCAACCGACAGAGAACAGAATGCCTACGAGTAGCTTCTTCTCAACACCACCCTCCTTCGACACCACCAACTCTAGCTTCTGCAGCTATTTTGCAAGTCTTTGTTTGAATTTGTTATTCCTTTCGATCAAAGTTGTTCAACTCCTTTTCGAATTCGGAATGTCCATGTTTCGAATTCGCTGCACTTTCGATACCGAAGCAGGAATTAAAGGAAATTACAACAACAAAAGGCCAACAAGAAAAAAAAGCAGAACCAGCCAGATCCCCCACAGGTTGTCTCGACCAAAACTGCACCTGGCGACCAGAATCAGATCTCGAATAATGAGAAATGTCCCTTGTTCACATCAAATAGTTCAATGGCGGTCGCATCATTCGCATCATCTTTTGATTGACAAGATTATCTTCGGCTAGGAGAATGTTAATTGGCACTTCATGCTGGATCGTCGATACGATACGCCATTCGAGTTCTCTCTGCTGTAGGTTGATGGGAGAGTGAATCCCGGGATGACTGGGCTACCGTCGATGATGATGTTGCAGACTGTGCAGTTCTGTCTGAGAGGTTGATACCTAGTCCTTGGCCCAGAATTAATTTATCCGATGCATCGTCTCAAAATATCACTACTTCTGTACCACAACATATGTTACATCAAACTGTGAGTCCTAGTTCAGAACTGTACACTGCACTTGAGCTTACAACAGCAGTCCATATTGCGCTTGGTCCTTCACCAGAATCGAAGGAGAAAATGTTAAACTTCTTCGGATAAAATGATTACGAGACAAAGTGAACAAACTTGAAAAAAGAAAGTGAAAGAGAGGAAAAGAGAGGAGGCGCAGCGCAAGGAGGAAAACTGAAATCCAAACAGATTGATCTCTCCTTTCCAAATTCTCTTCGCTGTTCTTCTTGTTAAGTAATAAGTGTCGCAACAGCGAATGCGAGTTTCAAGTAGAACCATGCGAAAAGAATCGCAATGTGCTAATGCGATTTTCATATTGGTAAGTGCAAGACCAAATATCGCACTTTCAATATTCTACATTTGAGTCCATCTCCTTTCGAGGAAGGCAACAATAAATCGTTATTCAGTAAGAAGAGTAAGTAAATGAATGTCCAGCACATATCCACCATTCAGATTGGAGGAATCGTAAATATCACGATGTTCCTGATCTTTGTGCAAGCCCTTGTTATCCATACACTCGCAAAAAGAGGATCTAAAGATCTTTCAAATTTCAAATTTTCAAGTTCAACTCGTGTTCACGTTATGAGGCTTGTTTGTGAACACAATAAGATGAAAGATGAGGAAAGAGAAAGAAACAGAAAACAAAAACATCCGGAATGATGAGTTTTTAGGTTGTCCCTGTGGTGTCAGCAACGACAACGAATTTACATATGATAACGATGTTTGTCTGCAACACATAAACGACAGAATACTCGTACATGCGAGGTTTTAAGCAAGCTGGATGAAAGAAAGAAAGGAGAGAAGAGAGAGAAAAAATGAAGAAGAGACAAAGTATTGAGAAAGGAATGTGGAATCATCATGACCCAAGACCGAGTTGGATATTCGACAACCTTGGTCAAGCACAAGTTGTCTCGAAGAACAGACGATATGAGATTCTGAAAGAAGGGTCAGGTGTAAGAATAAAAAGGAGAGAAAGAGAGAAAGAGGAAGACCTGCAATCCATCCCTAGATCTTACACGATCACGATCATTACAAGTACAATACTGCCAATCATCTGATAGATATGCATCGTTAACGAGAGTGTACCACCTGAGTTATGAGAGTTTCCTTCACTACCCGAGATATCACTGCTGCTCGCGCTATCTGTCTCACCAGTGGTAGAGGATTCGGATGAATCTCCTCCTCCTCCTCCAATCATCGATGATGATGATGATGATTCTAATGTTGCTGATGATGACTCGGAAGAGAAGGATGATGAAGATATAGTTGATGAGTCACCTGTAGATGTTGATGAATTTGAATCACTTGACGGCAAGGTTGGTGAAGTCGAATCGGATAATGAGGAGGACGAAGAATCTGATGATGAGGATAAACTTGTCGAGGTCAACGCGACTGGAGGTGAGATCGCTGGTGCTAATGATTGTCTTGGTGTACCACCGCCTCCGATTGTCGTTGGTGAGTTATTATTTACAACATAAAGCGCACGTACCAATCGTTGCATATCTCTCACCCATGCCGAACTTGATGCATAATTGACTGTCTGATAGAAATCGAAACCATAATCCGCTTTGAATTCAGCAGCCTTACGACCTTGTGGTCCTGCCTCGATGCTGAAATCAAATCCAGGTGCATATGTATCATCAACAATATACGCACCATAATTTTGTAGTGTCCATGCTAGTTGCTTTGCTGGTTGTGTTTCAAGACTGAGTTTGGATATGTTTGTTGTCGCAGGGATAGCAAGTAAGGAACCCATCTTTACTGCTGTATTCTGATTGTTATTGCCTGTACCATATCGACCAACTGCATATGAATCAGCAGTTGATGCCGGCCAACGGTAACATGCAGATGGTGTTGTACATTTATACAGTGCTTCCTTTGCGTATACATTCACTTTTAAGACATGACGCGGACCTTGTAGACCACCACTTGGACGCAATTCACCGAGTCTGAGTGAACCACCAAACGATGAGAGATATGAACCACCATGTGCACCTGATATACCATTACCATACAAATCGACTGATGGAAAACCAACATATGCGGTCGCATAAGAGTTTGGAGTGCATCGCGCGGTGGGCTGAAATTGCATGATCGTGCGACCGTCACTCATCAGATGTACTGATGCAGTATTACCAATACCGTTTGGTATAGTATAAGTGGCCGGTATTGGAACGGTGGCAATCGTTTTTTTTGGTGTAGAAGCAGTACAACGATCACCACCACCCCAACCGACTGCACTATAATAAATCGGAGTGAGAGGTGCTTTTGCGTTTAGCAATAGGTGCTCCTCGTCATAACTGTTAGAGGAAGAAGAAAACAGCATAGGAAAGGATGAAATTAAGTGTGTCAGATATGAATAGGACAGTGACAGTGCGATTCATTCATGTCACCTCATTGTTGCCCTGACCCTGGCATATGAGCCCAGACAGAATCAATATCACCAGCAGGACCTGGAGTACCTGAAAGACCTGCAGCGACGTAGGATGCACCTGAACCAATTGGCATATTCCATATTGAACTTGATGCAAATGGTTGCTTGAGTGGATCACGAGTTGTCGCTGCACCAGAAACAATTGTACAGCTAATGAGTACTACAACTGCGGCCGTGATGCAGCTGACCAGACACGTGGTGGAGGTGGAAGAAAAGAACTTCATGTTGGTGTGTATGTCAGTCACTCTGAAGCTGGTCTAATAATGGATGAAATGTGAGGGGTCGTGTGTGTGATCGTAGGATTGAATAAACTGAAATCTACGAGTCAGTGAGAGAGACTGGCTCCAGTATGTAACAAGTCAAGTCAATCAACTCACTCGTGTTCATTCTTTCACTGGACGTGTGCACAGGAGAGCACACCTCTTCCGAGTGAGGATCGGAAGAGCACACGGGTGACGATCGGGAGCAACCCGAAATTTATTCCGCACAGCGTGATTCGTGGCTTGTCTTTCGAACGCTGTCAGAGCCAAATCGTGCGTCAGACTCACTAGCACTTCATCCTCTTCGTTGCTTGATCCAACAACGATCAAGTGATTCGAGTGATTGTTGGTGCAATCGTGAGCGTGCCTTTGGTACATTCACAGCGGAGGTGCCAACATTAGGACAGGAACGATTCGGAAATCTCCGACATTGATACGTAGCCACGTATCGCTTCTCACCACACAAGTTGAGATTAGAGAGGCACGAATGAAGTGTATCGTTCACAATTCAAACCATTCATCAATTTACAGTAAGTAACAAGCGAAGCGGAAGTCGGTTCGTCAGCCGCGTTACCAGCCTCCTCTCCCTCCATCTCCTCCTCTCCTTCCTTCATCTCATCTCAGTTCAATCAATTCACATCAATGCCATTTGAGTACAGTGTATCACCATCACCCTCATCGACGGTAAGTAACAGCACACACGAGACTCGCACTATCTCACTTTCACATCGTGCACTAGCCCTAACTCTCACGTCATTGTCTCCTCTTCATTCTCGCCTCACAGGTTCATCCGTCACCATCTCACACCTCATTTCACGTGCTCATCCAATGTATCCACTCTCCTCACCAGAACTAACATTAACATTTCACTCGTACAACTCCTGTAACCAGACACAATGGCTGAAGTTGTAATTGGTCGCATCCTTGGTATTATGCTGGTCCGGTTTCATTCATCTTTCCATGGGATGCTGTCATCTAGTCTGTTAACAACTTTATGGTGCGCTGTCTGTACTCGTAACAGTCTACTACTACTATAGCAAGGTTGGCTGCTTCATGTTAGGTAGTGACTTGATCAATCGTTCTGGATACATCGAGATATGGTATTCACAGCGTCATGTCAATGCATCACCAATTGTCAACTCATTGTGGATACAGACAATATTCCTTTCTTTACCTTACGGGTATTTTATCACGTGCATTGATCTCAAAACAAATTTTAAGTAGAGAAGTGGCCGATGTATTGAAAGATTGGTATAAGGGCGATATGAAGAAGAGTCAGTTGTTAAAAGAAGAAACAACTCGCCGGCCTCAACGTGATGTAAGCGAGGACCTCAATAAGTCAGAAGCTGATATGCAGTGCTTGATCCGCAAGAGAATCTTTTCGACTCTTTAGACGATTGTCGGAACTTAGAGCAGAACCCACACTTCGTGCGTCCATCACCTATGAAGTGAAGAGTTGTGTATTCATAGTGAGCGCACACTATCGACGGTAAGTAACAGCAGAGCGACATCCTGTGGCACCCCTTTCCACTCACTATCGTCCACACCACAACCAACATCAACGGTCTGCCGTATATTTATAATGGCAGAAGCAGCGATCAGAAGCATTCTTGGAATATTGGCAGCTGCCGGTCCTGCCTCATTCACCTACTCGTAGGACGCGGGCATGCAAGCAGCTCACGTCCTATACGGTGCGCTGGCCGTCCTGGTATCAGCCTATTACTACCACAGTAAGGTGACCTGCTTTATGTCAGGTACGAGCTTGCTCAGCCGTGCGGAGTACATCGAGAGCGTGGTGCTCACTCCGACATGTCGATGCATTGTAGATCATATTTGCATTGTGGATACAGGCTGGAGTCCTTTCTCTACCTTACTCTGTATTTTATCTCATCCACGGTTCTCAAATCGATACATTAATCAAAGTACTGGTCACTCAACTCAAAGAGTGATACAAAGGCGGTCACCCTAGCAGGGAAATTTACCACAATGTCGAAGGACGCTTCGAAGTGAACGGAACAGATATTTCAGATCTCCCCGTCAATAAGTCAGAAGCAGAGAATCAGTGCTTAATCTGCGACGATGTCGTTCGCGATGTTACTGATTTCGGACCCCTTGACTCCAAAAAAGTGATTGCTCACATGAAATCACGACAAGAGAATCAACTATTTTGCACACGTGCATGGGAAGTTGCCTTGAGTTGAATCGGATTCGAATACAAATTACAACACGAAATTACGCTTGCGACTTCGTGTCTCTTGTGTTTCGTCGCATTCCTAAAATATTGTGATCGTCCCAAGTGGTGAAAAGGTGATGAAGGGTTGTTGTAGGAAGCAGTAAAACAGACGAACCCACCAATGCAGCCAAGGTGCCCGATCAACGTCTGTCTGCAGATGAAAAATAATGATGCACTGCCTGATTCGGAATCAGCTGCAGATCGTGACAGCCTCAATCGTCGAAAGCATGGAGCTCCAGTGTACGTGATGCAGAAAAAGCTCATCTCTTGCAAAGTTCCCGAAATTCCTCGGTCCCCAAAAAAGGATCTCTTGGCATTTCTAATCTGGTGTTTTGTCCGCTTGCGCCCATTGTCTGTCTGTCGCTCCCCTTTAACTACATTCATTTTCAAAGCTTCATCTAGCAAGTGGCAAGTGAGAATTTCAAAGCTTTGGATGTCTGGAAGTGCTGCGAACACTCGCAAACTTGCTCAAACTTGAATCCTCTTCCAATCCAGCATGTCAAGTCTCACAATCTTGATCTTTTTCTCCTCCGGCAACTTCTTGTACTGTTCGAGTAACTCGGATTTCCAACGAGAGAATGCGAGTTCGTAGACACGAAGGATCGAGGATGGGACGGTGGAAGAGGGAGATGATGTAGAAAATTCGTTGCTTGCACCTTCCTTGCTCTCACTCTGTGTTGTTGGTCTCATCTGCTTCCTCTCTTTCATTCCTGCTGCTGAATTCTGAATCAACTCCTTCAACTGCTGTCTCCACCATTCCTGTGCGACTTTCAGATACGTCTCAGATTCAGAGAACATCTTACGAGGTAAATGACAATCGAGACGATAGAGAATGGAGAGAACTGCTGGTTGTGACGATGGTGGGGAAGAAGAGGATGATGAGAAATGTGGATTACGCATGAGAGGTGATTTCGGACGAGGACGAGACATCGATGCGAGAAGTGTCGAGATCGAAGGAGTGGAAGTTGGCTCGGTTGAAGGGGAGACAGTAGCAATAGCTGTTAATGAAGATGAAGAGGACGATAATGATGAAGGAGAGACCGGTGAAGTGGATCGCCCAGAAGCAGCTGCAGCAGATGTGAAAGGTGAGAATGGAGATGTCGATCGGCTTGAACCAGCTGATGAATTCAAGTTCCCAGTTGCTGCTGAATTATTATTCATTTGCTTCTCTCGCATCGCTATAAACTGCATCATCGATGGTTTCGTTGAGCGTTGTCTCGTGTTTCGTCTTCTCCTCGTTGCTGGTGATCCAGGACCACCTGGTGATGAATTGCCACTGTTTGATTGTTCCATCATCATTGCATCTGCTTCATCGACTGTCAGACGTGAAGGAGAGGAAGGAGGTGACGACGAAGCGCTGCTGAGACCAGATGGAGGATATCTCAACTGAGGTCGTTGCATCGGAGGAGTCAAACGACGCATAATCGACGAAGTAGCAGCTCCTTCATTCGGATCACTCCACGGCATAGATATAGAAGGATCTTTCGTCATGGTCATCAAATTATTCTCTCTCTCCCTCTCCTTCTCTCTCCCATGCTTCTTCGCAAATTGCTGAACAACCGCTGGGTCATCCAACTGATCTGCCATAACATTTCTCAATGTAATTGTAGAACGTATCACAGAGAGATAATCTCCCATATCAGCGACTGGTTTTGAGAAACGATTATGATTTGGATATACGCATGCTGTCAGTTGTCCTGGTGCTCCGCCAACAACGACAGGATAGCCTGTGACAGGATCGAGTGTACGAGGCGGTGCACCTGGTTGATTTACGCCGGTATCAGGTGCGATGCTGATGTGAGGTGTTGCATTGATGATTCCAGCCGAGAATTCAGCTTCGTAGATGCTGCGATTGCCGTGGTTCGTGATTGGAGTGGAAGAGGAAGCAACAGCAGTGCTATTGTTGTTATTCGAAGAAAAAGAAGAAGAAGTCCAAACATGCTGTCGAGGTGAACGAGGTCGTAAGCGGAGGCGATGTGTAGTAGTAGTAGCAGCAGCAGTTGTATGAGAAGCTGTAAGAGGAGCAATTGATGATGATGAAGATGATGCAGCAGCTGTAGTGGAAGCAGAAGTTGACGACGATGATGACGTATCCATCGCAACTGCAGTGTCCTCGTCGTTCTCTCTCCTTTCTTCCTGCTGCCGCCGCTGCCTCTCTTCTTCTTGAAATCTCTCGTATTGTCTCTCCTGCCTCCTCCACATCTCCGGAAAGAGTTGATAAAAACATGCTGTTCGTATTGGCGTTGTGCCGTATGCGTTTGGACCATATTGTGAGAAAGCAGAATATTGTGTGGATGTCAAGGGGGATGCTGATGATGTTGCAGCGACTGCTGCGTGAGAGGAGCTCGCCGCACTTGCAGAAGTAGGTGTCATCTCATGATCCACACTCATCTCATCATTTTTCTCTTCTTCTTTTTCAAATATCACTGCAGGTACAGCAGGAGGTGGATGTGGAAATGCGATTTGACCGTTCAGTACACATTCTTTCATGTATGCCACTTGTGAAGACAGTGCGGAACGACGAATGGCGAATGGATTCATGAGACGTATGGTGGTAGGAGGTGGTGCCGCGGCTGGAGGTGCTGCAGATGGTAAGGCAGCTGCTGTCGCCATGATTGCGACAATGCTCACTTCCTTATTTTCTGCTCACTGTGCGATGAGAAAAATCTGGTGAGGTGATGAGATGGGAATGAGGTGGAGGATGAGGAGGATGAGACTGCACTCTCCTTACTTCCTGCGGTGCATCACGAGGAGCGATATTTTCGAAATCATGGGATGTAAAGCAAAAACATGAGGGTGATTTGATTCCGCTTCGAAAATCATCCTCTATCCGCTCCATTGCATCATCTTCTCGCTGTACACCAGTTGTAATTGATGTGCAAGAGTGTAGTGGAACGATAATAACTTGAATATAGGTGAGTGCACGAGAGGAGGGTGGTGGTGGAGGAAGAAGAGGAGCGACGCACCATCTCCGCTTCTCCTTCAATCGATGCTCGTGTCCTTTCAGCGACTGCTCGTGTGCTCGGTCGATTGCATTGAGCTGCAATATGAGTGAGAGATAATATCGTTGAGGGAATGGAACTCGTGGATGCTCATCCTCTCCTCTCATTCACATCTAATCGTTACTCTCTCCTAGGACTTCAACCTCCGCTTCCTCTTCTCCATCGCTTCCTCCTCCTCAAGTATCGGTCACATGGCATCGAATATTCGAAGGCAATTGTAATTCAATACACATACTGTGGTTGCACTATCGCCTCGCCTTCTCGCCCTTCATGAAGCTCGTGAGTTCGACATTGCCATCCTCTTCCGACGATTCCTCCTGTACAACACTCGTGGACACGACCACTTCTGGTTCAAGTGACACTACTTCCTCACCTCTCCTCCAACCACGTCTACTCAATAAGAAGATGGATATCAACAGCAAATTGATGGAACTCGATTCCTGTGGTGATGATGAATTCGATCTTATCGTTGCTTCCGGATCGCCTCCACTCGGCGGTGAGGGCACGGTCGTCACACTTGATATGGTACAACAGCATCAACTACGTACTAACTCATCTGCATCACCCATACCAGCGCCACTCCAATCCTCGACACACCATCCGAATCATTTCTCTGCTCTGACACCACCACGCTCGAAGGATCGCACACCACCGATCGACCTGCAGCGAATCGCAACTCCACCACCACGAGCAATCGCTGTTCCGAATCAGAGTCTTCTACATGGTCAGGCACAGCAACGCATGCTAGACACGATCATTGGAGGAATGCAAGCACCGAAGATTCCACCAGCAACAGCAACAACACCTACGTCCATCCCTTCGTCTGTCTTCGGTGGTGTACCTCTCTCACTTGCATCAACACTCTCGCCAGCTGCATCCATCCCTGGTCGAAGTGGTGCGACGATTGTTACAACACCACAGAGTCCACCTCGTCTACCGCCTCGTCCACTCTGGTTGGCAGAGAAGATCGCGATGCTTGCTCCGATCAATACAGGCATGATGTCACAACCAGCTTTCGCACGTTTACTCACACCTGCAATGACCGTGGATTCGGCACAAGCACAACAACAGGCGATCTCACCAACTCACACATCCTACTTCGACAATGCATCGTCGTCGATCGCTGCACAAGCAGCCTCCTCCACTATGGCTGTTCCTTGCTCCTCTTCGCCTCCTGTTCTCACCGCTGCGTCACCGAACAGTCCCTTCTATATGACATCACCAAGCAGTAGCAACGATACGAGGCGTCACGAGATGAGTATGTCCTCATCGAGTTCAAGTGTGTTCTCACCATCGACCTCGATGTTTGGACAGCAACATCTTACTCACCACGTCAACTTCAGCTCGACACCGCAGCAATCTGTCGGATTTCAGACTTCTGCGCCATCGTATCCATCGTCATGTTGTACCTCACAGCCGACTTCCCCCCTGTCAGCCTCCATGTCGTCATCGTCATCAATGTCACACTCGTCGTATTCGCGAGAGACGGATGTCATTCATACAGATATTCTTATGCTCGATGATGATTATTATGATCCACAACACCATGTCTCATCTGCAATATCCTCTTCTTCTTCTTCGTCATCATCCTCTTCATCACGAGTTCCGCCTCGTAAGTCGAGTCATGCCGGAATGCTACCGCCACCGATGATGCGTGCGAGTATCGATGAAGGTGATGAATCGCAACTACCGACGTATGAATCCCAAGCAATCTCATCGTCAACATTCAGTAAGAAGAAAGCATCCACTTCCTTACTTCAACAACATCATACTGCGATGTTACAATCTGCAATTCCGAGATCGGAGGAACAGGATGATGAATTTGAGATGATTTAAGATGGTGTAGTGGATAGCAGATCGATCGTCTTCTCGTTCATCATGGAGGTGAAGGAGGAGAAGTTGATCCTGTAAGTCACTCACCACACTCACTCATTCACTCGCTCGTTCGATGTTCGGATTATTTCTTTCAATTCATTTTCTTTTTCGCAGTGTTCCTGAGTTCCTGTACATATCGTCGACTCGCTCACACTTCCGCCTCACACCAACCGCCGCGTCTTCGCGTTCGCGCGTGCTTCTATTGCTTATATTTATATATCCATCACCATCACCCATCCTCACATCCCATCTAGGCGCTCTCTTGATGAACGCGAATGTAAATGCAAACCCCTCAGATTGTTCTTCTTTCCTCCATGCCTTTGTTTTCTTGTTTGAGTCCTCTCTTTTTCATTCGCCTTGTCCTCTTGCGACCTGCGATCTGTTTGCATACAAAAGTAACACTCAACTTGCAACACTCAACTCGTATTTGGCGAAGCGAATTGGAAATTCATTCGATGCGGAAGCTCAGTTGAAAATCATTGACAATTTGTATTCACCAAAGTGCTGCTGCACAAAGCACTCTTGCTAACAATCATTGTGCCTTGCGTTTCGTTCCTACCAGTGGCGTCGGAACTGATGTCGCTTGCTGCTGTTCTATCGATGCAGGTGGAGGAGATTGCGTTGAGTGCGATGTGGCTGGCTGCTGCGCTTGTCTCAGTGCCTGATGCCTTCCAGTATAATAACCAGCATAGTACCACGACAGCAACAAGTTTGTCAATGCTGCATCTTCCATCAATGATTCGTGTGTGGGAGGAGCAGCTGATGTCGCAGCCATTCCGCCAAGTTGTGGATGCATTCGAGGAAGATGTTGCTGTGAATGTGGTGGCTGAGACATGAACGGCAACATCATTGGTGGTGAGGATATCATCGAAGGCATGCCGTATGGCAGTGAGGTGGGAAAGGACGGATGAGGAGGAGGTGGTGACGACCATTGAGGATGTGATGAGAAAGGAACAGAAGCAGCTGCAGCTGCTACAGATGAAGCGATATTCGCTGAATTATCCGATTCCACAGCAGGTACACCCCCTTTTCTCTGTTGTTGCTTCAGAAGTTTGATTCTCGCTGCCATCTCCTTATTCTCATTCGGTGTTCCGATGTTACGCTCGTTCGTGATGGGAGGAATGTAGTTGGTGATGGAGGAGGCAGGGGGGGGAGGCGAGGACGAGGGAGCAGATGAAATGAGGGATGCAGAAGAGTGTGGTGATGAAGCAGTTGCAGCAGCAGTGGTGGATGAAGATGAAACAGCAGCAGTAGCAGCAGCATGATGGGAATTCGGATGAACGTATCCTGCTTTATAGTTATTTCCTTTATAATTCGGATTTGGTGATGCTGTCGCACCTGCAGCTGCCCTTTGCATCTGTACTGCGCGTATTTGTTCGGATTGTGATGGATGATGTGACTGTGAACGAATGAATGGCGCGGATGCTGCAGAGGTTGTGGTTGCGCGAGGTGATTTAAATGGAGATGCAGAAGCGCCAGGAGGAGGATGACGTTCTTGTGGTGGATAATTTGCACCAAACAGTTGTTTCATCTCCTCCTCACTCGATATTGGTGCCGCAGCACCGCTATTACGCTTCTGTTTCTTCGGGTGCGGCTGCTGCGCACTGCCGTTGGTTGCATTCGTGCCGCCAGACGAGTGCGCTTCATCATAACTGTCACTCGCACGTTGAAATAACTTGACGAGTGTAGTGTCGTGTGCACGCCACTCAGAGACTGGCGGGATGGCACTTGAGGAGAATGAGGGTGGAGATGTGGATGAGGATGCGGCTGTGGCAGATGCGTGAGCCGACTGTTGCCGTGATTTCGACTCCTTCTCTTTCTTCTCCTCGTTTGCAGTACTAGTCTCCTGCATCTGTCTCGTAGTATCCTCCTTCATGTTGCTACTATCATTCATCATCTCCGCATCTGCATCAGATGTATCGATATCATCGAGTGGAATCTCGCCTTCGATGGACATTGCGAATGAGTGCGCGAATGTATTGCGTGAGAGTGGTGAGTGGTGAGTGGAGAGAGGAGATGAGGAGAGTGCACGAGTTGATTCGATACGAGGGACGTGGTGCAAGGAAGTTGAGTCACCGTAAACTGTGACAGCGTTGGTGTGAGACGCTTCGAAAATCGCGATTCATTGCATTCCCTCTTGCTGTTGTTTCGATGTAAGTATAATAGCGCTCCTGACACTATCATTTCGCTCGCATTCACGTCTCTCAGACTACCATTGCAATGGTAGAGAGTGGCTCACGGTCTGACCGCACCTTCGACTATCGCTCGTGCTCAGTTCGACACAATGCTTGTCGCACAATTTCTTGCTCGGTTCCACTTGCTCACTCCTCAATTCTCTGCTCCTTTTCAGTCGAAACATCCAACACTCATTTCATTCTTCCTCTCCTCGATCACAATGTCCGCACCAAAAATCGACAAGAAAGAGCTGACAACCATCACACAAACTGTTGGTTTCCGTGTTCCACCTCGCGTCATCTTCGAAGCGTTGACTGATCAAAAACTCGTCACTCACTACACACAATCCGCTGCCGTCATCAATCCGAAAGTTGGTGGTGAATATTCGTTGATGAATGGTGCGGTCACAGGGAAATATGAGAAAGTGAGCGAAAATGAGTTGGTTTATACGTGGAGATTTAAAGAATGGATTGCGGATTACTATTCCACTGTCACGATTCAACTTGAACCGACTGAGAAAGGTACGGAGACTAAAATCGTGTTGACTCACGCAGATATTCCTCACAACGATGCATTTGGCAACTCAGGACAAGTACAGAAGTGTGAAACAGGCTGGCAGAACTTTTTCTGGATGAGATTCAATAAGCTGCTCGGTTATGCAAAGGCTGATTAAACACAACTTGAATTCATCTTCCTGTTTTTGCAGCAGTCAAAATGTTGCAAAAGAATCATTGTTCCATTGTTCTTACTGACAAACGTGCAAACAAACGCTCGTTCTTTCAAAACCACCCTGCTTGCATGTTGCGCACGCGAGAGAACGAGCGCCGCCCTCTTGTCTGCTCAGCGAATTCGATCGATTTTGCGTGATTATCAAATCTGCTCCAGCAATGTATGTACAATTCGGGCATACTTTCGTATTGGCGAGAATCCAATTCACATCATCGGCGTCACTACTGTTCTTATCATTCCAATGCTGAGAACGCTCACTGGTCAGACAACTTGTAGCAACGATTCGCTGATCTTAGAAATTCGATTGTCGATGTATGCGAATCAAGTGCAACGCGATGACAATGCGAAGCGTGGGTGCGTTGGTGTGTGCGTTGGACAGTGCAGCTTGAATGGAGGAACTTGATCTTACTCTGGTTCTCAATTCCTGTGATCGTTGTTGCCCCTGCTCTCCCTTACGATGTATAAAATCCACCGAGAACATTTCTACTCGTACCTCTATGTTTCCTTTCCGTATTCGATTTCGAGAAGCTATTCTTTACACATGAATGTACAATCACAGTTGGTGCTGGTAGTAGAGATGCATCGAATGAAGCTGGTGCAGGTAGATGTGCGTATGGTGAGGACGCAACGAGTGATGAGGAGAATCGCGATGTCTGTGAACCAGATGCTGCTACTACCGGTGCGCCGCCACTACCAGAAGCAAAGTGTGCACTCTTACTCATCAGACGTTGTTGTTGTTGAAGTAGCTTCTCACGACGTGCTGAATGTGGTGCTGGAAGTGGTGTACGTGAGCGTCGGAAGCGAGAGGTCTGTGAACCTCCATTAATCACCTGTGTTGTATTCCCACTACCTTGTTGTTGATTACTATACTCTCTCAAATTCGAATACAGCTGCTGTGATGCACCACCGTTTGTGTGTTGGCGTGCTGTTGATTGGTATGGATTGGAAGAAGCGAGATAAGCTGGTTCGGACTGGAGTTGATGTGTCATAGTGAAAAGGCTAACAGGGTGGTTGATATAATGAAGAGGAGAGACTCGGAGGAAGGAGGACAATTCAGGAAATAGCGCTGCTGGTGTTGCTGTGAAGAAGATGTGGGAGAGACCGTGAGCAGAGAGGCACTGTGATCAGAACATGAAGCGAGTGCTAACTTCTGCACTCTCACAGTTTTAGACGACTCAGACTTGGTTACACTTACCTACTGAACTACGAACAGGATCAAACAAGCATATGATGCGCAGCGGCTGTTGACCGAAATTCGTCTGTCGGCAGTTACAGACGGAGATAACCGAAGTTGACTGCGCACTAGTCAGAGAAAAGCAAGCAGAAGCATCGTTCAGGCTGTATCTAGCTGCTCGTGGTGCTGTTATTGATCGCGCATCAAATACGATACTGCCCATACCACTGTGAACTCGCGTATCGACTATCATCCATCCTTCCTCTCCATCAATCACAACAATCAATGACCTCACGTATCGTCCCACAGCAGCCGATGATGCATCACGCTCAGAGTGAGATCTCCTTACGTGATACGACACCATTCACTGTACAATACTCACAACCACAGCAGAGAGAGAAGTCACCAAATACATCAACATCACGCGGTGGTAAACGTACGACTACTCAAACACAATCATCGCCACAGACGACGATGCTACCTGCGTTGACAGCGAAGCCATATTCACCTTCTTCACCACAAGCATCAGTGTATGATATTGCTGGTGATGAGCAGGATATATCGGCGGCATCGTATCTGATACCGTTTCCACCTTCATACGCACCGAACCAGCAACAACAGCAACAGCAAGCGATGTACTGGAATCAGCAGAATGAGTATCAACAACAACAGCAGCAACAGTACGATGGGCCACATCAATGGCCACAGCATCAACCACAGCCACCACCTTCTCAACAGCAACAGCAACAGCAGCTTCAAACATATGACACTTCCTCCTCGGTCTCCCAACTTCCACTCTCACAAACACTCGGTGGTCCAATTCTATCAGATCATTATTTAACCCAGATACAAAATCGAAGATATAACTTGATGATACGTGCACCACCTACGACAGCCGGAATAGGTGCGAATAGAGGAGAGAAGAAGAAGAAAGTGTATCATACACACTCACTCGATGCTGATATCATCGCTGCACAACAGATCAAGAATAAATTCCTCACTTCGGATGCAAATTCCTCAGCCGTAACAAATAGGAATCAAGTGAGACTACAGAGTATGTACGGAAAACAGAGCGATTATGCACGTAAGCAGAAGAAGTTAGCGAATGAGAAATATCCTCTACCGTGGACGAATTCTGCGAATTCGAATGGAGGACAACAACAGAATGTTGTAGGATCACCATCTGCTGCTTCATTGTTGAAGAGACAACAGAAGTACACAAGTGAGGCAGAAGATGATCGTGAACAGAAAGAAGAGAAGCAGATTGAATTCCTCCCATCAAGTAAACAACAACAGCAACAACATTCCATGATCGTCCCAGCAAGTCGTAATAACATTGGTGCACCAACATTACTCGCAGTTGATTCCTCCTTCTCCTCTTCCACCTACCTAAACTCCACACCCTCCTCTCCAGCGAATGCATCCTCCTCCGCCTCCTACAAAACACGTCGTTCAATCTATACCTATCTCACCTCTCCAACACAGCATCAATTCTTCTCACATCTCGCACCACATGCACGTCCATTGATACAACAATCTCATATTGAAAAGATTTATGATGAAGTTGGTGAGCGAGGTGTTCAGGTATTAATGGAACTTGAGACACAAGGTCGTCAATTCTCTTCTGTTGCTGAATTAGTGGAAGCTGTGGTGGAAGAGGAATTAGTGAGAGTGAAAGAAGAAGCGAGGAGAAAGAAAGAGGAGCAGGAGGAACAGGAGAAAAAGAAACAGAAGAGAAAAGGACCGACGTCGAATATGATTGTACAATCACATGCGGCTGTGACACCACCAACGAGTGAGCCACAAGCAAGAGTTGAACAAGTGCCACAACAGTCGGTGGTTGAATCAGTGAAAACATCAACATCAGCGGTATCACCATCGTCAGTACCATCTGTGCAAGCAACACCAGCAATATCACCAGTCGATGATCTCTCAACCTTCATAGCTGAGTTGAAAGGTGAGACCTTGCCAGCGAAACAGAGTCTAAATAACGATAAGGAGGTCGATCAAGTTGACACGGAGGAAGTTGTGAAACAAGAGGAAGTGCCACTGGCTACTGAAGTTGAGGAAGTAAAGCAGCAACCAATTGAACAACCAATCTCAACTGAGGAGGTAGCACAGCAGCCTGAACCTGTTGCAGCTGCAGTTGAGCAGCCAGTAGAACAACAGCAACAATCGAGCAATCCATCACCAACAGCAGCACAACTACCACAATCAGCAGCAGTGCAAGAAGACTTCGATATCTGGCATTCTGCACCTTCCCCAGCGAAATCTGCACCGATTGGATTGGATGGATATGTAGAAGAGCCACAGCAACAGCAAGCAGGAGTAGAGTCACAACAACAGCTTGTGCTACATTCGACTTCGTTTGATGATGCACAACAACAGCAACAAGACGAGCAGGATGAAGAAAACGAAGATGACGGTGATGTAAATGATCAGCAACTTGAGCCTTACAACAACAACACCTCCTCATCCATCTTCTCCAACACCACCACACTCATCGATATCACACAACATTCACCACAAGATTTGAATGAGTTGTTGAGAGAAGCAACGTATGAATATGGCGGTGGTAGTAGAGCCGAGGACCCGGCAGCAGGAGCATCATCCACCTCAGCATCAGCACAACCACTCATCCTCTCTTTCGGTGATACGAATGTTCAATTTCCTTCATGGCGTCATCTCGTCTTAGCATTACGTGATGCATACGAATCATCAGAGAAAGAAAAAGCACGTCAAGCAAAAGAGAAGAAATTCTATGATGCTGTCATGAGGTTTTTATGTGATTCAACTCAAGAGAATGCATTATTTAATGATATTGTATATAGTGAAGTGAAAATCCCATCACAAGAAGAGTTTCATGAGATGTTATCAAATTGTAGTGATTCCTTACCTTTGTTACTTATTCATTTACACGCATTGAATCGGAAGAGTCAACAACAGAAGTTTGAAGGTTATACGGCATTATGTTCTGAACTAGGTACGATGACACAGCAGAGTAACGCGACGAAACAAACAGTGTATGAATGGTTGCAACAAGATGAGAATCAATTGATTAAGTTAGTTCCAGTACATCCGGAATTTGATGATAGTGCGAGTGTGAAGGTCGGAAGTGTGTTGGAGTTGGAACATACAGTTGTACCGGCATCGGTATCAACATCGACAGCATTAGTTGCTGCAGATTCATCAACTTCCACTACTTCCATCCCACTCCCCTCCCTCACACCACACACGCCACCATTCTCCTGGTCACTCACTCACATCACCCACTTATACGAAGATACCTCCGCCGGTGAATTCCTCCTTCCTGTATTAAAGAAGTTATTGAAGCGCGGTAAGAAATTTACGACATTCTCCTCCCTAGCACAAGCAGTACAACAAGAAGCTTGGAAACAAGTGAAAGCAAAGATGAAAGATGTGGTAGAGAGAAGGAAGAAAGAAGGAAAACTTACGATTCGCTCCTTCCTCTTACAACCAACCACACATCTCTTCTCCTCACCTGTCTCCATCTCCGAGAAAGAATTGAATGAACTCTATGAACTCGGTGAACAAGCTCTGACACGTGTTGGTGTGAGATTAGTAGGAAGAAGATTACTATCGGCGGGAGAAACTACTGTGGAAGGATTGAAGTATCTGTTGGAGAATCGTAGTGCACCTCAGGATCTGACAGCTTCATCTCCACCAACAATTAAGTTTGCGTCGTATCCTGAGATGTATCATAGTCTATCGAGTATTATTATTCATTCTACGATGGAGAGATGTAAAGCACAAGGATTGGAGGAGGTGAGATATCCGAGGGTGGATGAAACTGGTGAAGAGGTTGGAAATGAAGTTGGTACGAGTGATGAGATGGCTGATCTCGCAGACTCCACCAATGTTGATTTCAACGCTACATCGACTAGCGTTCTCATCAACCCTGAGACCTTCCAGCTCACACATGCGGATGCACAACGTTTACTCGAATATCTCGCAAGTCCTTCATGTACACTATTCTCTCATCTCTCTTCCTCACTCACACGTCAAACCTTAGCGATCAGGACATCAGACTTGAATGATATGATCAGAGCGACGGAGTGTGATAGCGCATATACTCTGTCAGTGTTACAGAAGCTCAATGCTGCTGGACGGGTATTCACATCGTTTGAAGCACTAGTAGAAGCGGTGAAGCTGGATGTGGTACAGAATCCGATTGTGAGAAGTACACAACAGAGATTAGGAGCAACACAGGAAATGTTAGGAGCTTCATCGTCAACGGCACTGATTGAAGTAACTCCTCCTCAGCCACAAATCTCTGAAGAGCACTATACCACCATTCTCTCCTTCCTCTCCTCTTCTCATCTCCTCTACGATCGTATGTCTCTCTCATCGAAAATCACGAAGGATCAGATACAGAAGTTGATTGATTTGGGTGGAGGAGGTGTGTTTGAGAATTTGTTGGGAGTGAACTTGAAAGATTTGACAGAGAATGGACCGGGGAGTGTTTCGGCTGCTGTGGCAGTTGCAGCAGCGGCGACGTCTTCTTCCTCATCTAGCACTACGACACCACAATCCCTCTGTTGTACATCCTTCTTCGAGCTTCAAACGAAAGCTGCTAAGAATTGGCAAGCTCTTGTGAAAGCACAGGAAGACGTACGAGAATATCTCGTGAAGGTGGAGAAGGATTTGTTTGTTCAACAACCTAGTGATGGATCCTCCATGTCAGCAATCGATCTCTCCACCCTCTCACTCCCCTCCTTCTTTCATTCCTGCGGTTCTGGTCGTTGTACTCTTTCTTACATCCAATCTTTCGTCTCTGCCAAGCAACGTTTTTCTTCAATCTCTGAATTAATCGTTGCAGTCCGCTCCTCACACCTCGTAACACAAAATATGAAAGAGAAAGAGGTCGTCGAGAAAGAGAAGCAAAAGCTCGGGAAATATCTCGTACAGACGGAAGAAGTAAAAGAATTATTCGTGAAAGAAGAACCAGTTGGCATAGTTGCTTCAGGTAAACATGCTGCACAACCATCCGCTCCTTCTATCAGTGTCACAGAATCCAGCTTACGTGAGATGTTACATTACGGTAGTTGGTCTGCTGCGAATACAATTCAGATTCTGCGTACACTACATGCACGTGGTGTTCGAGTTCGATCATTTGATGAGTTGGTACAAGCGTGTAAGAAACAGGTGGTGTATGGTCAGATTTAAACACCTGCGCGGAATCTCGCAGCAACAGTATTAGTACTTGAAGTCACATTGTTCTGCCAGCACAACTCGCGTTTTCGCTTCTTTCATACAATCTCTTCTGCAGTTCAACCTTGTGTTCTTGTCGAATTGAATCACTCACGGTTCGAGAAATTTGCTAGATGAATTACATGGACTTGCAGCAGTGTGGAATGATCTCGTTCATTGCCACAGTATCCAAATTTCGTAAGGTACGTTGATGGAGGTACTAAGAGAGGTGAAGTTCACAGAAGTATTCTTCTTCTTCTTCTTCTTTAGGCAGTTGACTCACTCTTCTCTTTTCTCTTTTTTTCTCAGGGTGATGGAATGAATTTGTTCGTCAAAGGCACTCGAGAATCCAACAGCAAGCTCGAGTCCACCACCTGCTGCAGCGGCATCAAGTACGCCAACACTAGCCGTAGCGAAAGGCAATGGAAAGAAGGAATCGCCTCGTTACTTGGCAACCTCGAAAGAGTGTGAAATTTTGTTCGATGTATGACTCAGATCAGAACGACATCCTACTTCATGCATTGATTGTAATCTTCTCACGTCGCAGCAGCTGTGCACATTGATCTGGTGTGTGACGATTCGCGTAGACATGCTCAGATATGATCTCGTCGAGATGCACTGGTTCAAGTAGATGAGGAGAAGGCTGCGGTTTTGGCTGCTGCTGCTGCATATAAATGCTGAGTGCAGAAGGTACCGGTAGTTGAGGTTGAGTGAGAGGATCAGGCGGAGGGCGTGGATTTGGTTGTGAAAGCGCGTAGCGTAATCGAATGAGCCTCTCAGCTTCTGTCACAACTGTTGCGACATCAGACAGCTCCATCGAAGGCGGCAGCGCGATTGCAGGTGATGTCGCAGATGATACTGACAGAGCAGCTGCAGATAGGATTGGATGCATGATTGATGGTGCAGGGATAGGAGTCGAAATGAGTGCATGCGACGAGACGCCAGGATGAGCTGGTATGCCGCTTGGTAAGTTCGAATGTTGTACTGCAGGTGTGACGGGTATGACAACTGATAGGCCGCGCATGTGTGAGGCTGTTGGTGCAGTGACCACAACAGAGGAGGATGCAACGACATCGCTTGAGATGTCCATCGGCGTCGCAATGGCAGAGCCAGATGAAGCGGTGCTGACAAGCAAGGGATGAGAGACCGGAAGGAACGTGCTGTCTGGTGTCGCGTTTGCAGTACCAGGTGAACTTGAACCAACAGTTCGATTCAGCTGTGAAGAAGGATCAGCAGACGCAGCTACAGACACCGGAAGAGGGACAGCTGCAGCAGCCGCACGTCCAATCGGTCCTCCAATATTCGGTCTCGCGAAATCGAGAATCGATGTAATGATCGATCGGAGATGCTGTTCCATCGCACGCTGTATCATTATGACAGCCTGCTCGTTGACGTGTCGGATACCATGTCGCTGTGCAGAGAGATAGACACGACGCTTGATACTTGTGAAGTCGGGAAGCAGTCGTGATTGTGGTGCGTAGAGAGATGAGGAACGGCCTTCAGCGAGACGAGCGTATGCATCCAGTTCATCGGCATCATCGCTGTCAACTTCGCTCCCATCCATCTCATCATCTTCACTATTCTCATCATCTTCCTCATCCAATGCCAAACCAGAGAATGCGGTGTCCCAAGTTCTCGATCGATGTCGTGCGCTCACTAAAGCTGATGCTGATGCTGAGGCTGATGCTGACGAGCGTGAGCGAGACAGATGATTCAAGTAGGAGGATGTGTAAGGCGCAGGAAGTGTCGGCGTCATGATTGAAGTCGAGGTCGAGACTGGATTATCAGGTTCGATGGCGCTCGATGATCTCGGTCTGAGCTGAGGTTGATAGAGTCCATTAAGCACTCTCTGTGAGTACTCCAATGTCGCTGTATTCGAAGCTGATAATTTCGAAGGTGGCGAATAATGATTTCCATTTGGTGGTGGTAGAGTCGGAGGTGCGAGGACATGTTGATTCGGATTAGGGATACTCGTTGCATAAGGATCAACTCCACCTGCACCATAAATACCACGCTGCTCTGATAGTACAGGCCCACCGTTCGTTTGTAATTCGAGCGCGTGAAAATAATCACTCGGTGTGAGGAGATGCTTCATTTGTTGATGTTGTGCATTAGCAGACCAGTTGGCTGGATGAAGCCAGACATTGACAGATGATACTTCCTCGTCCTCCTTGCCTCCTTTCGCACGACTCTTTCGTGTTGCTTTCTTCTTCTCACTCGTACTCGCTGTAGTCGCTGCATCATCCAGTAGTGCTGCTGTCGTCGACTTCCTCTTCGCTGCTGCGCGTTCCTTCGCTTCGAGTTTCTTCTTCTCCTTCGAATCAGGTGAGAGAGTTCGTTTGCTTGCACCACGTTCTTTCTTTGCAGAAGTAGCAGGTGTTGTTGCAGTCGTAGTAGAATCGGCAGGTGAAAGAGCAACCACTTTCTTCTTCGTCGAGGTTGCAGTGAGTGATGGTGATGTGGTCGTTGCCGTTGTCTCATCAGTTCCATTCGCACTCGCTACCTTCTTCTTCGGTACAAGTTTCGGTAACTCATCACTCAACGCATTCTGTAATATCCCTTGAATAAATTCATTATGTAAATAAATATTCCTCTCACCCAGGATCTTCTTCACTGTGTCATCCAGCTCCTGTTTTGAGAGTTTGACGAGCAAGTAACGCTCGATACATGACCAGTAAGCTTGTGATGCAGTCGGGTTGTTGTTGAGAAGAGAATCGATGGACTGTTTGCGGGAGAGAAGATCGATACGAGGAGGACGAACGAGTGGCTCATCAGCAACAGCGGAGGATGAGTCGACAGATGGTACGATATTCGCTGCAGAATTGCCAGCATTCGCATTCGCTGCTGCAGTTTTCTTCCCTTTACCCCCAGATGGTACAGTCGCACCTGTAGACGATGAATGTGCAGGAGGTAGAGCTGCTTTCGATCGTGGCGGTGAGATGTTCGAAGCATCATACGGAGAGGAGACTGATTTCTGATTCCAATCAGCGCCAGGACTTTGTGGATAATTCGATGATGAAGATGATGATGATGACGTCGTATGATTCGCACGATTACCACTAGTACTACCAGCTGATGACGTACTCGACATACTTGTGTGACGATGTAGCGGTGGTGCACCAGCAGCGGAGTAGCCAGAACCACCCGGCTGAGAGTTATTCGATTGTGCTCGTGAGGATGGAGGAGGAGGCATGCCGCTCGTCGGTGCATGATTCGAACGCGGTGCATGTTGTGATGGAGAGTTGGCATAGTTGAAATTGTTGTTGCTATTGTTCGAATTCGAGCTCGATTGAGGTGGCGGATATTGCTGCTGAGGCGAAGGATAGGATCCGCCAACCCGTTGTTGATAATCACTATTCGGTTGCTGTGCATATCCACCACTACCTCCGCTACTACTCTGTCGATGATGCGGTGGAGGTATGTTCGAATACGATTCATTGATATTGTTGTAATTGTAGTCGGAAGGAGTCGAGTTTGAGGAGTAATTATTTGAATTTCCGACTTGTTGCTGCTGTCGATTGCCTCCACCTCCACTAGCACTGCCACTGACATGCCCTCCGCTCATCATTGTGCTGGAGGGATTGTACATGGTGAGGAGGTGCGAGAAACCTTATGTTCTCACAACGATGATGGTGCTGAGTTAAAGGAAGGAGATGGTGCGATGCGAATGAGAGAACACAGGGTGAGCTGCGTGTAAGTGCGAGTGTATCAAGGAATCGCTCACATCAGCTCGTTGTACATCTCCTCACATCATTACATCGCACTTGCACCTGCTACTGCTGCTCTGCTGCTTGTTTGATCGCACATCTGACCTGAATCACTCTTTTGTTATTGTTGATGTTGATGCGCTGTGTCACTCGTTCATCCGATCGCACCGTTCGATGCGCACACGCGTCTGACAGATGAGAGGACACTCGAGGGTGTGACAGATGTAGTTGTTGATGATGCTGCGTGACGGTCGGATCGATTGTCTGTGAGACGATGCAAATTTTGCATTCATTTCTGCTGTTTTGCTGCTCTGAGTGTGAGTGTGAATGTGCAATCTTAATATCGTACACACAATATCCCTCCTCTACACCTGCTCTTCACATCTCTGCAGCTACAACCCCTACTTACTGCAACACTCTCGACTTCAGCACAGGCATCGTTTCTCGACTGTTGCGATTCTGTCTGCTACAGCTGTACCTTTCCTCGCTCGGTGATGCAGCGTCCGCACTCACTCTCTCGTCATCTCAAATCTAATGCTCACGAATTTTTCTTGATCCTCTCTTCTCGTGTACTTCTGCTTCTGCAGATCCTCAACTCCCTTTCTCTTCCCTCTAATCTCCTTCGCCATGTCGACTCAAGGAGGTACGCTATGAACGAGGATGAGAGAAATATTGAATTTGTTGGATTTTCGATATTGCACATTGAATGAAATCTCATCTTGCTCTTCGTTTCTCTGCATCCAACTTTCCTCCCTGTCCATCTCCTTCATCCTCCACACAGCCGTCGTCGACATCACCACTCTCGCACCAGCTGATCTTCAAAAGCTTCGTACATCTCTCACCGAAGATGTTCAAACCATCACACAGAACTACGGAAATCTGAAAATGGCACATTCGAAATATGGGCAAGCTTATGAAGCGTTGAGTGATATTACACCACAGAATAAGGATAAGAGGATTATGGTGCCACTTACATCATCCTTATATGTTCCAGGACAATTATCCAACATCGAGACCGTCCTTGTCGAAGTCGGTACAGGTTATTTCGTCGACAAGCCAATTCCAGATGCACGTACATTTATTGAAGGAAAGATGGAAATGATTAATGGAAATCTTGCGAAAGTTGCACAAGTATTGAGTGGAAAACGTAGAGATCTGGATGCAGTGTCAGCAATCTTGCAAGCGAAGCTTCAACAGCAGTACTCGCAGCAACAGAATGCGATGCAGAAGCTCGAGACGCTACAATAATTGAATCACCACATCAATCTTCGCTTCCTCGCTCCCGGTCGCTTCGCTGCGCCCTTTTCTGTTTGCTTCTCATCGCGATTGTTTATTAGTTGTCAACGATTGCATACTCAATTTGCTGTCTATTTAAATACCTCGGCATGAAGAAATGAGATGCGAGATGTATTTACGAACGCGATGCAACTATCGCGATTACTTCTTTCCCTTGCCTTTCGCTGCTGGTGCCTTCGCTGGCTCACTTGATGCCGCTGCAGCTGGTGGTGGACTCGAGCTTGCTGTTGGATTCTCGAGTGCCTTTTGACGAACAAATTCATTCGACTTCTCAACTGCTTCCATCACACCCTATGAGAGAAAAAGAGAAAAGAGAAAAGAGAAAAAGGAGAAAAAAGAGTGAGTCGACTGCATGAAGAAGAAGAAAAAGAAGAAGAATGCTTCTGTGAACTCCATCTCTCTCAGTATCTTCATCAATGTACCTTACGAAATTTGGATACAGTGGCAATGAATGAGATCATTCTAACACGCATCTCTGGTTTAACGAGATCCTCAAGTGGCGCCTCTGCCAGTCCGTGTAATTCATCAGTAAATTTCTCGAGTTGTGATTGATTCAATTCGAATAGTGCACGATCAGAACTTCCCTCTGGTGCCTCGAAGTAGTACGCGTATACATACAGCCACTGCAGAATTCGCTTATTTATGATGACTGCATTCACAGAGTCAACGATGAATTGTACATCCAATAGACCTGTTCCTTTCAATGCCTGTAATTGGACCATACGCTCCTCAGCAGCCTAGGGGAGAGAAGAAAGTAGCAACAGTCGAGTGAGAAGGTCAATGAATGGGAACTTAATTCTTTTTCCGCTCTTCTCTCACTAACCTTTCTCGTCTTCTCAGCGAATTTGATTGATTTTGCGTGATTATCAAATCGACTCCAGTAATGCATATACTTCTTCAATGCATTCTGTGCATTCTCAACATCCATCAACTCTTTCGATCCTTTCGTTGATGCGCCATAATTCGAACATGATGAGTGACCACTCCAATCACCCTTACACAACCAACAAAATTGATGTGAACATTTCTTACATGTCATCTGAGAAGAGGAGGAGGAGGATGAGAAGAAGAGAAGAGGTGTGAGTGTGAGTGTGACTGACTTGATTGCTTTGCATCACCTTCCCAAA
The DNA here is from genome assembly GCA_036924285.1 of Asterella californica. Taxonomy (NCBI): domain Eukaryota; kingdom Viridiplantae; phylum Streptophyta; class Marchantiopsida; order Marchantiales; family Aytoniaceae; genus Asterella; species Asterella californica. Next base: position 471,524 of record JAYKYS010000033.1, on the reverse strand, counting down.
TGCATCCTGCTCGCTTTGATGTTGTTTACTGACGTGATTACAACCCTGATTCTTCTCGATGTGAACTTGACACTTTGGACAGACTTTCGTATTTGCGAGAATCCAATTCACATTCTCGGCGTCACTACTGTTCTTGTCATTCCAGCGCTTGGCGTCTTCACACGAAGCTGGACGGTGATCTTCGAGACCACTGTTGAAAGAGAGAAAGGAGACAAAGCAGCAAAAGAAGCCAAAGGGTGAGAATGTGTACGAACGGAGGAATCGAGCGCAACCATCCTTCATTCTATCACTCTCCACTGACCACTCAAAACACCAACTATGTGCACAAGTACAATCAACACCGCCAACATGTTTGACGCCATCAATTCTCTGTGCATTCATGACACAGTTCGAATATGGACATGCACGATAAGTACCATGATGTGCTGACACGAAATCATCAATCAACCAACGAGTCAATTTCTCACGCTTATCAACTGGGAGAAATGTGGCTTGTAATTCACTTGGTAACATGACGGTACACTTGTAACCTTGACAACGTGTCTTGATACATGTTGGACCCTTATCGAACTCAGCTACAACCCACTGTGTCCAACAGCTGTTGCAAAATAGGTGGCCACAGCTCAGTGCGAGTGAATCCTTCATTGGTACATCATCAGCACATGTCTCACACGATACCAACTCTTCTTGATCCTGACTCGGGTCTTCATCCTTCTCTGGTCCAAGTCCAGCTTCCTTACGAACTTTTTCGGAATCATTCATCCATGCATCCTGAATCTTGGTACGATTCCACGAATCCTTGAAGTTACGCATCAGGACACCTGCTTCCTTTGCGTTGAGACCGAGTAACTCACCGAATTCATCGAGATAGGTTGTGATGTGTGACTCGAGCTGAGCTGGTTTACGAAGAATGTATGCATTCGTCTTGGCAGTGACTGTTGATGCGTAGGAAGATGAATCGGAGACGTCCATTGCGGAAGCTGCAGCGGCGGATGATGAAGAAGAGGAAGCGCCATCGTGCGTTGGGACGAGTGAGGCTGAAGCTGCCTTAGCAGCGCGTGAGAGTCTGTCGGTTTCTTTCTCTTCCATTTCCTCATCACGAACACCACGCTTTCCATTCTCTTCATCCTCATTCTCCCATCCATCATCATTATCCGCATCATCGCCCCATCCACCGGCATCGTCATCCATTGCAGCGCCATCATCACCCCATCCCTCACCTTCATCCGCACCAGCAAATGCGTCGTCATCCTCAGTCGGTGATTCTCGTGTACGTGATTGTTTCTTTCTCAAACTCGGTGTGCGCTTCGGTGCACCAGTTGAGCCGGGGAGAGTCGAACTCGATGCATCACCTGTGCGAATGAGTGTAATTGGAATGACATCAGCTGGATTACAACCTGGGAGACAAGTGACTAAGAAATCATCGGACTCACCGTGAACCTCGATGTTCTTGTAAAGGACTGTGAGAGTGGAGACGAAGAGCGAGGATATGGATGAGATACTGATCAACAGGAATAAGCGAGGCAATTGGCATCCTTTCTCTTCCTCACTCCTCCCTCGACTGACGCATGATCTGTGCATCTGGAATGCCTGACTTCGCTTCCAATAAATCTCTCAAAAACGCCATACTCAACGTAAACTTCAACTGTGTTAACAAGAGAGGTTGTGTTGCAAATTCTGGTATGGATGGAATCGTGATCGCAATCGAGAGTGGTGTACGATCTGGTTGTTTTGCTTTACATATTTCACATGTCTTATTTTGTGGTTTATTTACAATCGTACATGAAGGACATGTCCATGGTACCATGAATTTACTCATCTTGCCTGTTGATGAATCAACGAAGCGACCTGCTGATGTCTTGTTTGGCTCAGCTGCGACTTTCGCTGGCACTACATTTGGCTTCCATTTCGACATGATTGTGTGAAGGAAGTGGAGGAGAGGAGGAGGAGGAGTTGACTAGTGTGATGCGAGTCGAGATGCAACGATGACGATGTGCGAGGCTGGAGAGGAGTGATGAAGGCGACAGAAGAATGAGGAAGGGCAAGTCAGACACTGGCGCCACTTGTATGCAAGCGATCAATGCAATGCAACAAGTTAACTTGGATGTCACACTCACACGCACCTTGGTATCTACTAGGAAGATGAAGAGGTGATGTTGCGGTGTTGGATGGCAACACAATCGAAGGGGGAAGATCTGGACTGAAAAAAGTCAAAGGAAAAAGTTCAGCGCTTTCTCGCTAGTTGGCCTAAAAATAAGCCCAAACTCAATGAAGCCGTGTTGTTGCGGGTCTGGAAATAAGCGTGCTGACTTCATGTACGTCTGTATCTGTGGCAGTGCTGCAAAATTGCAACGAATTGTTTCAAGTGCGGATATGAGTCGAGGACAAAGCGAGGATGCTCATCGGAAGCCTTCACGACACCCGCAGTTGCTGGCGTTGCAATGAAGCTGATTGCTCTTGTGAGAGAATCGTAAATCTGAGTACTAATATATGCGATGTGTGATTGCGACTAGAATAAAAGTGCGGTGCAGTGCAAATTGATGCATCTGCAGATCAAGTAAACGCTAATGGCTGCAAGTTCTCGCTCGCTGCTGAGCGGTAGTAGAAATAGAATAAGATGCTTCGTGTTCTCAAACATTGTTCTTTCTTGGGTCTCGTACATTCTTGAGGAACTTGAATCCGATTGGAGTGATCGTGATGGAAGAATACACGCTGCTACTTGGTTCTCTCAGTGACATATCGCAATCCCGATCAAATAAACACCCCATCCAACGACATATTTCACTCTCTTCTTTCTTCTCCTCGTCTCCCACTCTCCAAGTCCGGAAGGATGTGTATTCCAGATGTATAGTGCCCAGATCAACCAGATTGGTGAAAGCGCAAATACCCACACAAGATAGATTGCTTCCAAGGCAATGAATAATCCTAATGCTGCGAAGACACCTGCTAAGAAGAGAGGTAAACCAAAAACCCATCGCAGGATCATTCTCCACCAAGTGTTTCTACTATTCGCTGGTAAGTCATCACTCTTCATACCAGGACAACCAAACGGATTGAATGGTGCAAAGTGTAGACCACCGAAGTATAAACCACCACACAGATAACAATACTCTGTACTACATTGCGAACATGTCATGTGATTACATCCTTGTGATTTAATTGTTGTCGTATTACATGTCGGCCATGGACATTTGATTGTATTCTCCTTGATGTGCTCCAGTGATTCAGCTGATTCGGCTGCAAGTTTCTTCTTGTATTCTTTACATGACGAACCGACGTGTGCGAGATCATGTAAGAAGCAATACTCAGTGTGACACTCACTACAGATCATGACATTCTTCATGTTCTTTCCATCTGCATCTGCATCTAGCGGTACAAACTGTTGTACATGAAGACACTCCCTATTCGGACACGATCTATAATTATCATGTTGTTTCAACTGCTTGAATCGTGTATACTTCTCGAAGATATCTTTCGGAACATAAGTCTCAATCCATCTACTTGGTGCGAGACATGTACATTGTGGTCCGATCTTCGAGAGACTGCCCTGTTCTGGAGCGTTACGACCAGGACATCTGACTTCTAATACTTTTCCATTCGTGATTTCATGTTCGAGATATGCTGTGATACATTCTCTGCAAAAGGTATGATAACATTTGACTGACTTCTGTGATTTCGGGATTGGATACAATGACTCCGATGCAATCCCTACGGCCGTACGATTCTGTCCGAATACTAATCCTAAACATTCCTCAACCTCCTCAAAACAGATTCCACATGTAAACATGGTTGGTGGTGGTGGAGGTGGCGGAATGTAATCGAGGAGTGGAGGTGGTGTGAAGGATTGAATTGTACCGTCACGACGTGTCGAGTAAGTAGGGTGTGACTTTGAAGTTGGTGCAGGATTATCTACTTCCTGTCTCAAATCGTATAACTTCTTCTTGAGTTTCATTTGTGATAGTAATGTAGTCACACGTGCTGGATCAAGTAAACCACCAGAACTTGGTGGCGCTCGTACAGGTGTTGAGGAGGAAAGGATAGAGAGGAGTTGATCTTGTTTCTTCTCTTCCTCTTCTGAATCATTCTCACTCCAGTCTTCTTCATCATCATGACTCTTCTTCTCTTCAAGTGAAGCATAATCACTTCCCAGTCTCTCTGATGCGAGAATATCTGCTTCGAAACGGAGACGCCAATCAAGTAACTTTGGTGCCGCAGCTACAACTGTTGTGGCTGGTAGTAGGCTTAATATTGGCTTTTTCAAGTCATAATCACCTTGTGCTGTTGGGAGAGGATAAGATCGGAGTGGTGTGAATGTGAAAGGAGAGAAGTTGGATGCTGTTGTGAGTAAGGGTGCTTGTGGTATTGAAATTTCTTCTGTTGTGGTAGAAGGGATAGTGTTCTCACTATCGGCACCATAGATAAATGAGGACCAGAATGGACTAGCATCGAGTGTGCGTGGGAGCGTGAGTGAGACTGAGACGGATGGTGAATGTGATTGGTGTTGTTTCTTCTCTTCTTCTTGTTCTACAGGTACAACAGCTTCAACCACCACCTCTCCATCCGTCACATGTTGCTGTGCCACAAAACAATGTTTCTCTTCTTCCACATATCTCATAATCTGATGATTACTCTTGGAGCACGTACGCTTACGATTGAGTGACACTTCAGAGAGAAGTGGGAATGGTGATGCTTCGGTTTCAGCGAAGGTGACTGTTGGTGCGGTGGAAGGGAGTACTGGCGTCGGCTTCGAGGAGTAACTTAATTGTATCAACGAACCTGCTAATGAGTAATCAACCCCTCCTTCTTCACCATCACTCTCATCTTGCCCATCCCTATCTTCATCGCCTTCACTCACCACGACACTACTATCACACGTCGGTGATGCTGAGAGTGCTGCAGAACGATAGTTGGCTAAGTTCTGTGAACAGAACGAGTGATCGAGACTACGAGAACCGGCTGTGTGACTTACACGTTGCGTAGTTTGGGTGCTGTTACCTGTGGCTTGATTGTGTTGTTGTGAAGAGGATGAACAAGGAAGCTCATCGCTATCGTCATCGTCATAACCAGTACATTCCAGCTTGGTTGTGATTGTATTCGAAGAGGTGCTTTCTGTTGTTGCAGGAGCTGCAGTAGCACATTCTTCGAGTTTGTTTGTCATACAAACAGCATCTTGGAGTGAGTCTGCGTTGCAACACGTGGTTGTGTTGGATGAATGCTGTGCTTGCGACTCAAGAGAAAGATCGACTTCGATACAGCATTGCTGTTCGTCTGTGATGGTAGTAGATGGTGCAGATGGCATCTTCTTGTATTAGTTAGTTGCGCAGTATGTATGGGTGTAAGAGGCAACTTGAGGTGGCAGATGATGTCACCGACACGAAGAACGGACTTGAATGGTGGAGACGATGGAGATTGCGACGCTTGCTGATGATGGATGCACAGTGTTGTCACGTACCCAAGTACTTCACAGTTGCATGGATGTGTGTTGTCGTTCCTTCTCCTCTTCCTCCTTTCCAGCCATTCGCTGGTGTCGTCAATCGCGTAACGCTGACAAGAATTTGTTCTGACAGGCACAGTCAGAATAAAGGTCTAACCGACAATCCGACCATTGTCTTTTCTCAATCAAAGGCTCGCGACACGCTCAGTCAATCTCTGCTCTCAACCCTGCGCAACCCTCTGCGACAAGTCCTCTCCTCGTCATCAGTCTCTAGTTCCACATCACCATGTCCGCTGCAACAACAGCACCAAAAGCCTCTGCAGAACCAGCAACACCAGGATCGGGCATCGTCGGGGTATCGACTGCCGTGTATCCGCAAGATGCGCAACCGAAAGTGGTGAGTGCAGAGTATGAGGAGAGAGCGGCGTGGAGTTGATGGAGGTAGTCTGCATGCTACACGCAATCGATAACTCACGCACTCGGCGCGCGCTGTCCTCCTCTGCTCATACAGACACTTGGTTACTGGTCGATGCGTGGTCTTGCACAAGCGATTCGTTACGTACTTGCATACAGTGGCGTACCATTTGCAGACGTGCGTTATCAACAGGGTGCTGCACCAGATTTTTCACGCGCTGCTTGGCTTGAACAGAAGGTGCGTGATATCGAGGGAGATGCTGTTGTGATATGTTCTCGACATTCAAATGCTGACCACGTGTTTCACTCCTCCTCATCCTCACAGGAGCACCTCCCACTCGACTTCCCAAATCTTCCATACTACATCGAGCCAGCTGGAAGTGATGCCACTGCTTCGGATGATTCAATTGCACTGACGCAATCAACGACGATCCTCCGTCACCTAGGACGTAAACATAATCTTGTGGGAACGAATTTGAGGGAACAGGCGAGATGTGATCTCGTGCTTGATACAGCATATGATTTTAAGGTGAGTGCAGAGAATGAATGAGCGAATATGTTGTCAATTACGTTGTTCACATCCAGTCTCCTCTTCCCTTCTCCTCAGAGCATCCTCGTCGATACCGCCTACTCACGCCAACGTCATGAAGCATTTCAACATTTCGCTACAAAGACAGTGCCACACTACTTCAATCTCTTCGAGGCATACTTCGCACGATTTCAGAAGGGCCAGACTTCTCCATCACATGCGACTACAGCGGCAGCAGCCAGTACTGCAGCGACTCCAGCGACATCCACCTCCTCCTCAACCGCACCGAAATGGGCTGCTGGTGATTCACTTACCATCGCCGATTTCTTTCTCTACGAGATGTTGACACAATCATCATTGATGGTTCCTGGCTGTCTCGATTCATATCCGCACTTGAAACAATTCGTTGCAAATTTTGCAGCACTGCCACAGATACAGACGTACATGAAGTCAGCACACTTTATTTCCAGACCCTGCAACAACATGGCTGGCTTCCAATGAGCGGAGGTGATGGCGAGAGAGAACAGTATTAAACAGAAGGCAGGAAGAGCTGTCAGTGATAAGGAGAAGAGATGAGAGTGTTGGATATTACGGACAGAATGAAGTGAGTAGATTGATAAGCAGAAAGACTCTAAAGCAGCAGGAAGAGCATGTATCGTTAGTTTGCAAAATATAACAGCAAGTATTATTATTCGATTTTGTGTGGAAAGTTTGCCTTGTAAATCAATTCGCGCAGAATGCACAAATGCAGAGCTGGTGAGTCATGGAGAATGTCATGATCTGGAGTGAGTGTCATACAGAATATTGCTTCTTACATGATCTCGCACATGTTGAGAATCAGCTGAATCACTGGAACATATCAAGGAGAATACAATCAAATGTCCATGGCCGACATGTAATACGACAACAATTAAATCACAAGGATGTAATCACATGACATGTTCGCAATGTAGTACAGAGTATTGTTATCTGTGTGGTGGTTTATACTTCGGTGGTCTACACTTTGCACCATTCAATCCGTTTGGTTGTCCTGGTATGAAGAGTGATGACTTACCAGCGAATAGTAGAAACACTTGGTGGAGAATGATCCTGCGATGGGTTTTTGGTTTACCTCTCTTCTTAGCAGGTGTCTTCGCAGCATTAGGATTATTCATTGCCTTGGAAGCAATCTATCTTGTGTGGGTATTTGCGCTTTCACCAATCTGGTTGATCTGGGCACTATACATCTGGAATACACATCCTTCCGGACTTGGAGAGTGGGAGACGAGGAGAAGAAAGAAGAGAGTGAAATATGTCGTTGGATGGGGTGTTTATTTGATCGGGATTGCGATATGTCACTGAGAGAACCAAGTAGCAGCGTGTATTCTTCCATCACGATCACTCCAATCGGATTCAAGTTCCTCAAGAATGTACGAGACCCAAGAAAGAACAATGTTTGAGAACACGAAGCATCTTATTCTATTTCTACTACCGCTCAGCAGCGAGCGAGAACTTGCAGCCATTAGCGTTTACTTGATCTGCAGATGCATCAATTTGCACTGCACCGCACTTTTATTCTAGTCGCAATCACACATCGCATATATTAGTACTCAGATTTACGATTCTCTCACAAGAGCAATCAGCTTCATTGCAACGCCAGCAACTGCGGGTGTCGTGAAGGCTTCCGATGAGCATCCTCGCTTTGTCCTCGACTCATATCCGCACTTGAAACAATTCGTTGCAATTTTGCAGCACTGCCACAGATACAGACGTACATGAAGTCAGCACGCTTATTTCCAGACCCGCAACAACACGGCTTCATTGAGTTTGGGCTTATTTTTAGGCCAACTAGCGAGAAAGCGCTGAACTTTTTCCTTTGACTTTTTTCAGTCCAGATCTTCCCCCTTCGATTGTGTTGCCATCCAACACCGCAACATCACCTCTTCATCTTCCTAGTAGATACCAAGGTGCGTGTGAGTGTGACATCCAAGTTAACTTGTTGCATTGCATTGATCGCTTGCATACAAGTGGCGCCAGTGTCTGACTTGCCCTTCCTCATTCTTCTGTCGCCTTCATCACTCCTCTCCAGCCTCGCACATCGTCATCGTTGCATCTCGACTCGCATCACACTAGTCAACTCCTCCTCCTCCTCTCCTCCACTTCCTTCACACAATCATGTCGAAATTCTCCTTCGTCGCTTGAAACTGTCGTCACCGCTCTCGATCATTTTGATCACGCTCCATGGCTGGACTTTCGATTTACACAGAGGAGCAACTGAGATCTCTCACGCTGAAGGGCCGAGGTGGAGAGCCCGCTCTATACGAGATCGCGAGTGATCTCGGTGTCACCAACACGCACAGCTACTCGAAAGAAGACTTGATCCAGACCATCCTGGATCACCAAGAGCTGGAACAACGAATGGGTGGCTTGAACATGAAAGGCATGGACAACAAGAGTACGAAATCGGTCGGTTCTTCATCTAAACCCGCGAAGGTTTTACCAATGTATTACCGTGGTATCACAGTCTGTCTTACGCCAACGCCCGCCCAGCTTGTCCAAAAACACAAGGTGGCACCGTCGAAGCTTCCTGCACCGCCAGATGGCACCAAGCTGATGAATTTCAATGATTGGATCAAGTCGGTCGAGGATCAAGGCAAGCTGGGAACGTGCGCCTCATTCTCCACGTGCGAGTGCCTCAAGCTCTTTTTTGGAGAAAGGATGTCCCAACCGCACCTTATCGTCCAAGCCGAAGAAGACAGTGCAAATGGAGGGAACTGCCTCAACGACGGGTTGCCGGTGGGTGCTGCCATGCACGCGGCAGTTCACGGAATCGTCAAGCAAGCGGTCTGGCCGTATTCTGACTACCTGAAAGCAGTTGCTGAGCTGAACCCGAGCAGTCCGACCGATGACAAGGACAACAATCTATGCGTCACACCTCCGGCTGCAGTCGCGAAGGCAGTTAAAAGGGACATGTTCCATTTCAGCGGTGCTGCCTGTCTATTTGGTGCCGGTCATCCCATTGAGCAGGGTATGACAAAAGCGGAGGCTGTCATTATGGCACTCAACAAGTGGTCGGTGCTCGTTCTCGTCATTCCCGCGTTCCCCAGCTGGATGGATTCTGGCGCGGCTGTGGATGTCGCAAATGAGAAACGAGTCGGCCTTCATGCAGTCGCATTGTGGCATCACAAGACCAAGCAGGGGAAGGTCCAGCTGTGGTTCAAGAATAGTTGGGGTCCAACATGGGGAAGGGATGGCCATGGCACCATCAGCGAGGCGTTCATCAATCAGTACGCTGTGGAAGCGTGGGTGGGCTTTCCGTAGGCAACTTGTGTATTCTGGCCGACAGTCTATGATCGAGCGGCTGCTCAACCGTCAGAACAATTTAGTCAACTCAGTCTACTCTCCGCGTACCTTTCGCGCTCGCATTGTATCGCCTGACTTGTCGTTCGTATCGTTGCAGACTGCCTGTTTGAGGCAAAAGAATTCCTACGATCTTGCGTACAGCGTTCGCCTCGCGCGCCTCGCTCTTGTCTTGGATGCCTTGCCAGCTGCAACTCCATCGACGCAGTTGTCCGGTCTGTTGCATCGAGAAGGAAACTAGCGATCATAGCGGTATAGCGAATGGTCGGTGCCCAACCAAGAAATCTCACACGATTCCTCACAGTTGCGCAACGACAGCGAACAACAGCAGCAATAGTTAGGTCAGCTTAATTTATCACTCACTACACTATCACTCTACTCTACTCCCTACTCATGTTATGATCAAAACAGGTGATGGGAAACAAAACAGATTTCGTCTCCCTTTCATTCATCTTGTAAGGGATCGTAGTGTAGTGGTTCATCATCCTTGATTTGGACTCAAGAGGTCCGAGGTTCGATTCCTCGCGATCCCCGACGAACAGTTTCTTTTTTGTTATTTGGATTCATATCATATTCGTACGTAGCACTGCGTTGTCATCATTGATGCTGCGGTATTCGCCTGATTCTCTGTTGGCCGACAATCGATTCGTCTGCTCGATTTCGTGTGATTCTTACGGACGCAAATGGTACGCAATTGGAAGTCGAAAGAAACAGGAGCAGCAGTCAAATGAAATCTTTGTTCATTCGTATGACAACCTCTGCTACAACTATCCTCAATGCATCGTTTCACGCAACAGGTGATGGGAAACAACACCTCCTTTCACTGCACGTCACTCTCGTTCACAAGGGATTGTGGTGTAGTTGGTAGCATCCTCGATTCGGAATCGAGTGGTCCGAGGTTCAAGTCCTCGCTTTCCCCCTGACTAATTCTTTTTTTGTTTGTTTATCGTTCGTTGTTTCTGCGCTATCAACATGCTCCTCATACCTCCTCTTCCTTGTTCTCTCATTATCAGTCCATCATGTCTTCTTCCTCCTCCTCATCCTCATCTACACTTCCCCTCCCACAACATCAGCAGCATCGTCACCTCCAAAAAGGTGCCGAATCGTTCTTGAAAACAATTCAAGCGAATCCTGTAGAATTTAAGTATTGTACTGCACTGGCGAGAAGGGATGGTGAAGGAGTGAAGGAATGTTTTGTGACAGATTCAAGCGAGAAGACATCATCATCCTCCGCACCAGTCACAACCACCTCCGGTCGTTATCGTTCCTTCCTCGTCTACGTCCAACTCGCTGCTCAACAACAGGAAGCAGCATTAGTACAGAGAAGAAGAAGAGATTTGAGTGATGAGCAAGAGATGTTGTTGAAGAATATGCAACAGAGAGAGGATGAGATGTGAGTAGCGGGAAAGTAGGAGGATGAGTTGGGTGGGAGAGGTTGTCTAAGTTGCTCATTCCTTCCCTCCTTCCTCCTCGTTTCCTCCCACAGTCCTGTCTCCCTCCTCCCCCACTACTTCACTACTCTCACTCAATCCATCAAATCCTGGTCCATTCTTTTTCACAGTGTCGCACATTCTTCCAGCACCACAGTCTTAGAGTATACCTTACGTTTTACTTGGTCCGGTCGACTACCGGGTATGACTATCGGTGTGTATGATCGTGAAGTCACATTGAAATGTATCGAGATCTTGAGATGGAATGAACAACACGATGCGATTGTGAGTGTCGAAGTGATGATGGATCGTTTGGAATTCTTGAATCAGATTGGTGTGATTCAATCGAAGTTGTGAGTTGTGTGAGAATGATTTTTTGGAGAAGGTGACAACTCTATAAGAAGGAAAAGGATGAGTATCATGAATGGAAAGGTGTGATTTCTCTGTGAGAGGATCTGATATTTATTGTGGCGGGGACACTTGATACTCAGAATCCATACGTCAAGAATATTCTCACTGCAGCCATTCGAGCAGATCAAAGGACAAATTTTGCATGCGACCGTACAACACAGAACCAGATGAAGCAGATCACATCCAGAGCATCTGAGCAACGGGTCATCGTGAGTTGAAATCGAGGCAGAAAAGTTCGCTTCGTTGTTCCTTCGCATTCTGCGTGATTCCGCCCCATACAAACTTCTCTCGCTTTCAATTTCTTCTCATTCATCTTCATGGTGTCGTGGCAGAGTGGTCTATTGCGGTGGATTCGAAATCCACTGTTCCGTGAGGAGCGCATGTGTTCGAATCACATCGACATCGAAGAAAAATTGCTTTTTTGCTTGTCTGCGCATGTCGCGGTGCGATGCTCGTGTTATTGTGAATCAAAATAGATATTGCGTCGTGTTGTGTGTTTGTCTAACCAAAGTTGCGGCGCTGCGGGAGATCAGACTTCTCCTTCACTACCATCCTCTCTTGGTCATCTGATTCAACATTGCACCGAGGCACCATCCAATCTCTTTCTTCTGTAACTTCTTCATAATATGCAACTCCGTCTCTTCCGATAGATCATATCCATAATGAAGTAATGTGTGTGCATATGTCAGATCGAAACATAATGATGGATTTTCAGTCAGGAGTGCAACGAGTGGTGACGAGATTGAACTGTGTGAATGCTCATAGGAAGATGTCAAGTCAGGCTTCTCTTCGATCTGACATTCACCTTCATCGAGGATGATATTGGTGGAGGATGATGCTGTGGTGTCACCAACATTTACTTCTACATCTCTCCATTCTTCTTTCCCACCATTTTCCTTCTTCACTTTCACTCTCTTACATCCTCTCTTCCCCATCTCCTGAATCTGTCGCTCAACTTCCTTCTCTTTCTCCTTCTCAATCTCTTCTACACTTCTCATCTCCCCCACTCTCATATCAAATGCACATACTCTATCTGCCAACTCTCGAATCCTTGCTAATCTTAAGACAGTACCATCTTGTGTTGCTTCTTGATGTTGTGTGTGTGGCGAGGTATACTCTTCTTCGAGGTCGAAGATGTCGAGTGTACGATCGTAGAAGTAAGAGAAGGCGTAGATTCGACCTCGTGGAGAAGATGGTGAGGAGGAGGAGTGAGAGTGTGAATAATCGACTAAACCCTCTTTGATCACATGCTCCTCTGCATGTGTTGCCTGTTCAACGAGTTGCTGCTGCTGTTGCTGCTGTTGAGAAGTTTGAAGTGAAGCGTGCTGTGAGAGTGGTAAGGAGAAGTAACCGTTGAAGGAACAGTAAGGGGAGGTTGTACAATGATCGGATGATGAGTCGGAGGTGGAAGATGACGATGCAGCAGCGCCTGCTGAAGCAGAAGTAGCATGTTTCTCAAACAATGTTCTCACAACGACAGCACATGATGCATGTCCTTGTGTATATCCACGTATGAGCTCGCCTGTTGGTAATGTGGCTTCGTAAGTCGAAGAGAAACACGGATGATAGAAGATGTTATCTTGTGATTCAGCCTTGTCACCCTTCTTCACACCCTTTTTCTTCTCCTCTTCCTCAAACACAATCGGTCGAATCGCCAATGCTTTATGTTTCACAATCACCTCCTTCACTCTCCTCCTCGCTTCCATCAATCCATAACCGAGATAACTTGTTTCGAACAAGGTGTACCTTCGACTACCCCATGGAAGATGATATAAGTTAGCGTGTGAAGATAATGCAGGTGGAAGTGAGGATAGAAGTGAAGAGGATGGCTCGAATACGATTTGTGTGGAGGCACCACCGAGATCGAGGATTGCGGAAGTAGAAGGATAGGATGATGTTGCCGCTGATGAGGATGAAGTTGCAGATGAAGAACTCTCTCCTTCCTCACTCAACTGTTTCGTCAAATAATTCACCGTGATCCACGCGAATACACCTTCCTCACTTCCATTCATTACTTCGACATCTGTCTGTGCATCATAAGGAAATGGATATTCCGAGAAAAGGTTGCGAATTTCACTCAAGATCGATTCACTCACTTCTGTACCAAGCAAACGTAATCCTGCTGTCGCACGAAGTGATATTGGTGTATTCGCATGTGCTTCCTTCGGAATCTGTTCCCTACACAACTCCATCAAGACTCTCAAACTCTCTGCTGCTGCTTTCGGGCCTTGTTTCAGTTCACCTTTGGCAGCACCGACATCTCTTGTCCCTGACGCGACATCAGATCCGACACCACTTGGAATGTAGGCGGAGAGACCAGGCTTCACTTCGACGAAGATTTCGTCTTCGAGTGTTGGTGATGCTGCAGCAGCACTCTCAATACTGTCGCCAACTCTAAATCTATACACATGTACTCTACTCCCTGTGCTTCCTGCATCGAAAATAATTCCCCAACGTAAATGTGGAATGTCACGAGGAGAGTAGAGTGTAGAGATGAATGGGAGTTTGGTGGAGGAGGAGATGTGATGTGTTGGTGAGAGTTGGAGTGATGATGAGGAGGACGGTGAGGATAGAGAGGAGACGTCGCCTTCTTCTGTAGCGGTCTGCCGCCTGAGTGTCGTGTAGAGTGCAAGTGATACGAATCCAGCTGCTAGAAGTAGGAAGAAGAAGAAACGATTCCATGATGTTGCTGGTGCAGTGTTACCGTGATAACCATTCAGCAGACGCTTGGATGCCATGTTTGAGGTGAGATACGCGAGATTTCGAGAAGGTGATAGTGATCAGTGATTGAGAATGCGTCAATCAGTGAGTCTGCACAAGTTCACAGTAGTACGAGTGTTGTATTGAGTTGATGCAGAGTGATTCTTGTTCGACGGTATTCCAGCTGCAATCAATTGATCGTCCAAGTGAGATGTTGCTGCCAAGTCAAATTCGTCTCACCTTTGCTGGTTCACACAATCGATTTATTCATCTGCTACATTGAGAGAAGCTGACATCCGAATATCAATCACTCCCACGAACAACGCTCTGCTTCATTCACCAATCACAACAATTCTCTGTTCTCTTCGTCATCGTCCATCTCCCACCTTGCGCTCGCTCCTCCTGATCTTCCCGTCTGATTCAGCAAGATGATGCACCTTTACATCGCATCGATTCTACCTCTACTGATCTCGGCAATCTTCCTCATACTACTTGTTGTTGCGAAGAAGGTTGGACAGCACCAACAACAAAATCAGCAACAGAATCAGCAGCAAAATCAGCAACATCAACAGGCTGCTCTTCCTGTTCAGCCGACACCTCAGTTAGCTCAGCAGCCATCAACAACGCCTGCAGCTGCTCACGTCGGTGGAATGATGATGAATCCAGATGGTACGATTCTGCAGCCAACGAGTAGCATCGTTGTTACGAATGCAGCGATAACGGATTCTTCGGCTTCTTCGTCATCATCTTCCTCATCCTCTTCTTCATCATCATCCTCCTCCACTTACCTCACTCTCCGTTTCATGCATGCTGAGAATCCCCTTCTCACACATCGTTGCAACACCTCTTCCACCATCCTTCATCTGAAGCATGAGCTCTACCCAACCCAACTTCTGAGTGGTGTTCGTGTCTCCTGGATCTTCCAAGGCAAGATTTTGGCAGATGAGAAATGTTTGAAAGATTATAAAACACAAGAAGGTGATATTGTACATGTACATATGACGAATGGTGTGACGATTGTGAATCCAGCAGCAAATGCAGCTACACTTCCTCCACAGCATCCTCATCCACAACACGCACAATATCTCATTCCTCCTCGTATCATCGGACCTGGCATGCAATTTGGTCAACCCGTGATTCATCAACAACAGCAACATGTACATCAACTTCTTGGAGGAGCAGGTGCAGGAGGTCCTTACAACACACCAAGTCATTTCTTATTAGCATTATTCACGAGTCTCATTGGTTGTTCATGGGGCGCTTTCAGTGTCTTTGGAACAAGATTCCTCTCATTTCAATCAGTACTTATGCTCATATTTTGTACAGGTGTGATAAGTGTGAGTTTTCTGAAGGCGGCACTAAATCCGATCATCATGCAACACGTGGCCGTGGTGCAGCAACAGCGACCTCAACAACAGCAGCCACGAGCACATCAAGAGTAGTTGCACACAATGCATAGTTGATTGCACACGCTAGCTTGCGTGTCGAATCTTGTCGCATACAATCACTTCATATTCGAACAGCTTTCAGCATTTTGCATTCTCAGCAAGCAACGGGTTCATATTAAAAATCTCCAGCCATTTCTATGTATGCATTCCTATGATCCTTGCTCATGCGCATGCGACAACTGCCGTTTGATGTGTGTCGTGCTATTAAGGGTGTCTTCTCCACGTCCATTACTTCTATTGTATTTCTATTGTATTGTTTTATTTCTGTTCGCTTGAGTTCCAACCTTCCCTCTCCATTGCTGCAGTGTTAATATTGATTGTTCATCTTTTCCTTCTCCTTACTTGGTCGAGAACTTGACATCCTTGTGTTGTCCGGTCGACCAGTGAGTGACATGACCAAGATTCTTACCACATTTACCACACGGAACTTCAACACGTTGAGAGCCACCTGTTGAATACTCGGCTGTGGTGGTCTTGTTGCATGAGATGCACTTAAATGCTTCAGTCTTGATTGTCATTGTGGTGGTAGAAAAAGTGGTGAGAGTGGGCTGTGAGGAGATGCTGTTGGAGGAAGGAGAGAACGGAGATGGTCATTGAATGTTGTTCCCACTGTCAATCGCCAATCTTTCCACTCCCACTCATCTCACTCATTCTTACTTTTGGATTGTGGGTGACAACTTATATCACTCAACTCTTCCGACAAATTCACGTCCGTCGTCGGTCGGTTGGGCGAAAACATTTCTTCCGCTCCAATCAATGACATCTGAGCACATGTGTTTGTCCGTGCAGACAACAGAGAAGAATGAGATGTAAACGGATGTGGATGACAGGAGACCAACTGCAAGGACGATGCCATGTGTGACGCATAGTGTCATTGCTGTCAAAACATCACCTCACATCTCATCCTCACTCGACTCACTCACACTCAATCACACAATGACAATCAAGACTGAAGCATTCAAATGCATCTCATGTAACAAGACTACCACAGCCGAATACTCAACAGGTGGCTCTCAACGTGTTGAAGTTCCATGCGGTAAGTGTGGTAAGAGTCTTGGTCATGTCACTCACTGGTCGACTGGACAACACAAGGATGTCAAGTTCTCAACCAAATAAAGATGAGGTGAATGAAGCATGACTCAATACTCGACAGCATGGGAAAAGGAAGTGACGCTATCGCTGGAGATGGATCGCCTTTGCTGTCTGCCTTCTCGGCTCGCTGTCGCTGAGTCGACATGCACTAAATACCCTTCATGTTTCCTCCACTCCTCATCACGACAACTCCTTAACAACAATTGTCATGAAGAAGTGTTTAATTTGACAAACGCATACATTGCATCACTATTTTACATTCTCTGCTTGCTGCGATCGCCAACGGAACTGCCAGCGTAACAAGTTACAATACTGAGTGAACAATTTATCATCTTGTTGAACATAATGAGAGCAGCACAATACTCTGTTGATCGCATTGGCCATCTTCTTTCTCTCTTCTCTATCACCTCAATCCTCGAGCTCCATTTCAAACTTCTCATACATATCTTTTGTTGTTTTTCCTTCCATCTCTGCACATTTTCCCATCAAAGCTTGGCCGATATCCTTGATATCATTGTATTGGTGAAGCACTTCCATGTGACGATCGACGAGATGCTTGCTGTGGAGGTGGAAAGGAAGTGAGGTTCAAGGAGATGAGCGACAACCAACTGAGAGGAATCCTCTCGGCGCACTTTCCTCGCTCTCTCTCTCTCTCACACACACACACACACACACACACACTAACCTCCTCGTAAGTTCCTTCAGCTCAGCATCCACAGCCTTCAACTGTGCACGTAACTCACGCTCGATGTCGGATTGCGGCGCTCTGTGAATGAGAAGAGATGGAAAGAGGAGATTGAGTCAGAGAAAGTTCTCAATCACCTCTATCTGGATCGCCGTTTCACTCCTCCTTTCCTTTCTTCTTCTGCTCCTCCTCTCCATCAACTCACTCGAAATGTTGCTGTTCAACCTGATGACGACTCCAATACAAACGAATTGTCTTTTCTTCGCTGCCGACTTCAAATGAACTTGTACAGAGACGTCGTGTACATGCATCGTGTGGCGGATGAGAAGAAGGTGATGCATGGAGTTGAATGAGTGAGGTGGTGGAAGGTGCAGCAGACGACTTGTGTTCTTCATCTTTGTGCAGCTTCTCAGGCAATTTCTGCAGTGAAGATGATGCTTTGAGTTGACATTCATGCGCTCGACGATGTAGACTCGTCTCTTGCGCATTCTCATCTGCATTCGGCACGAGCGTCGGTACGAGATAGATCGGCTGCTGTGGTGCTGCTGTTGTTGCATGAAGAGGTGCATGCTGATGCAGAAGTTGTTTGCTACTCGTGGTGTAGTGCTTTGCTTGAGTTGCAGAAGAGGTTGCTGCAGCAGCAGGTGCAGGACGAATTGATGATGTGATTAATTTGCGAAGTGTTGCATCGGATGGTATTGCAGAGTCGTTCATCATGGAAGATGAGAAGGAGGGTGCAGGATGCTGCAGGCCTGAGTGTGTCGCTGCTTCGAAGGAATTACGGAAATTGTGTGACAATTTATCGGTGGTATGATGGAATCCAATTTGACGATCGAGTATGCTGGCAACCTCGTTGTGTGGATGAAGGAGAGCGGCAGATGAAATTCCGCGAGTGATGGTCTCAACCACAGTCTCAATCCATTGCAATCACCACCCTCCTCTCCCATGATTCCCATCTCACTCCTCCTCCTCACTCTCCTCACCTTCATCCTTCTCCTCACTCCCATCACCTTCACCTCCGCTGCATCTCCTCCTTCTGCTTACGAGACAGCTCAACCACTCCCAGATGGTCGCATTCCAATTCGCATCAATCCTGGTGTCGATGCGATTGTCGATGGAAAGCCGAAACATACTCCTCACGTCTCGCATACAAGTAGGAATCGTATACCAGCAGTACCTGTATTGACGAGACAACCGAATCCACCTCGACCACCACCGTTCTTGGAGGAGGCGATACCGAAGGAACAGAGGCATGAGAGAGAGGAGCAAGCGGTAGTGAATAATGAAGAGAGTACGAGCACTACGAGCAGCACGATAATACCTCAGGAGACGAACGAGAAATCGAGTGGCATCGAGGCACAACCATCAACCCCAGCATCGACTGAGATTGCCGCTGCGACAGGTGCAGCACCAGCGAGCTCGCCAGTGGATACGACAAGCAGTTTTGCAGCAGCATCATCCACTGATCTACTCTCATCATCCTCATCATCGTCAACACCTCCTCCATTCTCTCTGCCGCCATCACCTCCACTCGATCCTTCACTCCACCATCAGCTCAGTTCATGGCTCTCTCTCAACCATCACTGTTTCACTCACACTACCTCCGTGTATATCTACACCTTCTGCCCATATCAAAACATCACGCAGAAAAGTCTGTCGACCAATGCGAATGTTCATGTCGTACTTGGAGTATATGATGGATGGGTGGAGGAGAGGTTGGGTGCTGAAGGCGAGATGGAGGAAGAGGGAGATGCGACGACGACTGATGGAACTTCAACGACAGAACAAACTGCGGCTTCATCTTCATCTACTCCCGTCGACACCGATGCTTCTTCAACTTCTACTCCAACAGCCGCTTCATCCACCTCTTCTGCCTACTCTCTCGTCATGTACTTCAACGATGGCACCTCTTGCGCACGTGGCAAATCGCGTTCGACATTCGTGTACTTCGTGTGTGATCTCGAGTCAGCGAAAGAGTATGATGGTCTAGCGCACATAGGTGATGTATCAGAACCGATGATGTGTGAATATACAGTGAGATTTCATACACCTCTCATGTGTAGTGAAGAGAGTCGGAAGGAGTTAGCACCACTACAGAAGAAGATTGGTGAGATGCAACATTGTATTGATCTGCTTTTAGCCAGAGTACGCGAGCCGGAGTCAGCAGATGAGGGACTGGTAATTCAACGCTGCGCAGAGTTTTTAGTGCCTGCTGCGTCCTCGCCATCACCATCAGACATCACATCCTCATCTCCTTCATCATCTCATTTCACTCTCCTCTCCACCGGTCTTCCTTCGTCCATCACCACACTCTCTGCATTACAGAATGTACTTGACGGCTACGAGCACAATCTCTTGAGATATCTTCGTGAGAATGATGTAGCCACGCTTCAACAAGAGATGGAGATCGCGAGGAGTGAAGAGTGGAAGAAGAATGTTCAGGAAAGAGTTCAATCGATTTTGTCACAGTCGCAATCAGATGAGGAACATGATTCACATCTTGCATCTCTCATCTCGCAGTACATCTGGGACGTCCTTGATGGTGTCTTGTCGCTGAAAGTGCCATCATCAACACCAGCATCTGCAATCACAGCGATACCAATGAGCCTGCTGAACGACATTCCGGTGACATATTTTGAACCATTCTTGCTTCCTACTTCAGCGCCATCGTCACCACCGTCACCATCCCCATTGGCCTCACTCAAGTCCTCTCGTTTCTACCAAACTGTTCTTCACACTCTCAGCTTATTACGCGATATCGATGATAGTCTGTCGGCTCAATCCCCTGATGTTCGCAATGTCAATTATCTCCTTCGTACAGGTAGTCCCTTGTCACTCAGTATCGAAACCTACTACACATCACTCAATTCACGTGATGAACTCGATGGAGCACGTCTCGCAAGTGCATCAAAGACTGCATTGGACACGATCGAAGAGAGGGTGGAGAAGTGGATGCAGGTGGTGGAGAAGACAAAGGCGAGTGAGGAGGATAAGAGAGATCTGATTGAGTTACAACAGAAAGTGAGGAAAGCGCTCGGATATGAAGAGGAACAAGCCGAGCAGCCGAAACAAGAGCAGCAGTCGAGACTATCCTCGTCTTACTCCTCACAAACTGATCCCGATGAACCGATCGCTCTGCAGGCATCATCATACGCTGAACTCGACGATGCTGATCAGCAGCGACAAGACACAAATGACGAATTGTAAACGAGAGTTGAATCGTTCAACGCATACATGTGCATCCACGTCACCCTTTGAACTTCAGCGATTTTTAAAGTCGTTTTGCAGTGCCACTTGCCAATGGGGGTTGGCGAAAAAGAGTGCAAAATGTTCCTCTGCTTGTATGAAACGAATCACAAGAAACAACACAGAGGTTGAGATGCAACAAAGGAAATCCGAGAAAAAATCTTTTCTTCCCAATTCCCTCTCCCTCAAATCACTCCTCCGACATGTTCTTTAATTGGATTCTTCTGATAATCCAGCAGTGCCACAATCAATCTATCATAGTCTCTCGGTTGATTATATATCTGTGCGCCTAATCTCAACCAGAACGAGTTGGAATGCTGTTCGTAGATAATGTTAGTCACGACTCGATAGTGAGAGAGGAAATGTGACATGATCTTTTGTGCGAGCACTGGTGCGATCGTGGAATCGAGCGGTGCACGCCATGGGAGACGAATGAGACGCATGGTTGGACAACGCATCGAAGGTGGACAGATGAATAGAGGCGAGAAGGAGGAGGACTTTGATGTTGCTGCTCCTGCTGCAGAAGATGATCCGCCATTCGAATATTCTCTATTCACACTCGTCAGCTCCTCATCCGAATACGGTAATCTCAGTGTCATCTGTGCAACAGCTAAATCCAGCAACTGTGTTGTATACTCAGCACTTCGTTTCTCACCGACGACCTTCATGAAATTTAATCCTTCAACTGCAGCGATGAATGCGACATTATCATTGCCAGTTCCTTGAACGAAAAAGCGAGTACGATAACTCAGATTCGTTGTTTGTGATGTCACAAATGGATGAACATTATCACGTGATGCAGTATTCGCATACAACAATGCCGTGCCTTTCGGACCATACATCCATTTGTGTAGATTCGTGACCATATAATCATAATCGATTCGATTGTGGCCGAGATCGATACATCCAATTCCAGCAGCAGCATCCACCATACATTTGATACCACGATCACGTGCGAGTCGTGCGATACGCTCGAATGGAACGAGAACTGCCGTAGGCGATGTGATTCCATCACAAAGGAGAAACTTCACCTTCTTTCCATCCTGTAACAATCCATCTAGGCATGCTCTATAAGCCTCGACGATTTGATCCTCACTCTGAACAGGCATCGGAAATGAAAATTCCACATATTCTGCACCAGTCAATTTTGCTGTTGTTTTCATAGCAAGTTTACAAGCAGGAAACGTCGAATCAGCTGCTACAATCACATCACCTGATTTCAATCCTAATGATTGTAAAATGATTGTGACTCCGGATGTTGCATTCTTGACAAACGCTAATGACTCACGATCACACTTGAGATAGGTCGCAAATTCATCTAATGCATCTTGAATAATCAATGGCTCCTTCAGACGATACCATAAATCAGGATTATGTTCCACACGACGTTGTAGTGAGATGAGTGCATCAAATACGACGCGTGGAATTGCACCGAATGAACCATGATTCAGGAGTGTAGAAGAAAAATCGAGCAGGAAGAGAGAACGGAGAGATTCACTTCCGAGTTCGATACGGGAAATGGAGGAGGCATCGATGTGTGAGATTGGTAAGGTTGTGTTGGAGAAGGTGGTAGTATCATCAGAATCAACGTACGACGATGATGTCAGACCTTGTTGCTGCTGAAGATTATGCACTCTCGTGATTCTCTGTGTCAGATAGAGTAGTGCACCAACTGCAACAATATTTGTACCGAGCGATGCGAGTGATAGCCAGGCTGCGGTGGTCGAGGATGGTGCAGACATTGTTTGATGCACGTGTAAGGTCGTTGACTTAAAGCTGACGATGAGAAGTGCGACAGAGTGTCAGATGATATCCCAGCTATGATTGCAGTGAGCAACGTCATCGGGACCACGATGTCAATGACGTTTTCGTGATGTACGGTACTCGCAAGTATCATTGAATCGAGAATAGTGTCACCTCATTCTTCGTTATGTCTACTCGAAGAGTGCTTATCGATGTGTCAGGTTAAGGCTTGCACAGAGAGAGAACATACCTGTCAAAAGCATCAAAGTTGGTTGTCGGTATTTTCCGACCGATTTTTGAACACTGAATTTACTCGCTCAATGCATCATGAAGCTGAAAATATGATGTTGTATATTTTATGCTCTGATCTATACGCACATGAAATTTCACAACAATATTTCTGCAGGATCAAGAGTTAATCAAATTTGAATTTCCTCTAAGAGATCAAACCAGCAGGCTTTGGTGATTGCTCCAACAGATTTTATCACTGCATGATGCATCCATGTCCTACATCACGTGCATATTCATCTGACACGTAGCAACGAAAGGAACGTAGATCGAACAGTGACTTCTGTACTGTCTCCTCAATCTTTTCCATCGTCAGAGGTTGTTCAAGTCGTCTCGTATCTGAAGTTGAGTGCGATTTCGGAATGAGATGTTCCAAATCAGGTTCGACGCCAAGTTGACGAGCGGATTGAAGTGCACAGAGAGAATCGATCTCGGATTGAAGATCGAGGACCTAAGGAGGAGAAGAGAGGATGAGCTGCTGACATAGTCACGCTCACATAATCATCGCTACTCTCCTTAGCACAACGTACATGTAATCCAATCGCTTTCTCTACGAAACTCTCTTCTCCCACAATCCTTCCTTTCACTTCCTTTCTCTTGTCTTTCACTTTCTTCAACCATTCTGTCTCCGCCTGTTCTAACTTCGTACGACGTGAAGCATACTCACGATTGAGAGAAACAAGTTGTTGTTGATGTTGTGATTCAAGTTCGCGTTGGGATGGAAAATGATGATGAGAGAGTTGTGATCTTAACTCAGCAAGTTCATTCTCTCTGACATCCATCTCCTCTTTGATCTTCTCAGCAATCTCATTGCTTTGATTCAACTCCTGCTTCAATTCATCTATTTTCGCATCGCGCTGTTTCACATCATGTTCAAGTGAAGAGATTGTTTCGTGTAGAAGGACGATTTGTTGGTAGAGTGAGGAGTGGGAATTGTGGTTGCTGTGAGTGTTATTTTGTTGATGATGCTGTTGATGATCAAGAGGAGGCTGATGATGATGCGGTTGCTGAAGTTGTGATTGTAGCGTCTCATTCTTCATCTTCAACATCCTCACTGCATTCTCCTTCTCCTTCAGCACCTTCCTCAACTCCACCATCTCCTGTTCACTCCTCTCTTCTTTCCTCCTTGCTGCCATAACTTCTCTCTCAACCTCCTGTACTCTCCTATCTTCACTCACTTCCTCCTTCACCTTCCTCAACTCTGTCCTCGCTTGGTGAAGATCTTCTTGAAGAGATAAGATCTCGGCATGTTTCAACCGAAGTGTTTCGTGATGATTCAGGTAGAGTTGAGAACTGAGACGAGTGGGAGGCTGGGAGTGTGGATGCGTCTGATGATGAGAGGAGGCGGAGGAACCAATTGATGAAGAGGAGAAGGTTGAGGATGTTGAAGATGCAGAAGAAGCCGAGAAGCTCTCATTCGTTCTCATGATCGAATTCGAATTCTGTTGTTTCTCTACATGATACATTTCATACACATTCGTCAATTCTTTCGTCTTCTCAAGTAAATCATCTCTTAGCCTTTTATTCTCGGCATACACCTCCTTTTTACTTTCTTCTTGTTTCAGAGAACGAAGCTCGATCAGTTTATGCTCATCTTGTAAGTGATCGAGTGAGGAAGTGAGATCAGTGTTGCGGGATTGGAGGAGGGTACGATGATGCTCTGTTTCTCTGAGACGTGACGTAAGTTCTTGTAGCCTCTCCTTTTGTTTTTCCATCACCTCTTGCATCTCCTTCGTTTCTTTCCTCCTTCCCTCCATCTCCTGTTCTTCCTCTCTCCTCTTTTCCTGCATCTCTAACAGTGTCTGACTAATCTCATTCACACGTTGCTTCTCTTGTATATACAGATTCCTTAGTGTCAAATTATCTGATTTCTCTTGATCAAGTTTCGTAGTAAGTGCATGGAGATCTTGTGCCGAACGTTGCTCACGATGAAGAAGCTCGTGTTGGAGTTGAGCGATGTGGTGATGGAGATGCTGTGTTTCGAGTGTGGAGTGATGCATAGAGGTGTTCGTTTGATTTGTTGCTGAGTGCGCCTGCAGACTCAGCTGCAACATCTCGCACTGTCTAAGTGCTTGATCACGTTCTCGCACTAACTCGTTGATCAGCTGATGAGGACCGTCTTCCTCTTCATCATTAGAGTGGGAGGAATTAAGATTGTTTCGAGTTCTATTACTCGTTGGCGACGCATAGTTCACCAACTGTTGCTGATATTGTGTGAGTTCACCTTCAGCAGCGATACGTCGATTTCGTTCTTCAGCGAGTTTCAAGATGAGCTCATTTAATTGTTGCTGTGGCGAAGAGGTGGAATGATACTGCTGCTGTTGCAGTGGATTCTGCATTGAATGTGTTGTTGTGTTTGTCGGATCAGATCGCGTACGTGATAGGAGACTTGCACTTGAGCGTGAGGAAGATATGGTAGCAAGTCGAGTTGCATCCTGACGAAAAGAATCGTTGCTCGTACGTCTTTTGATGCTACTGCTGTTGTTGTTAGATGTAGCAGGCATGGCTGCGGTCGATGCTGCGGCGAGTGAAGGCGATGCTGCTGCGTCTGGGGGAGTTGTTCGAGGACGCGTTCGAGCAGAAGAAGACGATGATGCTGCTGGTGTGCGATATGAATGAGAATGTTGGTGATGCTTCTGTGGTGTGGTGGCGGTCATCACTGCTGGACCAGATGCACTCTGCTCTCGACTCTTTGATACCGAACGAGGAGGTGTCAGAGAAATTGGCTGCTGGTGGTGTGATCGTCGTTGTCTAGTTGGCGCTGGTACTGGTGGTGGTTGAGTGCGAGGTTCTTCTTCGTCTTCATAAACATGTGCATCATTATCATTGTCCCACTCTGCAGACTCGTCGTGCGTGATGTCTCGAATTGATACGGTAGAGGTGCGATTCATGGTTGTTGCGGAGTTGAGTGCTGCAGAGAATTGTGAAGGTGAAAGGTAGGAAATAAGTCGATTTGACTGTAATCCAGAACACTCAACACGGAATAAGTGCACTGCGGTGATGAAATGCAAATCAACACTTTGAAGTTTTCAAATTCGAACGTTGAGACCCGGATCACTGTGCTCGTCCTTCCGACCACTGTGGCTGCGGAGAACTCACAATCGTGCATCTCTCCTCGAGTTGAGGTGAGGAGCAATGTAAGTTGCAACTGTACAGAGCAGTGTGCTTGGTTCCAGAGTGCTACATCGACTGCAATGCGAGTGCACGACAATGTGCGGTCTGACCGTTTCATTTCATCTCATCTCGAGTTCTCCTGCCTTGCTTTCGACTCCTTTCCTTTCCTAGTTCACCTATTTAATATTCATTCTAGTTGAGAGATGGATCGATCGAGTGTAACAACGATGGAGCAGCAATACGATCGTGATGGAAGAAGCGGTAGCGGTCAGCAACCTCATCCTTCGCACTCGCATCGTCCTCACTCGCATCACAGTGACCTCTCGCCTCTCTCCCCGATCCGACGTCATCCTGCCCCACAAATGCAAGGAGCACTCACACCAACAACCAATTCACCAGCATCCCCATTTCAACGTCGTATGCCGCTCGCACCGATACATTCCTCGAGACATGTGTCACCATCGTCAGCACCTGCTGTTGCATCATTCAATGGTGATTCGCCATTGGTGAGCACTAATACCGGAGCGCAATATCATGACAGATTGAGACCGTTGAGACAAGAGATGCAATCACACCAGCAGCAGCCGCAGCATGACATGCATCCGATTCAGCAGCATGAACTTGAGTATCAATCACGCTTCACACAACAGCAGCAGCCACAACAGCAATCGCAACGTCTAGAACCTATGCAGTATCAACAACAACAGCAACTGCAACCATATTCACCTTCTTACGATTCACCAGACTTGCAGTCACCATCACAACAACAGCAGCAACAGCAGTATCCTTCTCAACAACTACAACCGCAACCACCTCAGCAATATCAATCGTCTCCTCAACAACAGTATCAGCAACAACAATTGCAATATCCATCACAACCACAGCAGCAGCAGCAATCTTTCTACCCAGAGGCACCACAACCTTACATCTCTTCTCCGACCGATCCACACCATCGCAACAATAGTAATTACTCACAGCATGACGGCATGACAAATGATATGCACACAAATGCACACTTGAATGTTACGCCAAACTTAAGTCCAAATCCAAGTCCGAATCAACAAGTTGCTGTATATGGTGGACAATCGTTTGCTCATCCTCATCCGGCAGGTGCACCAGCTCCTGTTACGATGCATATGGATACGACACAATATCCTTTACAACAACCTCCTCTCGATGCTTCTTCAGCCACACCTCGTACTGCACGTTCCACATACACACGTCAATCTACTGCACGTAATCAATTCTACTCACCTCATGTCGTACACGCACCACGTGGCTCAGCAGCAGCTGCATCGTTACATCACTCCTCTTCTACCGGCGGTGTACCACCACTCGAGCCAATCCTCACAACACCACCTCCACCACCACCACCACCACCCGAGTTCACACTCGATCTCCTTCTCTCCGCACCTGCATTACACGTGTATCATCCGATCTTCTCACGCCTCGGATATAGTAATATGAATATCCTCCTCGTGATGACGGATGAGAGAATTGAGACGATGTTAGATGAGGTGGAGACGGAAGCAGAGAATCAAGGTGTGGGGATGAAACATTCACATAAACATCATATCAGTACACGTCTTCGACAAGAGAGACTGGTAAGAGAAACACAGAATGCTGCTGCTGCTAATGCTGCAGCAAAGAATGCTGCTGGAATACAATCTGAGAAGCGTTTATTTAGTCCAGATAAACCTGGTGGCATGAACTCACCTGGTGTAGCTGGTGCTGGTGCTATTGGTGCAAACAACACTTCATCATCAGCAGGTAACATCATCCTCATGCATGGATTTACTGGTCTCCTTCGACATTGGTGTTGCTGTATGGGCCTGTCTTTTCTTCTCATCTTATTTGCGACTTTATTCTTGGTACTATATGAACAACTTGGTCGTGATGCAATCTCATCTTCAAGTTCCTCTTCCTCATCATCAGCAACAGTCAACGGTGGTTCAACCAACACTACAACATCAGGTGGTTGGAAATTCCTCTACGTCGTCTCTATACTTGGATTTGTATTCGCTGGTATAACGATGATGATGGCATTACTATCATGGATGCGTCGTCCTGAGACACGAGGATGTAATTGTCGTGGTGGTACGAGTGGTTTACCAAACCTCGCAGCATTATGTTCTGCATTGGGATCAACATCCTGTTGTACAGCAATCTTACCTTCCTCTGAGACATGTTGTGGAGGGGTATTCTCAGAATGTGGTTGTACGAGATGTTGTACAGATTGTATGAATGAATATAAACAGTGTTGTCAAGGATGTTGTAGCTGTTGTACGGAATGTTTCTCTGGATGTGGTGATGCATGTTCGGATTGTTGTGGTATCGGGACATGTATCAAACAATGTACACAAGAATGTGGATGTAATGAATGTTGCAATTGTTGTACTGGTGACAATACATGTTGTGAAGGATGTGGTTGTGAAGGAATGTGTACAGGATGTTGTGATTGTTGTGAAATGCCGAAGTGTGATTGTTCGTGTGATTGTTGGTCAGTCCATGAGGATGGAGGAGAGAAGAATGGTGAACTTGAATCTTGTATGAATCTTTTGCTTACTCTTCGTTCTCTTCCTTGCTCTCTTCCTATCCTCTCAGTCCCGACTGCGAAGGTGGCATGTCCGCTTGTTGCGCGACACTCTACAAAGTCTGCTGCTGTCAGTGCAAGATCCAAGTCGCGTAAGGCAAAACAAATTGTTGCATCGAAAAATCGTCAAAGTGTTCGCGATTTTCAAATCAGAATCAATTTATATTATTTCAATCTTGCACATGCACTTTTGCTCTTTGAATTCGTGCTCAGAGCAGCAGCGATTTTTGTAAGGGGGAAATGATAGAATTACGTTGAGAAAAATGTATGCAAATTCGAAATAGAACATAGTTATCTCAATGCAAGCTGCTGTTGAAGGAGTAGAATCTTTGACTGCACCTCGAGCGGTAACTGTGCTACTTGCTCTGGTGACATCTTTCTGATCTGCTCCATCATAAATGCGTCTTGCTCGTCCAGTACAGGTTGCTGTTGTGGTGGAGGCGCGATCGATACAGGCGCTGCAGGTGGTGGCATGTAAGCTGCTGCCGCTGGTGGTGGTGGAGGAGGAGGAAGCTGTGCATGTACAGGCATGCCAGGCAGTGCAACTTGTGGCATCGAGCCAGCAACAGGGCGTTGCATACTCTGAATGTGTGCGACATCACCCGGACGAACGAGACCGAATAGCACGAGGATGTGAAGCAGTGTTTGTGCCACTTGCGGTGAATCAAACAGTAGCTGTTTCGCACCATCTGGATTCGCAACAGAGAACTTCTTCATCTCACTCAGAATCTCCGCCAGCTGTGGTTTCGTCAGACTCGTCACTAACTTTGCGATTGTATCTGTACCGTATGGTTGTGCAACTGCTTGTACTGTTGGTGCGAGTGAACCGAGTGTGATTGGAATAGAAGTAGGTTGGGAAGAAGAGGATGTAGAGGAAAAAGATGCGACGTTGGATGATGTATCCATGTGATGTGAATCGTGATGACCACCGCCACCTGCAGCCCCAGGTGCAGCGAATACTTTTCGTATCTCCTCCTTCTCCCTCTCTGCTTGTGGTCCACCTAATCTATCCGGTCCTCTCTCTCTCGCCGCTGGATTCTTCTCACTCCAATCCACTCTCAAAGCACGTCCACGAAATTCACTATTGTGTAGGTTACGAATCGCACTTGCTGCCATCATTGGTTCACGATATTCGACAAATGCGAATCCTTTATTGGTGCGTGTCTGTGGATCAACATTCATACGTACGTGTGTGACGATGCCAACAGAGGAGAAGTGATCACCAACCTGTTGCTCAGTCGAATCGAATGGAATGTTACCAACGAAGATTGTACGATCAGGCGCATTTTGAGGAACACCACCAGCGCCTCCTCCGCCAGGGCGATGCATTGGTGGTGGAGGTGCTGCGAGACCGTGATGCTGAAAGTGTCCACCAGCAGGAGGTGGTCCGCGATTATCGTAAGGATCGTTGCCGTACATGATGAAGACAATGCGGCAGATGTGGATGCAGAGGCAGAAGCAGCAGATGAAGACGTAATGTGGATCAGAGGTACTATCAGACAATCAAAATGTGAGTCTGAGTGCAAATAATCAAATGGAGATTTAGATCTGCTGGCAGGAAGTTGAGGAGCAGCAAAAGAATGCTGAGGCAAAAATTTTGACTGTGCAACAACTTCTCGACCCTCTAGTTCAATGGATACTATTCCACTTAGCCTATTATTATTTGTGTGTAATCTTCGAGTACTAATGAATGCATGTGCAGGCCGATAGGGTATGCAGATTATGCATGATGATAATAGGACCCAACAAAGGAGGATGACTGTGCTCGAGTCAATCTGATCACACCGACGCTTGGTCTGCTTGCTTCTGCTGCTGCTGTTGCTGCACTGAGACATCGCTGGTCAATGTGTTTCCATTGTTCTTTGCATCACTGAGTGAGACATCCACTGCACAGTTACATTCTTCACCCCTCGTACACAGATCTGACTGCACTGTGATAGCACGCTCTTACACGCGCTCGTCCGGTCTGCTCACAATCGCTTTACCTTCGCTGCGGGCCACTCGTGTTATTTACCTCCCTCACAGGCTTATTATTGTACACATCACACAGTACTTCGAATTACAACATGGCGAATCGGTCAGTCACAAAGTGAGCGGTGATGCTGAGCAGCTGCGTCACTCAGACACTGGCATCCCCTAATCGCTAACAACCAATCTCATCACTCCTCTCCTTTCCCTCCTTCCTCCACAGTGGTGCACGTACAGCTCAAGAAATCGAGGCTTCATCATGGCTCCACGCCATGACAGGTGAGTCATGTGAAGATATCTATGAGTCACTGAAATCAGGTGTCGTCTTATGTAATGTATTGAATAAGATCAAGCCGAATATGATTAAGAAGATCAATAAGTTTAATCAACCTTACATGCAGATGGAGAATATTAAGAACTATACTGATGGATGTCGTGCATTGGGAATGAGTGATGCAAACTTGTTCGTAACAGTCGATCTGTTCGATAAGAAAAATATTCCACAAGTTGCACATAATATTATTGAGTTAGCAAAATTAGCTGCAACTCTACCAGGATATACTGGACCAAGTGTGAGTAAGACTGGTGTCGTCTCAAAAGCAGGTGATCCAGTACAGATGAGTGCAGCGAAGGAGGAATTGAATGCGACACATTCACGTGCGAGAGGATTATCAAATGTTGGTATTAATGTCAGCATCTCGACACCTATTCGTACTTCCATCTCATCAGCAATCGCGCCACCACCAGCACGTGATCCACCACCACCACCAGGCGCAAATGGCAGCAGCAAGCCAAACTCACCAACGAATGCTGGACGTGTCTCGACATTCACACCACCACAAACAATCTCCGAGAAGGCATCGAATGGATCATCTTCGAATCATGTCGACTCAGCAACACCTGATACAGCGAATCAAGCTGCAGCAATGCAAGCAGCTGCACTATCAGCTGAGACTGCTCGTCTTAAAGCTGAACTCGAACAGATGCGTGAACAACTTCGTAAGACTGAGGCTGATAAGCGTGATAGTCTTGAATTAGCACAAAAACAAGCAGCACTCGAAGCACAACAACGTGCACAAGCTGCATTGGAGGCTGCACAAGAATCACAGCAGACCGATCTGAAGAAATTACAACAAGAAGCAGAAGCTGTACATCGTCGTCTAAAGACTGAGAAGGAAGAAGAGACATTACGTGCACAAGCTAGTTTAGAACAGGAACGTGCACGTTTTGAAGCTGAGCGTAAAGCATTCGAAACAAAGATAGCACAAGCACAACAAGAGAATTCACGCCTCGCACAAGCTGCTGCCTTATCACAACAGATACAGAATGAGAAGGGTGAATTTGCGAGTAAGTTAGAATCACAATATCAAGCTGAGATTGAACGTGTCAGGAATGAGATTGAAGCAAAGTTGTATTCCAAAGAATTGGAGCATGAGAAGGAGCGTGCCAAGAAGGAGGCTGATTTACAAGAAGCTAAAGTGAAACATGCTGAACGTATCGAACAATTGGAGAAGGAACGATTACGTGCTGAACAAGAGAAGGCAGCTGCAGAGAAACAAGCTGAGGAAGCACGTGCCGAAGCTGCAAAGAAACATGCAGCAGCATTAGCAGCAGAACAAGCAGCTGCTGCTTCCTCGAATGCATCAGCTGCAGCAGCAGCCTCGGCCACATCAGCACGTAACGAACAAGAAGAGCGTGCAAATGAGGAAAAATTGAAGCAACTTCAATTAAAACAACAAGAAGAGTTTGAAGCAAAGATTGCACTCATTAAATCACAACTCTTGCAAGAGAAGGAAGAAGCACTGAAACAAGTCGCAATCGAGAAGGAACGTGAACGTATGGAGAGTGAACAACGTGCAATGGAAGAACTTCGTGCTGAGGCCACACGTTCGAAGGATGCTATTCAGGCACAGATTCGTACACAATATGAAGCTGAGTTGCAAGCATTGAAACAAAAGAATGAGAGTGTCGAACGCGAGAGGGAACAGAAGAAGGAACAAGAGTTACAACGTGTCCGAGAGGAGTTGGAAACGAAATTGAAAGAATCATTGAGAGTTGCACAGGAAGAATATGAGAAACAAGCAAAGATTCAAGCAGCAGCTGCGGCAGCGGCAGCTATTGCTACTGCTTCAGCAAACAATAGTAATCAATCCTCGGATGCACTTATTGCAGCTGCTGCCGAACAATCCAAGAAAGAGGCAGCAATGGAGTTGGAGAAGTTACATCAACAACAATTACAGATGGAAATTGAATCACGTAAAGCATTGGAGTTTCAATTAGAGACTATGAGAGATGAGATGTTACGTTCGGCAGAATTAGAAGATCAACGTCGTATTGAACAACAAGCTTCAGAGACACTCGAATTGAAAGCATCATTTGAGAGTGAAATGAATCGTTTACGTAATAATGTCGAAGTCCGATTACAATCCGAAGAGAAGTTACGTCTTCAACAGGAGGAACAATTAAAGAAACAATTAAATGATGAGCGTGTTCGATTAGAGAAAGAACGTGAGAAGTTAGAGATCCAAGCAAAACAAGCAGCAGAAATTGCAGCAAAAGCATCAGCAGCTGATAAAGCACGTTTACAAGGTGAATTGGAGAAACTCAAGTCAGAATTAGCTTTGAAACAGAGTGAGATTAGTGTCAAACAAGCTGTTGATAAGGAGCGTGAACAATTTGCTGCCGAGAGTGAAGCACGTCAGACACTTCTTCTCCAGAGTGAAAAGGAGTATCAACAGAAGTTACAAGATGCCGAAGCGAAGTTACGTAAACAGAATGAAGAGTTAGAAAAACTTCAATCGGATTATGAAGCACAGAGAAAAGCCGAATCAGCACGTCTCGATGCTTTATCCAAATCATCATCAGCTTCAGCACAAGGTGAGGCAGCTGCAGCACGTCAAGCTGCATTGGATGAGTATAATAAGAAGGTCGCACAACAAAAGCAAGAGTTTGATGCACAACTAAAGAAACTTCAAGAAGCAAATCAGGCCGAAGTAAGTAAGCAACAACAAGAGGAGAAGCAACGTCAAGCAACACTGAAAGAGCAAGATTTGAAGTTAGCGAAATTGGAGAAGGAATTTGAACAAGAGAAGTTGCGATCACAGAAATATCATGAAGCGATGCAACAGATTGAAGCACATAAGAAGAGTGCCGAGGAACATGAACGTCAGATGCAAAATATGAAAAGAGAACTCGAGGCAGCCAAATCAGCCAAACCACAAGGTGGTAGTGCAACACCTGTACAAGCACCAGCAGCAAGTGTTGATGAGATGCGTCAGAAGTTTGAGAAGGAGATGGCAGAAATGAGAGCAAAGTATGAGAAACAGGTAGAAGAAGAACGTCGTGCAAGAGAGAAAGCAGAACAGGAATTACGCGCTGCTTCTGCATCAGGTGGCGGTTCATCATCATCAGTACCATCTGCACCAGATGCACCTGGTGCACCACCAATGGCACCTCCAATGGCACCACCAATGGCACCAGATGCACCACCAGCACCACCAATGGCACCTGGAGCTCCTTCAGCTCCTCCAATGGCGCCAGGTGCTCCAGGTATCAAAGCAGGAGGTGGTGGTGGTCGTGCTGATATGCTTGCAGCAATCAGTGGAGGTGTGAAGTTGAAGAAGGCAGCACCAGCAGGTGATGATGGTGATGATGCACCAAAGGGTGAGAAACCAGCTGCCGGGGGTATGCAAGATGCATTATTAGCAGCTATTCGTGGTGGTGCAAAATTAAAGAAGGCAACCGAACGTAAAGTTGTACCAAGTGCAAAAGTTGTTGCGAAACAAGCGGCGGCACCGAAAGGTATGGGTGGTATGGGTGATATGATGAACTTAGCACAAGGTGCTGCAGCGATGGCAGCAAAACGTGCACAGAAGGCAGCAGAACTTCAAGGAGCTGCTTCTTCAGCATCAAAACCAGCATCAGCTGCATCATCTACTTTACCAAAGAAGTAAATGTGACCACTCACACAACACCAAGATTGACGAGGGTGTGGATGGTAGGAGTACGCGATGCGACATACGCTCTCGGTGCTGCTTCTCATCAACATCACCGTCAAATCTCAACAACAATTCCTTTTTCTTTCTCATCTACATATCTTATTACACTTCTCTCTCAATCAATGCATCTGCACATCTCAACAACGAGCGATGCGCTCCATCCATGCGTATTTGCGTCGTCACACTCACACATCGCCTTGTATTTTACTCTCCATCAAAACAAAACAAAACATACAATTCAAGTCATAATTTCTACTCATTTTGGTTATGTCTCGCAATCGATAGTAAGCAACTGCGTGGCATGACCGGCGAGCATGACGAAAATGATCTGTGGGACAGCAGCAAAAAGACATGAGCAAAAATGTGTTCAAATCCTGTCGTGCGCACATGCTCACAGATCATCCTGCTCGCAGCGTGATGACAACTACTTCAAAATTTCGAACAGATCTCGAGTTGTCTATGATCACAAGCGAACGTCAAATCAATGCGACGGAAGAAAGATGCGGCTTTTCGCTGCCTTTTTCGTCACCATCGGCGAGAGTGTTGGTGAGGATGCAACTGATGCGACTTTTGATGTCGATCCACTTCCTCCTCCATTGATCGATGCAGATGGCGCGACAGGTGACGACGAAGCGAGAGAGGAAGCTGGATGCTGCTGCTGTTGTGTTGAGTCGGCTGCTCCATCTTTCGTCACTGTCAATGCAGTACCACCTGCTTTGTATCGTTTGTTCTTCTTTCGTCTCTCAGCAAGCGATGGAATGTAGTGTCGCATCGGGATCAGCAACGACGATGATGACGAGCCGTCGCTTGATGCAGCAGAAGAGGATGAAGAAGTAGCAGTGTAATCAGATGAAGGTGATGAAGAAGTGAGATTGAAACGAAGGAAGCTATCATCGAGTGAGGAAGGAGATCCACCTGTTGTTGATGAGGCAGATGCAGCATGATGATTGTTATTAGATGCAGCTGATGATGAAGCAGAAGAATCACCCGCATCCATACTTCCATTTGTACTTCCACTTCCATCATCCACACCACCACCACCGCCGCCCTGATTCTCATTTGTCATACAATCCATAATCTCTTGTAACTTCTTCAATGTCTTCTTTTCGACCTCAGCACTTCTCACATACCATTCCTTCTCCAATGGTTTTCCATTATACATCAAACGCTCGAAACGATAATCATCGACTAGATTCACGAAACGAAAACCTTTGTTTGAGGAGAAGACACGTGGATTCCAGAGACCGGAGTTACTTCGTGGGGCACTGGCGCCGTTGGCATCGTAACAGTGACAAGAGAACTTGATCGCGAATGGAAGACGAGAGGAGGAAGGTGAGACGGGCGTAACGATCGATCCGGAGGAAGCGGCAGCAGCTGTATTTGATGAAGCAATGGAAGAAGAAGATGACCTTGTCTGATCAATTTTGAGCACCTCCGCGAGAACTTCGATCACAGGTAGTGTCAACTCCTCATCTGCATCGAGTACGAGAATATGACGAAATGGAGGTAGGAGAAGCGTTGAGGAAGACGAGGATGATGCGGAGGCAGAGGCTGAAGATATTGTTGCTGATTTACCTGTAAGTACTGCATCATTCCATTTCTTCACTTGTTCCGTTCTCACTTCCTCTACTTTATCCAATGCATAATTTCTTGCTTGTGCAAATGATTCGAATGTGGTTTGATAGACATGAAGATGTGAGTACAATGATCGTGCTGAGTGAAGGATATCTAATGTCGTATCTTTCGAACCAGTATCGACAATAATTGCAGTATGAACATATGATAAGATACGATTGAGATAGAGTTGTATTCCACCAGCTGGATTCGAGGATTCA
Source organism: Asterella californica (assembly GCA_036924285.1). Lineage (NCBI taxonomy): Eukaryota > Viridiplantae > Streptophyta > Marchantiopsida > Marchantiales > Aytoniaceae > Asterella > Asterella californica. The sequence continues at coordinate 435,257 of JAYKYS010000033.1, read as the reverse complement.
TCACGTACGATTGCACACAAGCAGACGGTGGAGAGGAGTGGAGGTGCGCGGTGGGAGTTGGCTGTAGTGGAAGTAGTGTGCATTTTTTGATAATGTGGATGTAATGTGCTGTAGTATTATGATGCTGCTGCTGTTGCAGAACTGCAAGATTGCGACGATGAATCTGCCACAAGGAGCCGTTTGGTCAGAGGAGAAGAGCGCAGATAGAGTGGATTGCAGTGATCACTGTAAGTTGTAGCGAGAGTTGAGTGTGATTGATACTAAGATCAGAGTATAGCAAGCACGACCTGCTGAGAACGAGCTGTTCCAAGTTTGTTCCAAGTAAAGACTGTAAGACGAAGAATTATTTTGTCTGCGTTCACATTCCACATCGCTTCTCATTGCTAGCTGTTGTGTTGCATTCCTCGATCATCTGATCCCTTCATTCCTCTGCGAGTGTACACTTCTACATATTCAGTACTCGCACCTCAGTCAACGCATCAGACTCCATCGTCAGACTCTGTTCGCGCCTCTTCTTTCCTCTGCCCTCATCTCCCTCACTAACTCTCCCTCATCATGCAACAACAACAAGCACCAGTGAATCCACAGAATCCAAACAATGATGTATTCGTCGCACAGTCACCGAACGATACCGTCTCCCAACTGACCTTCTCACCAACCTCCAACCTTCTCTGTGCCTCATCATGGAATAAGGAAGTTGCGATCTATGATATTCAGACGAATGGTCAGACTGCATTGAAGTTCAAGACAACGAATTCATGTCCAGTCATGTCATGCGATTGGCATAGCGATGGATCACAAATCTTTCACTCGGGCAGCGACGGTCGCGCACAGTGCTGGAACTTACAAACAAATCAGGTCGTCACAATTGGCCAACATGCTGCAGCTATTAAGAGTATTCATTGGGTGAAGGAGATGAATGTTGTCGTCACAGGCTCATTCGATAAGACTATCAAGTATTGGGATCAACGTCAGGCAACACCAGCAGCAAACATCCAGCTCAACGAGCGCTGCTATGCAATGGATGTCAAACATCCTGTCCTCGCTGTTGCCACCGCGACTGTGCCAGAATCTGTCACCGAGCGTGGTGCAACACGCACCGAAAAGAAGAATAAGATCTTTGTCTACGAATTCAACAATCCATCACAACCATTTCGTACGATTGATTCACCATTGAAGTTTCAACATCGTACACTGCAGATCTTCCCGGATAAGCAAGGATTTGCTGTGGGTAGTGTGGAAGGACGTGTAGCGATCTCACATATTCAAGAGAAGAATGTTGGATCGAACTTTGCGTTTAAGGTGAGTTTTTTTTGAGTGAAAGAATAATGTTTTGTTGCTTTGTTGATTGACTCCATTGCTCACCTCCTCTCCCTTCTTTCTCTCCTCCACAGTGTCATCGTATCGACAGCGATATCTACGCTGTCAACTCCATCGCCTTCCATCCAATCGGAACCTTCGCTACAAGTGGTAGTGATGGTGTCTACACATTCTGGGATAAGGATGCGAAACAACGTTTGAAGATGTTCAACCGTTCACCGAACGCAATCACAGCATCAGCTTTTAATAGCAATGGATCAATCTTTGCTTATGCATTAGGTTATGATTGGAGTAAGGGTATTGAGTATTATCAGAGACAGAGGGAACCATGCACGATTATGTTACATCCAGTTGGTGAAGCCGAGATTGCCAAGAAGAAGAATAAGTAATCTCGACAACACTCAGAACACAATTTGACCGCCCGAACGATGCGACACGAACGCGACACACACGACGATTATCCAACTTGTATTTCCTGTATCAATTTCAGCAGACATACAAACCTCTTGCATTCAACTAAACTTTGCCGAATTTTCTGAAGTCTGTTGTAACTTAACGAAAGCAAGACCATTTTCATGTTATGCATGCTCACCACGCAAATTGCGTTGAAATTATGACTTGAAGTGTTGTTTTGGGAGTACGATTTCGATGGCATTGGGTGCTGGAGAAGCTCATTTCTTCGCAGCCAAGTGCAGGTCAGTCTCACCACGTTCATTCGTGACGCTGAGAGAATGTCACGATCGCGTGGCATGAGATACGAATATGACCCTCGCATGAGAAGAAATGCGGCATCGAGTGAGGAGAAGGCCGAAGTCGAAATTGCAATTGGCGTTGCTGTCAGAGCTAGATCTATCGTGATCGTGAAATTAATCAGACCAATCTACTCACAAGAAACACCAATGAACACTCGAACCCAACTCAAATCAGTCTATTGGTGCTCCAGCATCAACCAAAAGCTGTTCGACGTCAGTCACGACTTGATGTGACATGATCTCCGTATGTCGTTGGTCGACCGAGGATGTAGACATTGTAAGAAGTGTCTGGGGGCTTAGTTATCCAACTTAGTTCTCCAACGATCACACATGCATCGCCTCATTTCTTGCTCGTGATGTGACCGGTCACGATTTTCCGCGTACATTTCATCTCACCTCCCAAAGATGCTGGTGAAACATCAATATCATGATCTGGAAAATTTTAATTTTAATTCATATACTTACTGGGTGCATCAGCTCATCGACTTGACCTCTTGTTCATGCCAGTGAAAATCGCTTTGATTCTCTCTCGATCGCACAGAACCTTTTCTTTCTGTCTGTACTGCATCGTTGCTAAGGCGCTTACTGTGTTGTGTGTGTGTACGTGTGTTGTATGTGTATTGATGAACTATGATGACACTGTGTGAAGAGCAGCATCAGCAGCGAGTGTGACCTTCTCGAATCGAGAGCAGCGAATGCGCGACTCCTTCCTTGGTGCTCAACATCTGCACTACTGCTTCATCTCCTCCAGTTAATACACAATGGGCAAGAAGAAGAAGAAGAGCAGCGCCACGAATGGTACTGCTGCGAGTATAGCAACGACTGGTGTCGGAGTCAGCAACAAGACGACGACAGCAACTTCACTCTCCTCCTCACCCTCTCCTTCACCCGCCTCTTCCTCCAATGCCTCATCTGTCACGAATGGAGTCACTGCACCGATTGCAGCATCATCTGCTACATCGACAGTGACATCAGTCCCAATCATGACGATGGCGCAGAAGAAGAAGCAACACTTACAACACAAACAACCAATCCAACCAATACCTCAACCTCCTGCGAATGATGATGATGATGATGATCTCGATGCCGAATCAGTCGGCTCAGATGTCGATCTACCATCATCCTACTCAGATGAACCGAGTGAGAATGAAGATGATGACGAGCAGCAGCACGATGACGATGATGACGAGATCGGCGAGGATGAGGAGGAGGATGACGATGGCATCATTTCTGGTGAGATGGATCTCGATGATCTCGAGCAGGAGCTTGCTGATCATGGTGGTGATTTGGATGGACATCTACCTCACGGACATCATCTTGTTGGTGGACATTCATCCGAATCGAATCCGGATTCGAAACAGGGATTCGTTGAGGCACTCATTCGATTACTCGAGGATTCGGCACATACTCATGCATTGCAACAACAACAGGCTGCAGCACAACAAGCAGCAAATGCAGCTGCGAGTGGTGAGGAGGTGAAGGAATCAACGCCAACTACCACCTCGACTTCTGCACCCTTCTTCTCCCAATCATCGCTCGATGCCGCATTTCTTCTCTCATGCGAGGGTGGTCATATTCGTATCTTATACCTACTCCTCCCTCGAATCTCTTCTCTCAGCGTCACGAATGAACGTGGTGAGACTGGCTTGCACTTGGCTGCTAAGAACGGGCACCGAGATATCGTGGAACTTCTCGTTGGACAAGGACAACGTGAGGAACACGTTCCGATTCAACCTGCAGCTGTCGTCACCACCGATACGAGACGTCTAGCATCAAGTCAACAACAACATCATCACACGCAACAACAGCTCTTGCAACAGCAAGCATTGTTACAGCAACAACAGGCGCAATTACAACAGCTCCAGCTGCAGCAGCAGCAACAACATGCACAGCTGCAGCAACAACAACAACAATCTCAAGTCGCATCGACTTCAGCATCTGAGACGCCTTCCGAACTCACTACGACGCCTGCACCTCAATTACATCCTCTTGCCGCTTCTACTGCCGTGACCGCAGCTACCGCAGCAACATCCGCATCCTCACCACAACAACTCTCTCCAACGCATCTTTCACCCACTCCTCCATCGCAATCAACAACCTCGACTATCGCACTTCCTCAACAACCTCTTCCTCCACAGCATCACATCATGATTCCTCAATTCCATGCACAGCATCGTGTATCACATTCACATCCTCATCACACTCATCATCACTCCTCCTCGTCACATTCAACCGCCTCTTCCTCCACACCATCACAACCAACTACAATCATCACAACATGTCCTGAACTCGAACAGCGTGCCCATGATGGATCGACACCACTCTACACTGCCATCCTTCACAATCAATTCCATGTCGCATCTTACCTTCTAGAAGGTGGTCATAGTGGCCACACTCACACAGGCTCACATCAACATCATACAGCCATGAAGAATGGCGCTTCGTATCGACGTACACGTGCACGTGTTGATGTTGTTGATCCGAATACAGGTGAGAGTATGCTTCACTTAGCATGTCGTAGTGGATATTCACAACTTGTACTACTCTTACTACGAGCAGGCGCAAATCCGAGAGTCAGAAATGTTGCAGACGAAGCACCGATTGATGTTGCGAAGAATGCAGAGATTGCGAGAGTCTTACTGGAATATCAAGCGCAGCGTACTGCTACACATCATGCACTCAACGCCGCTAACGGTGCGAATGGTACAAATCCTCATTCTGCATCCGAGAGTGGCGGTAGGACAAAGAAACGAAGAGTTGGTGATGAAGGTGTGGAAGAAGGAGAAGAAGTTGATCTTGATCAAATCGAAGCAGGAGGTGATGAAGATGAGAATGTCTACGCACAACAACAAGACGAGGAAGATCCAGAACATGACAATGAACAAGTCGCCTATGAAGATCAGGAAGAGGATGATGAAGAAGACGAAGAAGATTTCTGTATTCCTGATGATGAACCGGAGACGGAGGAGGAACAGGAGGAAGAGAAGAAACAGGAGACACAATCAACCAATCCAACAACATCATCAACCACGTCAGCAGTAGCAGCGACAAATACACCACTCTCATCGTCCGATCAACACACTTCTCTCTCGTCGCCCTCTACTGCTACCACAGCTCCTACAACAGCAAGCTCTGCTGTTGCCGATAAGCAAGCGTCTGCTGATCAACAACAACCATCGCATTCATCACCAACTTCACCATCCGACAATGCCTCTCCTCCTCCACCTCGTCCAACTGATGATCCCGTTACTTCTATTCAACAGCAGCCACTCCCCGATCAGTCACCTGATCCCGATCACGATCATGATCCCGATCACGATCATGATCACGACCACGAACATGACCACGATGATGTCACAGAAGATTATGCTGAGTACACTGAGGAGTTAGAACACGAATGTGATGAGAATTGTGATGGGCATGAACACGAACATGATCATGAGCATGACGGTGAAGAGGAGGATTCACGTTCACATTCACAGGATGAGGATGATGAGGAGGATGATCTCGCGTCACTCGCATCAGATGAACTCGAGGATGAAGAGGATGAGGACGACGAGCCTGTCAACCCATTTCGTCAACTCCCTGCTGGTGCGAGTTCACAACTCTTTTGGACTGCGATTGGTGTTGGTGCTGACTCTGCGATGTTTCAGCCACTCGGTGTATTTCCGTTCGATCGACTTGTTGAGACAGAGCGTATTCTCGTACTCGCACAGGTGGCTGAAGCTATGACTGGATTGCAAGTACCTCCCACGATGGCGAGTGTTGCGACTCCGGCTGCAAGTACAACTCCAACATCATCCTCCGCTGCAACCTCCTCCTCTGCAATCACAACCGCCACGCCCGTTCTCGCACCACCTCGTATCGAGCTACAGCCCAACATCCTGAATGAATCTGCGCTCTACGCTGTCTTTGCCTTGATGAAATTCCGAATTGGAAGAGAGATCTGTCCGGAAGCTTATACGACGACGAAAGATGCGAATGGAAATACGATCACCACCGCAATCGTTCCTCCACCACCACCTGCATCTGATGATACACCTCTACCACCACGTGCGACTACGTGGAGACAACGTGTACTTGAAGCGTATGAGCAGGTGTATTCCACATCCTCTTCGATGGCGGGATTACGTGTCACGTGTTCGAGGCTGACTGTATGGTCTGCTGTGATCAACTTACTTGCTCGATCTCTATTTGGATCAAGTTTCAATGAGAAGAAGAAGTTATTTACAAATCCGAATGGATGGGAGAGAAAGTTAAGACAGATTGCTTGTACGAAACAGTTGAATTATTTAACTCAGCAACAGCAACAGCAGCAACAACAACTCGTCACAGTCCCAACTGACACCTCTTCCTCCACCACTCTCACACCACCTCCTCCTATCACCTCCATCATCGAGCCTACTTCTGGTATCAAATTCCCTGTGAATTATTTCACCGTCCTCTTACCACCAACACATCCGATGGAGATTCAACTCACGTTCAAGAAGTTATTACTCATGTCACGTACGTTCTTGGATGTGGCGAATGGCGTTAATATGAATGGTGGTACTACGACGACAACAGTGAATGGTGTTACCACTACCACGCAGAATAATAACAACTCGAAAGCAGGTTGTTTCTGTCGTGAATGTATCTCTGAACTTGATGTCCCTTTAGCATTTAAGATTCAATTCATGGATGCAGCGGTAGCAGAAGAGAAAGCACAGAGACAACAAGCATTGAAGAATGGACGAGAACAAGCTGCAGGTGGTGGTGCGAAGAAGAAGAAATTGTTGACAGCAGGAAAGAATAATAAACAACAACAACAACAACAGGATACTAGTTCAACTTCTGCTGCTTCCTCCTCCTCTTCGCAAGCACTTACCACCAAGAATGATGTTCCAAAATCCACTTCTCCTCCACCATACACACTCGATAGTCTCATCCTCACCTCCGGTCCTGAATTACAATCCTATTGGTGTTCACTCACAATGGAAGAGAAGTGGTCACTCACCGAGCTTCCGATCGTCTACTTAAATACACTCATCACACAACATATCAATTGGGAGTTATTACGATCAGCATTAGAGTCGTATGAAGAATATGCATGGGAAGAAGATATTCTTGAGATGTCACCACGAAGCGAAGGTGGTGATGGTTCTGCTGGTAGTGGTACGAATAATAATGCTACGATCACGATTGCAGATGAGATGTGTGAGGACAGTAACATGACTGACTTACTACAAGCAATGATTCACGCTATTCATATGCGACAGATGGAGGAGCGTGGTGAGATGGATTCTCAATTTGAACATGTCCTGATGAGACAAGATAATGTGACAGGCAAGGTACAACCATTTCAATTAAATTTATCAGCCAGTACACAATCTGCACGTCAGATGTTAGAAAATCTTGTCCTCTCCGAATTCGCACGTAAAATCGCACTTGCATTTCTGAATGCTAAAAGAGAATCACGCGCACAACAGATTGCATTGGAATTGGAAGAGGAACTCCTTCAAGAAGAACGTAATCGTCTCGGTCTGACTGGCGGCGATAAAAAGAAGATGAAGAAGAAGTTGAAAGCGAAGATGAAGAAATTGAAGATGCAACAAGAAGCAGCTGGTGGCGGTAGTGGTGCTAACGCCGCTGGTGATGACGATGACGACGATGATGATCCTGATCTGTCTTCCAATACTACCGAGTCATCTCAAATTGACAAGAAGAAATTCCTCGCTGAGCAAGAAGAGATGCAACGTCTTCAACGTGAACGTGAACAAAAAGAGGAAGAAGAACGTCAGAAGAAGAAACTTCAAGAAGAAGAAGAGGAGAAGAAAAGACAACAAGCAGAAGCAGAAGAACGTGAACGTAAGAAAGCTGAAGCAAGAGAAGCGAAAATACGTGCTAAGAAAGAGCGTAAAGCTGCAAGAAAAGCTGAAGAAGAACGACTTCAAGCTGAAGCGATTGCACGTGGTGAGATTGCTGCACCTGATAAGGATGATGAGAAACAGCAGCAGGATGAGGATGATGATGATGATGCTGGTGATGAGTCTGCTACAGCTACAGCCGCACCATCCTCCTCTCCTTCCCCAGCAATCACCACCTCGCAAGCCTCAGTTCATCCTGCACTCGCAGCAGCAATCGCCCAAGCCAATGCAACACCAGGTCTGAACAATAAACAGCGACGTGCAATTATTAAAGCAGCGAAAGAACAGCTAGCGCGAGAGGAGAAGGAGAAGGAAGATGCAGAAGCGGCAGAGAAAGCAGAGAAAGCAGAGAAGGAAGCGGAAGCAGCGAGAGAAGAGGAGAGGAAGAAGAAGGAGCAAGAAGAGATGCTGGAGAAACAGCAACAACAAGCGAAACAAGCAGCAGCTGTAGCAACATCTTCACAAGTCGATCAACCACAGCAACAGCAACAGCATGCTCCTCTCACCAACGGTGATCTCGTCGCGAAATCTCGTCGTATTTCGGATGCTGATACGAAGAAACCTTCTCTTTCTGCTGCAGCGAAGAAGACCACACCTGTCACCAAGTCTGATGCAACTTCAAAAGAAAGTATTCCTCCAGCACTCACTCCATCACCACAGCCATCACTCACTAACATCGTTCCCTCGTTCGATGACTTCCAATGCGGTGTCATGCTCATCTGTAGTCGTGATCAACATGCGAAGGAGATGAATGGCAACAGTGGTATGACTGTTGCAGCAGGAGGATCAAGCGCATCACGTCCTTCCTCCACCACTGCCTCACCTTCATCTACCTCCTCTCCAGTCTCGCTGAAAATCCTTGGTCTTCCACGTAAACATGCTTCTATCTTATCACAGCTGACACCAGTCTCGTATCCACCAACAACAGCACTGTTTCTGTTTAATGTGACCGATAGACTGTTACATGGTGTGTATTATATTACGGAGACGAATGCAGATGGTGGAAAGGCGAGTGTCGCACAGACTGCAACAGCAGCAGGCGCATCATCATCCACCAAGCGTTCCTCTGGTGTTGGTTACACTGTCGTGCCCTCACTTACACCCGCTCCTGGTACACTTTCCTTTCCACCAAATCTTCGTGTTGTACGATTCGAACCTGGTGCTTCTGCTGCAGTGAGTGGTTCGAATGGTACTTCGACTTCAGCTGCCGGTGCAACAGCATCAATCGATGGTCTTACTGATCCTATTCCAGAAGCAGCGTTTCGTCATCTGTTCGCTGATGGAAATCGTATTCGTTTACTCGAATTACGTCAAGTGAAAGAGCTCATCGCAATCTTTCGTGCACGCGCGAGAAATCATCGTGGTAATGGAACAGCCAGTAATGGGAATGCTGGTTTGAATTCATCTGCGACGACTGTATCGATGGCTGGTGCAGATGATGTTCATGATGATTCTTCATCACTTCTCGGCATGCCGACTGTCTCTGCACCACTCCTCTCGAATAATGTGAGTGGTGGCGGTGCTCTACGTACACTCACAGGTATCACTCCCATTCCTCTCGCAATCACAGCTCCCTCGAACAGCAGCTTGGTGAACGATTCGCACGACTCTCGTGGTGGCAGCGGAAGTGGCATACCACGTAGTAGAGGAAGTATCAGTGGAGGAACTGCGATCAATATGTCTGGCGCGCGGGGTATTGGAAATGATACAAAACGTATGACTGCAGCAGAACGTGCTGCTAACAGTAGGAGAGGACAGCAGCAACAGCAGGCACAACAATACAAGACTGGTATCTCCGTACTCACACCAATCGTACCAACACCAATTACTGTTCTTGAGCCTGTCAGTCCACTCGTCACACTCGGCGCTGGTATCAGTGGTGACAAATCGAATAATCTGATCGGATGGAAACGTGGTAGCAGTTTGGATGATGCTCTGCCTCTGCCTCTTCCACAACCGCAAACAACGCCACCTGGAGGTATGCCAGAGATCATTGCGGCGACACCACATTCGCATGTGATGGCAGCAGAATATTCAGCACCGATGCAGATGCAGCAACAGCATGCACAGCTATTGCATGCACAACAGCAACAGCATCAGGTCTCGTTGATGCCACGTGAGAATATCATCACATCACAAGCACAACATCCTTCTCTTCCACCACAGCAACAGCAGCCACATCAAATCTCCTCTGTCTCCAACTCAGTCACACCTGGCTTCTACTCCACTCCTTCACTCACATCGACACTACAACTTGATTCGGATCATCACTTGAACGGATCGCACCTGAGCAACAACTCTCTCCTTCCATCCACCAATTCACACCAACACCATCAACAACTTCTCATGATAGATGATGCACTCGAGTTCGGTCTCGACTCAGCTGGTGAGCGTATGTTACAGGATTTAGAACAGTGGGATGATGAAGTGAACGGTGCAGCTGATATTAAAGCGGCAATGAAAGCAGCGTCACTTGTGAATCAACATCATACAGGAACGAATGGTATCGTTGTTGCACAAGTGAATGTGAATGGATTACACTCTCATAATTCATCAAACAACAATCTCTTACTTGATAACCTGACTGATCATCGCTATTCTGTCTTCTCAAAGAAACCATCACTCACTTCCTCTGCATCAACATCCTCTTCTGTCGCAACAGCATTCGGTAAATCTCATTCACTCACAGCATCACCAGATCGTTCTTCATCATCACGTTTGCTTAGTACTAGTCGTGGTGGAAGTGGTGGGAACAACAGTAACAGTCAATCGACATTCATGCAACATGTCAGTAGTTTACGTGATGATGATCTTGATGCAGCTGATTTAGATTTAGATTCGACGACATCACTCTTCTCATCATTCTCAACTGGTGTCAAACAACAATTGATTGACGATGGTGATTTGATGGCACCTTCTTCTTCTTTGTCATCACTCTCGAATTCGTTACAAGGATCGTCGAGAGATCTGGTTGGATCAAATTCATCACGTGGATCATTGACTGGTCCATCCTCTGCTGTTGGTGTGAGTAGATTGTTCGCGCACGATGAACCAGTGTCGATTCTAGATCACGCACATGCACACGCGCATTCTCACTCACATTCACACTCGCATCCACACTCGCAACAGCACTCACAGCATCACTCACGTGAGTCGACGACTGTGTTGCAACAGAATGGTGTTGGAGGTTTATTCTCACACCCATCGCATGTCTCGCATTCACATGGATCACTAGCGATGCATCAAGCACCACTCTCCTCGCTCGGACACTCGCATCCATTTGCGGACTCACTGCTTGATCGTGATCGTGTTCATCTTGATAATGTCAGTTCAGGTGGTCATTACGTATCCGTACCTTCCAACGGGGTCAGCGTCGGTGGTGTGCCATCCTTGAATTCATTCTCTGGTAATAGCTCTCTCAACTTCTCCGCTGCTTCACTCCATCATCCTTCGTCTGGCGGTGGAGGAGGATTGTTTCATGATTCGAATGAATATGGAGTTGCGAATCAGTCAGTACATGGGCAACATGGAACTGGAATGCATCCACAACAACAACAACAAGTGCATCCACAGCAACAACACAATGTCATGTCACACCAACAACAGAATGTCTCAATGCATGCACCACCGATGAGTTCGCAGAATGATTTCTACTCGAATAATACCAACAATCCGCAACAACAACTGCGTAGCAGAGATGATGAGCAGACGATCTGGCAACAAGTACAACAACCGAATTCTGTCGCATCGTTCGTACAACAACAACAGCAGCAGCAGCAACAAGTACCACAGTCTCACATGTCACATGGAGGAGGATTTGGTGTGCATTCGATGCACTCACCACCTGTCTCTCAACAGCAGCAGTCGCATCCACAACAGCAGCATCACATGCAGCAACAGTCACAGTCGTACGGTATGTGGCAACAGCAGCCGAACAATGGTGGACAGTCGATGTCACATGATCCTCATGTCAACATGAATCACATGCAGCAACAGCAACAGCAGTCGAACTCAATGCAACAATCTCCGATGAGCCTCGCTCAAGCGTTGTTGACTCAAGCGAATAATCAACACCAGCAGCAGCAGCAACAGAATCATTACCCCATGCAACCACAGCAACAGAATCAGTCTGAGCAACATCTGGCATGGCAACATCATCAACAACAGCAGCAGCAACACCATCAGCTGCACAGCCAGCAGCAACACGTACATCATCCATATCCGAGATGGTAATTCCGTCTGTTCATTCATTTGACCTCACATCAAGATCACACTAGACCCTCTCAATTCGAGCTCCTATTTAGTCCCTCCTTATTGTCACACATTCATCATGTAGCCTCACTCTCATCACTTCACAATCACACATTCCTCTTGCGTTTCAACTTTCAACAGGATGGCGTGCAAGGCAATTGCCACTGCAACAGCAAATGCGAAAGAGGTTGAAGTTCCACTTCGAATGTGTGACAATTGAGAAGAACGATATTGCTACCTGTTCGTGTTCGACATGATTGTGATCGCTGGCGGCAACGGATTCGTCGCAGGCGGAAGACCAGCTGGAGCAGCTGCTGAAGAAGGAGGATAGGAATAGACTGCACTTGACGAGGATGCAGCTGACGAAGGCGTATAAGCTGTGCGTGCTTGTTGCGTCACTGAGGATGATGAAGATGCAGAGGAGGCAGCTGTGTAATTATGTAGCTGCAATCGATGCGGAGGCTTTGCAGTCGAGTATGGTGCTGAAGGATATTCCACACTCATCGCAGACGATGTCGGTGTCGTTGCATTCAATGAGGTTCGTCGTTCAAGCAATTTGTGTGGTGGCATATGTGTTGGTGTTCTTGCTGTGTAACGTGGCGTCTCATCACTCTCCTGTGGATAAGTTTGATATTGTGCTGATCCTTCGTTCGATGAGGATCCACGCTGTTGCATGCCTTCTTCCTCCTCAACAATCTCTCGTAGCATCTCATGCAAACTCGCACCATCTTCATACCATATCTCTGCATCATCAATCTCAAGTTCATCAATCAATCGATGTGTGAGATCTTCCATTTCGAGTTGATTCACACGACCGAAATATTCCCACCATTCGCTTGTAGGATTGGATGAGATCAGAAGTGAAGAAGAGGAGGAGGAATTGGTAGAAGCAGCTGCAGAAGCGGAAGGAGTAGAAGATGTCATATTGACAGGATTGCTCGGATGTGGCGAGCGATAAGGTGAGGCAGAAGAAGGATTTGAAGCAGCAGCTGTGGTTGTCGTGTTGGTATTGAGTTCCTTGATGATCATCGGATGAAATCGAATCTGTTCGGCGAGAATCTCACTACTCAGATAGATCGATGCACACGCGATCGCATGCGGACCGTACTGGAGGCATAATGTACTCTTCCTACTCTCATTCGTGATGTAGTACGCGAGACGCGCAACTTCCTCGCTACATTCGAGTTCGCGTGTGAAGTGCAGGAGATACGAGTGCGCATGATAGATTTTCATTTCGTAATTTAGTACACGTAGAAGCTTCTGCTCAAATCGAAGTACCTCCTCTTTCAGTGACCAAAAGAGAGGAGAGACAAGGAGAAACTCGTTCGGCAGGTAGTCATCCGTGGATGATGCATTGGAGGATGAAGATGAGTTGATCGAGTTGAAAGACGATTGACTATTCCTCGAAGGTGATGCACTTGGATGCTGTTGATGCATCGGTGTTTGCATCGTTGTCGAATGTTGATGATGCATGAATTCGACACGATACACGACATTGATAATATCTCTTACTCTGCGAGTATTCTCATCTGCTTTACTTGCGAGGAAGAGACATGCGGCAGCGGCGAGTGATGGATGAAAGACGAGTAGTGAATGGAGCGAGTAGAATCGATGCCAATACACACATGCAGTTGTGATTGTCAGATTCGGTAACTCCAACAGACGACCTGAATGCAGAATGAGCATGATGTAGATTGCACGCACACGCTTCTCACTCTCGTGACTCATCAGTGTCAGTGGATGCAGTGGGTGTGGGAGGAGAGGATTGACAGGTGGTACATTCGCTGACTGTTGTGGTATCGATGCAGCTGCTCCTCCTATACCAGCAGCTGCGGCAGAGGATGCAGCAGCCGACGCAGATGTGACAGCAGCAGTGCGTGATGGTGATGCAGCGAGTTGATCAGCAGTGAGCAGAGGAAATGTGTGCGAATGAAAAGGCCAGATCAGTGGTGCAAGACCACCACCAGGACGTGATGACATGAGGAGAAGCAAGGATGCGAGAATTGAATCTCAATCCACAACGATGAGAGTACGCGAGGTAAATTCAGACGTAGTGGATGTAACGTAATGTGAGCACTCTGCGCCGCTTTGTGATGTGCAGGTGAATGCACTCCAATCGAGGAGTAGGAGCAACAAATCGAGCGATAAATTCAAACGAAGCCCAGAGAAAACTGTTCAACTTTGACGAGCTCATGCTCATTAACTAATGAGTAAATTCCTATCAAAAGATTTTTCCTGCTGTATTGAACTGTTTACAGTAACATGCACCATTCAAATTATTTTTCACTCTTTTAGTACATGCATTGCTGCTCGATAAAGTACATTCAACTTGACTGGCAGACCATGTGTTGTTGCACATCCTCTTCGACCACGCTGCCTCTGTCATCCTTCGCGATGGCTACCGTTCAATTCTCGATCCTGCCGTCGTTTGCGACACTAAGTTAGTATGGTGTGAGTAGAATAATCAGCCTCTTCTGTCCTCGCTGCAGTCTCATCTCCTCTCACTCTTCCTCCTTTCCTTCTTCCCACCTTCGTAGTCCTCCCTGATAGTGCTCCGTTGAGTGATGCTGTCACCTACATCCTCACCAACCTTCGTACTGCTTCCTCACCCTCACCCGACATCATCACAACCTACTGTACTTCGATCACAAATCAATTCTCTTGCATCAATGTCGGTGAATTACGACAACTGACTGATGCTGATTTTCGTGTACTTCAGATTCCGGCGATGTTGAGGATTTATTTGAAACATCTCGTGAGAGGAACTCAGTCGGGAAGGAATAAAGCAGCGGCGAATGGAGTGGCAGCGGCGGCGACAATTGCTGTTGCACCAACGCCAACAGCCATTTCACCTTTACCCTCATTACCACCGCCAATCGAACCCTTCCTCCAATCACTCCAAAATGATTTCAATAATGGTCAACCTTTCGATATGTCTCTCTACAAGTCGAATCTCGATACACTCTCCTCGATGGGAATCGAAACTGAACGTGCCTTAGAAGCATTATGTATCACAGAGAATAAATCAGTGGAAGGTGCAATTGCGTTTCTGTTTACACATGATACGAGATCGGTGAAAGAGAAGAGAAGTAAAGCGGCAGAGAGATTGGGCAAACAGATTTCGGCAGAAGCATTAGCAGCACAGCAGGAACAGATGATATTACAACAACAACTGCAACAACAGCAACAGCAACAACAGCTACTCGTCAAGCGCAGTGCATCCGATCCGATCGTCTCCTCCCCACCGTCATCCGTACTCGTACCTTCCTCCTCCTCCTCTTCCGTCATCTCCGAATCCTTCGCATCTCAGCTGATGCAACAAGAATTATCCCTCGTACGTACACAGTTGATCAAGGAGCGTACATCACGTATCTTACAAGTGAAAGAGTATAAGCATTTCATTGAGGATATCTTACCACTCAAGATTTATAGTGAATATCTCAAGAGTGTACTCATCAAAGAATACATCTTGCCTGTCGAGATGGAACAACTCACGAAATATCGCACTCGCAATCATATCGACTCGTCAGCACATAATAGTACACTGAGTGAACTCGGTATTGAATCATCCACAGCACTCGAATCCCTTGTCAAGAAAGTTGATAAGAATAAATCTGGTCCAGGTGCTGCCGGTTCGGGTGGAAATGTCCAACAGCCAGGTGATATGGATTGTGTCGTATGTCTTGATAAGCCGAAATGTTTTGCAATCTTTAATTGTATGCATTTATGTTTATGTGAAGATTGTGCGAATAGTTGGATGCAGAAGAAGGGTGCGACTGCAGGGAGCTTTAGTCAGAACTGTCCCATTTGTAGCAAGAAGATTACCCAAATCGCGAGGATTTATGTCTAAGGAGGGAGGAAAGGGCAGCAAAATAAGACGCATTGTCTCAATTGTTCGATATTCATGATGCACAACATTTTCCACATTTCAGTTTGGCTTGGTTCCTCAAATAACTAAGAAAGGACTCGAAATCAAAAATATCATATTGAAACAATATGTATTAAAAATATTAAAATGTATCTTTTTTGGTATTTTTCGATTCTTTAAATAGGGATCAAAATTGGCAAAAAGTAATTTTCAACTCCAGAGCCGGGAATTGAACCCGGGTCCCTCCCGTGACAGGGGAGGATACTAGCCACTATACTACCCCGGATGAGAGGTGAGATGACAGAAAAAGTTAGTGAAATTCCTAATTTGAACTAATTTGTGCAGTCAAAAAGGAATGAATTTTCCTTTCATTCTTCTTTTTTGCGTCTTTCTTGCCTCGTGCGATTAAAATAAAGCTGAGTTGTATGCAATATTAGCGAGGTACGACAAGTACAACACGAGATGCAGGATCAGTGAAAGAAGGGAAGAGTGCAGGAGAAGCATGAGGCTGGAGCGAAATCGAAAGACCGCTACTTCATGTCATATTTGTTTTGTGTCTTTGGTGTTGTGTTGATTAGAAGTCATCGACTTCGACGTCACGTCGCCTTCCGTTGTTGCGTCCATTCGCATCCTCGCTGTCACGAATGATCTTATCATCAGCATTCATGCTGCTGTCACTGTGAATCGCGTACAACAACTTCGCACGCATGATCTCAATCGATGAGTACGATGGTAACTGAGGGGAGAAGAAAAGAAGAAGAAAGAAAGGGAAAAGATGAGCATCGTACAGCAACAACACGCCACTCCTCTCATGGTCCTTCATCGTTTGTAACTGACTTCGAAGTTAAAGAAGCATGTGTCGCTTCTAGGAAGAGCAAGATCAGCATTAGCGTAGTTCGATGGCTTGATGAGGAATCGAGTGTGAGTACGAATGAATTCGGCGTCATCGATCGGAAGTCGTTCCTGTGCGTACGCAAACTTGACGAACAGCTTACGTTGACTCTGATCGAAGTCATTCAGCACAGACCAGAACATCTCGATACACGGTGCATTCGGATCGATACCACTGTACTTCGTGTGACGACGAAGGAGATCGATATCAATGCTGTTACGACCGCAAATCAACAACTCAAGATCAGTTGGTGTGAGAAGATTGAGTAACTGAATTGGAATGAGACGACTCATACCACGACGAATCGCATCGATCTGTGCCTGCGCTTCAGTACAGCGCGCCGCAATCACAAGACCGATATACTCGAGCTTGTTGTCGAGGTTGACACGAACCGAATCACCATCGGCCTTCAATTCAACGATCGAACCATCGCTCAGTTTCGTGGTGAATGTCTGTTGAATCGAGTCGAGTGCCTCGTTATCTGTTGTAGTCTCGATGAAACGCAAGCTATCCATACTCGCCTGATCGATACGATAAAGATCCTGTAGTGTCAACTCCTGCTCCAACAACTGCTTCCATACAATTGATGAGAGATCGAGTGGGAAGCGTACACTTGCACGCATACAAATTCCGAAGAGCAGACCGATATATTCGTACAATTGAATCTGTTGCGATGTCGTCGAGTTCGGTTTGATGATATACTTATCACGATCATTACCAATCTTGTTCAGATTGTTTGGTGTCGGTTGGAAGAGTGAATTCACCGCAGCCGAGTGTTCCATCAACTCCTTACCGAGATCGTTGAACAATTGACGGAATGGACCACCCTCACCAACGACCTGCTCACCACGAAACTTGACCTCGAATGGTAGTTGAGGTAATAGGGTGCGAAGGTGAAATGGATCAATCTTGATGATCTGAGTGTATGTCTTCGCAAGGAGTGAATCAGCGTAGAAATCGAGTGACTCACCACGATTGCGTGCTAGGTGTAATGCGAGACGATTAACACTGATCTGCGGTGTCTTTGTTGACTCAGATACCTCTGCTGTTGTATCAAGAATTGCATTGATGAAGGTGTGCTTGACACTTGGGAAGAGGAATGGACGACAACGACCAACAAGACCAGCAATACTGCGCTGATCGTGTGTACGACGAAGATCGATGAGAGGTAGTAGATTCGAAAATAGACGATTGAACATACGAAGGAAGGCATAACGGAATCGAAGAGATGAGAGCGGCAGATGATGACGATGAGAGACAGACTGCGCTGACGTACCAGCGGGATCGCTGCTCGATGTGCTCTGATGCTGCTGTACGGTGATACGGCCCCAGTCTGACTCATCCAGGATGATCTGTGTCGGTTGAAGTGTGAGTAAATCCTTCTCACCCACACGCTCTGCAATCTCATGAAGTACCTCAACAAACTTCTCTGAATCCACAGGTTGAAATTCATCATCTCGCGGCATGACGAGCTGATTCCCACCACCAGCAGCACTTCCATTCGCTAACCAGTAGGATGGTTGTTGGTATGGAATACTGAACTCGAATCGTGACTCGACATGCTTGATGAGGTTCAAATCATAACCAGCATCTTCAAGCCATTCGACAACAAGTGATGCACCACCCTCGTACTCAGGAGGCGGCGGTAAGATCTTGCTTGTGAGCGCAGCCGTATTCGTGCTTGTACTTGGTGTCGGTTGAAGCGACAGTGAAGGCTCAGGTGCTGCAATCGGGTTGACGATATGAACTGCTGGTGCACCGATAATGCGACACAGAATCTGAATGACGAGATCAGCTTCCAATCCCGTCGGTAGACTCGCTTGTTTTCTCATAAGTGCCACTTCCTTCTCAAGAGTTGGATTGGAATCAAGTTTCGCATATGCGAGAAATCCTGGTAAGCTGTTCGCATCGAGTGCTGGTTGACCTGATAAACTCGGTGTATTCTCAACAGGGCCAGCGTGACGTGAGATAAGCTCGTTGACACAGTGTGCGAACTCAGGTGACGGTGCGTAACGACCCCACGATTTAACAGCGACCTTATTCGGCTGTGCAACATTCGGTGGTTTCATCTCAGCCTCGACAGACACTACGAGACGTGATCTGATGTACGCATTCGATACAGGATACTTATTGCGATTCGGTAGTGTGAGGAATGGCTTCGCTGATAGGAGGACGTGACGCGATGCTTCTTCACGAGCTGCTACTTCATCCTTCTCCTTCTGTATCTTCTCTCGTCGCTCTTCCTCGAGCTTCTTACGACGCTCCTCACTTGCGCGCTGACGAGCAGCAATCTCATTCTCACGTTGCTGCTCTGCAGCCTTATCCTTACCGCCTTTGCCACCCTTCTGTTGCTGCTGTTGTTGCTGTCCACCTGATCTGCGCTTATCCTTGTTGCTGAGTGTAGCGATAGCAGCTTGAACTTTGCCACCCTTACCACCTGCAGCAGCTGCTGACTTCGGTTCTGCGACGGATGACTTCGACTCCTCGGCTGGTGAGGAAGAGGAAGCTGCTGCTGCGACTGGAGAGGATGCTGCAACCTCAGCAACAGGCTCAGGAACTACTGCTGCGACTGCTGTCGCCGCCGCAGGGGCCTCAGTGGAAGAGATCGCTGTAGCAGATGGCTCCTTCTTGAGTACAGGTGCCTTGATTGTCAGCGGCATGGTGATCTGACTGATCGCATCCAGCAGTGCCTTCTGTGGTGACACAGCTGATCCTGCAGCTGCGCCCTTCGAAGTAGCTGCAATTGCACCATTGTCTGCCATCGCAGCTGAGTTGAGTTGTACGAGTGCGTAATACGGTGTAGCATAAGGTACAGGCTTCTCTGCAGCCTTCTTGAATGTACCATAAAACTCAATATTACCAAGTACGAGATTATTGTTGGAGCCTGAGTTTGCACCTGTTGCTGTCAGACGAAAGTGTGTGAATGCTTCCTTGGTCTGTACGTTCGAGCGTACATCAAACGCAGCATATCCACTCTTTGTTGATAGAGTGCCATCTGCCTTCTTCTCATCAAGTAAAAACCATCGTCGTCCATCGACTGATCCTTCAAGTTTCCAATTACGAAGTGCTTCTGATTTACTCGTCTCTGCATGTCTGAGAACGTACTTCTTTGGTGCAAGTGTCCAACCGACGAATTCGATGTTGATCCATTGTTTTGTCTGATTCTTGGTGGAGAATCGCTTCGGCTCACGACTTGTGACGACGCTCACTGGATCGCTGACTGAATCAGTGGACGAGGTAGTCACAATCACCGATGAAGTCGTAGCAGGATTGACCCACTTTGACTCACCTTTCAATTCTTTCTCCAACGCGCCAATGTGATACAATACACCATTTTCATCACCCGATGACTTGAATGTGAATGTCTCATTCGTGTGCTTACTCAGATTCGAAGATGCGCTGCTACTTGCAGAAGCCTTGCCTTGTCCTTTACGACTCGATGAGGAACCACTTGTTTCTGATGCCTTCGGTGTCGGTTCCTTGATTGGATCTTTCGTCGGATCAGTACCGATGAAGATCTGCGAAGGATCAATACGAATTGTACCATCGATCTGTCTAAGTGCTTTTGCGAGAGCACTTGCTACAAGTGTCTTATCACCTTGTGGTATGTTCTCGATCATGACGAGGCGTTGTTCGACCTTATCACGTTTCAACTCCTGATAACAGCACTCCATCATCGCCATTACCGCCGGTGATTCATCCGGTTGCGTCTCACCAATCAGAAGTCTCATTGCAGCAACCAAACTGGAGACATCGTGAAACATCTTACCACTATCATTCGATGATGAAGATGAAGAATCTGCTGATGCTTTCTTCGGCATGACTTTCGGCTTTGGTGTACCACACATCTCACAACTTGGTTGAGACATTGGATTCTCGTATGTACATGTAGCACAGACATAGGTACTACTTGCTGCTTCAGCTACTTTTGCTGCAGCTGCTGCTTCTTCGGCTGCCGCCTTCTTCTCATCTTCCGTAAGAGAAGCACGAAATTGGAACTTCGAACAGAGACGATCCTGCTGTGGACGAAGCTCATCAGATGCTGCAAGTAGATCGACAAGTTGCTGCAAGTACGATGTAAACACTTGATTCGTACTCTCGAGTGCGTAGAGTGATACCATCTCTGAGTGTAATCCTCTCAGAATGGCAAGTGACTTCGCCTGACTCTTGACGACCTTACTGGATTCTTGTCTCACCATACCTGGCTTGCTTAGAGCATGCGGTGTGTTGCTTGCTGACGATGATGTGTGCTTCGCCATAGTAATACGTGTCAACAGCTTCGATACGATCTTGAGCAACGCCTCTTTCAGTGGTGATGGTGAGATCTCCTCGAGACTGTAGTTCTCGAGAATGATTTCACAGAGAGTGTAGCAGAGACCGATCAGACCACCATCCTCGTAACCTTCACTCCATGAGCCAGATACACCAACACTCGATGAAGCAGATGTCGAGGATGCTGATGATGGTACGCTGCTCGATGTCGTTGCTGACTCACTGAGATTCGTGTTGGTATTCAACAACAACTCCACAAGCCAGAACGCCAGTGGCAAGAAGCTCGAGATCGGTAGAATCTTCATCGAAGATCGTGCGGGAATCTCTTGAGGTGGTGTGATGTGCATGTAGCACTCACTTCCACTCGCAACGAGAGGTGTCAGGATCGGTGACTCACCTTCGCGACCAGCATATGACTTGATGAGCTCACTTGCTGTCGGATCAGGGTGTACTGATAACATGCTGCCCTTACTCAATCTCGTATCCTTCGAGTACATGATGATAAGTGCGGATGCATGCTCGACCTTCAAGTGTAGCCACATATCACCTGCATCAGACGGTGGTGGAATGCCACTACCTCCAGCTGCAGCATTCGCAACAGCAGGTGGCTGCAGAGTGAAACTAGCAGTCTTCGCTTTCGACTTGCTGAATGTTGCTGCTTCACTGATGTAACGCTTGAAGTAGTTCAGAATATGATTACAGATCTGCATGGAAGTGAGTGAAGATGATGAAGAGGTGGAGGAGGAAGATGCGGATGCACTTCCTCCACCATGAGTACGTTGATGATTCAAGAATG
The DNA here is from genome assembly GCA_036924285.1 of Asterella californica. Lineage (NCBI taxonomy): Eukaryota > Viridiplantae > Streptophyta > Marchantiopsida > Marchantiales > Aytoniaceae > Asterella > Asterella californica. The sequence goes on along the minus strand of JAYKYS010000033.1, from coordinate 413,200 downwards.
CGATGAGATTGTTTGTGAATGCGAGTAAGGATTCACGAGAGTGAGTCGATGCTTCACCGAGCTTGGTGAGATCACTCAACTCGAGACTCTCACTGACAGAGAGGAAGATCCACTCAAGCAGAGAATCGAGTCCATGTGTCTGTAACTCATGCTGCAAGAACTCATCAGCCGATGCACCACCACGCGAGATCAATGTGAAGATCGCACGACGAGCAATGAGCGATGAGAGGTGTGACTGAGTCGCCTCGAATTTCGTCAGCACTTCTTCGTAATCTCTCTCAACACTCAGTTGTGCATTTCTCGCACTCGCTGGTGCGACGTTGAGTACTTCAACTGGTAGCCAGTACTCTGATAAGATGGCATGCTGAGTATCGTAGAATTGTAACAGCACGAGTTCTTCACCTGAATGTACAGCCTTCGCACAACCAACTTGATGTAAGATATGCTGCATACACGGCAGCCACATGTCACATGAAGCTGCTGCATGTGATACATAATACCCAGCACCAATTCTCACATCGTCCAGAGCGAGTGTGTGGAAATCGTGATTGGCATCTGGGAAGATCATACCATCTGGAATATGACCACCAGTCAATGTCAAAGCAATCTCAATTGCCGCTGGTTGATTATTCTGTCTCAATGGTTGTCGTAACTGTGCCATATACATCTCCATCTCAAATGGTCGAAATGAGCCACGTACATAATTCTGTACATTCGGAATGATATGCTTATCCCAATATCGTAGAAGTGCATCATCTGCTACCGGTGCTTGAATCTTCGATTCGGTGAAGGATGATGAGCTGTACACCGTCTCGAATGAGTTCGGATTCGGTGCGGATGCAGCTGCTCCTGGCTGCGATGAAACACCCTTACCACGCTGATACGGTCTAGCTGATACAAATGCTTGAACATTATTCCTCAAATTCCATGCCTCACGCTCATACTCCTGCACTCGTTGTGAAATCATCTCGAGTTTCAGTTCGAGTTGACAGGAGCGTGCATGTGAGACGAGGAGCTGACCGATACGTAAGAACATCGAGTCAGTTGTGGATGCGAGTGGAAGTGACAAGATCGTTGAAGATGGATTCGATGTGTTACGACTAGCACGAGGCATTGCAAGTGAAGATGGCGAAGATGAGACTGTGAGCAGTGACTCCAAAACAGCAACTGAACGCCACTTGAGTTCACCGAGTAACCAACGATAGAGTGAGCGAGGTGACTTGTTGCTGGATGACGGCAAGGTCAGTGTTGGAGCTGGTGCTGACGAGGACGACGCCGATGATGATGCTGTGACAACAGCAGTTGGAGTAGTAGAAGTATCTGTACGTCCTGGTAGCGGTGTCTCAATCATCGCCTGCAGTGCTGAGAAGATTGGTCCATCAAGTGGGAACTGTGCGAGGTTGATCGTCAGCTCTGGCACTGCAACGACTTGACTGACTGGAAGCTTGTGTGATGATACATTCGATGCATTGAGACTCGATGATGCCAGCAGCTCTGTGAGATACACTGCGCGGAGAGTAGTCTCATTGCACTGTACGACCAAGCCACGCGCTGTGGCACCTGCGACTGACTCACCACCTCCTGTAGCGACACGCACTAAGCCACCTACACGCACACTCTCAATGAATCCACCAACGACGCATAGTGAACCGAGGAGCGTGTTTGTGAGAGATGATTGTGAGGTGAATGTATCCTCAGATGCGAGTAGTGTTGGGGAGGATTGAAGTGACTGACGCAGCGTTGTCGTCATCTGACTCGTCCATGCTTCATTCGACTTCGATTGATCGAGTAAGAATCTACAGAATGCTACCAACTCTGACACAAATGCATGAGTAACTTGTCCTGTTGCGACTTGTTTTGGATAAGCTGATGGTCCTGTACGTGCGACCACTTCAACGTTCGGTGAAGAAGCATCGGTGAGCGAGAGTGAATCCAATTGTTCGACTGACTGTACTGTTGCAGTAATACCATGCTCACTCGCAAGTTTCTGTGCCATACGATCACAGAACTCGAAGTCAGCCTCAATCAAGCTGAAGTGACCTGCATAATCAGTTGCACGAGTAATCTCAGCTGCACGACGCATTGGTACTGGGTCACTGAATGTGAGACGATCACCTTCAAGTGTACTGTAACCATCCGGTACACGTGATCTCATCGTTCCCTTTCTCTGCATCTTCGCATGATCGAATATCCAAGTGCCACTCTCATTTGTGGAGATACTTGCAGCAGGATAGAGTGGTCCGAGCTCCGGTGTGTAAAATCCACGATACGCCACACCATGATGCTCACCATCGAGCATGAAGCTCATCTCACCACCTGGTGTATCGAGATCGAGGAGACAGCTGACAATCTGACCTTGTTGCCAGCGTGTGTTCGAGTATGGCTGTTGCTCACCGTGCCACTTGCGAAGACGCATACCATCGTAAGCCCATGAAAGTTGATCATCACCGACACCTTGTCCATCCGCTGACGAGGGATCATGCGAACCAGTACACCAACCGATCTGAAGCAGACCGCGTGTCGCGAGTACAACTTGATAGTACCACTTTCCACTCGTTACACCGACATTCGCAACAAAAGTTGAGAATCCAGATTTCGAGGAGATACGATTCTCAGCTTGCACATCAAGTGAGCCACTCTTCGGTGTACATGTCACTTTCGCTGGTCCACGACGATGTTTCTGTCTGCGCTCATACTCAGCTGCTGCATTCGCTTTCACATCCTCTGGTCGAGGTGGCAAGACACCACGTACACCATATGCGAGCTCGAGGAAGTCAGGGAGTGTCAGGATCTGTGTTAGCTTGTCTGTTGTCAAACCTTCATGATAGTGTACGATCAGCGCATGTGTCTTTGCAGGGAAGCGTGATGTTGAGGAAGGTGATGGTGAAAGAGCAGATTCAGGTGATTTTGATTCTGATTCTTTTGATTCTTGCTGCTTGGACTCAGGTTGTTTCGATTCTGGTTGCTTCTTCTCGGCTGATGCATCCTCATCGGTATCCTTCGCAGCTGCTGCAGCAAGTGCAGCGAGCATCATCTTCTTACGTTTTGCTTCTTCTGCCTGCTCAAGTTCGATACGCTTCTGTTGACGCTTCTGCGTCTCGAGTGCTTGCGCTGCTTTAGCTGCAGATAGACTCTCGGCAGTGAGAAGTGCACCGATGCGATGTACGAGCCATTGACTGAGTGACTCACCAACAATCGGAGTGCGTGCTGCAACAGATGAACCGACCTGATCACTCGCAGTACTCTGTTGTTGTTGTTGCTGCGCAGTAAAGTTCTTCCATAACAACTGAGGATCCAGTTCAGGAATGACACGTCTTGCGAGTCTGAGTGCAAGCAGTGTGATTCTCGGTGTGAGTCCATTCGCTTCTTGTATGATCTCAAGTAGAGTCAGACCAAGTGCATTCGATGAAGTGATGTTTGATTGTACATCAAACGCAACTGGTGAGATATATAAGAAGTAAGTGAGTAACTGCTCCAAGAGTTCGAGGAGTTGAGAACGAATTGACCAGGAATGATTCTGTGCAGCGAGTGTACGTGCGAGACCGAGCGCAGCGACGAGTTCACGTGTCAATTGACGGAGGACGGAGGAACGAAGTGAACGAAGATCTTGGATGACACTCATCTTAGCGGATTCACTCTCGTTTACCATCTCAGCACGGACACGTGGCTCACTCCATTGGAGGAGATGAGTCAACGCAATACGAAGTGCTGCCCATTGACGTGCTGCGAAAGCTGAATTGAGTTCAACACTCGTTGGCATCGCAACGATTCCAAGGCCACTAGTACTGATCTCATCAGAAGGAACATCATCCTCTGGTTCATCAGCATCATCAGCACCATCATCACGATAATCTTCACCATTCGCTTCGGCTTCTTCACGCTGACGCCTACGTTCCTCTTTCAATGCTTCACGCTCACGTTCACGTGCTTCTTTCGCCGTCTCTTGTCCACTCATCCATTTCGATTTCTTCTGACCATGACGATTCATGACGACGCTCATATAACCTGATGCACCACCACTACCAGCACCCGAGCCATCATCATCTTCATCATCGAATGATTTGGAGCCTTTTTTACGTGGTGCTTTTCCACTACCATCGTCTGGTTGATCACCGAACTGTTTATTTATCTTGTTCAAATAACGTTGTTCTGCACGCTGTTTCTCCTCGGCAACACGACGCTCACGCTCAGCATCAGATACAGAACGTTGGATGACAGGTTGTGCAACTGAGACGTGATCATCCTCAACATCACTATCGAAGAGATTGAATCCCATCAATAATACATCTTCCTCCTCATTACCAGATGGTTCAGGTGAGGCTGATGGTGCTGCTGCTGCTGCTGAGCCTGATGCACCAGCGGATGCAGCAGCTTTCGCTGCATTCTTACGTTCTATTGCTTCTTGCTTCGCTTTAGCAGCGGCTGCAACAGCAGCTGCTTTCGCTTCTGCTTCTGCTTTCTCGGCTGCAGCTTTCTTTTCCTTCTGTTCCGCAATCTGTTTCGCTAATTCCTCTTGTTGTTGTCTCAGATCTTGTTCCTCCTTCTCACTCGCTGCTTCACGCATCAAGAGTGCTAGGAGTGATTGCTCTGCACCAGCAGCCTCACTTGCGAGTGATGGTGCGAGACGACGGAAGTAACGCTTGACGGAGAGTGCATCGGTGAGAAGAGAGAAGAGAGAACGTGAGGAAGGGAGGAGTGAGGAGGAGGTTGTAGCGTGGGGTGATGTGGGCACGGGTGAAGTGACCGTACTTCTATCACGACTCTGGCTGACACCACCGACAGGCAGCGGTGCGAATGGCAGTGAGAAGATATCTGCCAATGCGAGAAGACGTGATGCATAGCAGTTACGACGCACTGGTAGAATGGGTGTATCAGGGAAGAGTGAGGCAGCTGAGGATGAAGATGAGGATGGTGAAAGTGGCACCATCGATACAGCCGCCTTCGATGAGGATGTCGGAGTCGATTTCAGGAGTGATAAATGTACATGTAACAGTGCTTCATACGACTCCTGAATCTTCGCCTTGAGTGCAACATTAGCTGTCTCAATACCGGTAAAGATACCTTCACTCGCTGGTGGGATTGAAGCGAATGATGACTCTGATGATGCTGCTGCTGATGAGTGCGCATCAGGTACGACACGCATTGTGAGTGTACTCGGTAAGAAACCAACGAGATTGACACGACCAACTTCAAAGCTGACAACATCCAATGCACGTGCCAGATTCTCAAATCCATCAAGTCTCTGTACACCTCTCGACTGATGTTGCATCGCGATACGTACAAGAGTCTTCGCATCCAGATTCTGACGGATGAGATTCTTCACAACATCGAGTGGACTTGCGAGTTTGACTGACCAACTTGGTGTGTTGTGTGAGGAGGAAGTGAGGGAGTTCTTCGTGTTGGATGATGGTAACACAAGTGGAGTATGAGTATTCTGCCAGGACTTCCAACGAGAGTAGGTGTGAAGCCATGAGCGCAAGTCCTCAGCACGATCTTCTGCTGGCACGACCTTCGTGGTGGCACTGCTTAACGGTACTTCACGTGAGAGTGTACGTGACAATAGTGATGAAGCGTGTGAATTGACAGGAGGGAGAAGGTTGGAGTCAGGTGAGTGACTGAGTTCACTTACTGCTCTTCCAAGCTTCGGCATGCTGAGTGGACCAATGTCACTGTCACTACCAGCAGCTGTTACAGTGACGACAGGAATAGGTGATGATGCTGATGGTGTGAGTGCAAGTGACGAAGTCTGTTCACCAGCTTTGAAACAAAGCAATGCTCTTGCCATCGCATACACTTGTTCGATAACAATCGCATAGGAGTTCTGCTTGATCACAGCAGGATCAAGTGTGTGATAAGCTTGTGTTGGATACAATCGTGCATGAGCCTCCTTCTCCTTCCTTTCACGTTCAAGTGCAGCGAAGACACGAGATAATGCATCATCCATATCAATCGCTGCGCCATTTGAAGTGGCATCCATTGAACGGACCCGAAGGCGTTTGATCGAACATAATGCTCTGACTTTGGCTGGATGTCCATCGTATTCCTCTTTGAGATCATTGAGTGAGAATTTAAACGTGTAAGTCGATTCGAGCTGTGGTTGTTCGACTGTGGATGATTTGGTGGTACTACTACCATCCTTATCAGAATCTTCTTTCACTTCCTCTTCCTTCTCTTCTTGCAATCCTTCGAGTATGATCGGTTCCATCTCTCTCTCCTTGTGTTCTGCTTCTTTTGCTTCCTGAAGTGGAGTTGCTGGAACAGAGGATGCAGCAGAGGAGATCGAGTCCTTACGTAAGCTGATCTCGTCAGCAGACTCCTCATGTTCGTGATCATCATGCTCATGTTCATCAGCCTCTTGTTCCTCATATTCCTCCTCTTCAGAGTACTCCGAACCATGATCCTCATCATGAATCTGACGTGAGGAACGGCCGAAACGTCTTGATGAGGAAGCAGAGGATGGTGCTGGTGATGACTTTGGACGCTCACTAATTGACTGTAGCGTCGAAGTCGTGAGTGAAGTCTGACGTGATATCGTCGATGCAATCTTCTTCTTCACTTCCATCGTATGTGTCATACGAGTTGGGGAGAAGTACTCACACCACTCATTGTGTGCTTGTACTTGTTCCATCATCCAGTTCTGTAAACTCTTTGCTGAGACTGAGATCAGCTTCAAACGATCCAGAAGAAGCTCACGAGCACGAGCGGAGATTGGTGTAGCTGTGGCTGCTGTATTCGATGCACTCTCACTGAACACAGTATACACATCCTGAGTCAATCCCGAATGTTTAATCATCGCAGCCATGGTTGCTCTCATCGCACGACTCCATTGTTCCTGTAGCACAGGTGATAATCTCTTTAACAGAGTCTTACCAGCGAATGTTGTTGTGTGACGATCCATTTCAGTGAAGAGTGCCTTGGTGTCCGGAGAGCCGAGGATGAAACGATCGAGGAAGGCGAGAGGTGGAGATTTTGGTGCGATGATGAAGCTTGATGTTGCGGAAGCGGCTGATAATGCAGGTGTCAAGAGTGAATTATTTCTCGACAACTGTAGCGACTCCTCAAGACCCGAGTTCATCAATGCATACTGAAACCATGGTCTCGCTGATGCCTCCTGCTGTGTGATAAGCGCAACACCGATCGCACGTTGAATGCATCTTGACATGAGTCCAGCCACAGTGTGCTCGACATCAAGCAACCAAGGTAACGCCTGGATAAACACACCTCTCGCGACACATCGAAATCCATATCGATTGGTATTATCAACTCTCGCATCCTGTCCACCACGTTTCTGTTGTGCACGAGCTGAGAAACAGAGTGTGACTGTATCACCAGGAGTGAGAAGGGTGGTACGTGGCCACGATGCAGATGAGTCTCGCTCATTTCCATAATAACTACCACCAATCTGTTGTTTCATTGCCGAATCAGAATAGAATCGCAACGAGTCATTTCCATTCGCCGTACAACATCGTGAATCGAACGACCAACTGATATGGGTGGCACCTGGAATATGTAATGTTTGTTTCAGGACACGATGACCCGATGGATAAGGATGCGGTGTTTCGAATGTATAAGATTTCGTATTCTCATCTGCGAGGAGACGTGAGAATTTTGCATCTTCACTACGCAGAAGCGGTACGTTAGAGTTGAGATGATCAAGTTTCGTAAGAAAAGATTGTAAGACAGGGAGGAGACGTGACATAATGGCGTATTGTGATTGTGATTGTGGTGAACCGAGACTTGTTAAGAGTGCTGGAAGGAGTAAAAAGATTGAATTGCGTAATAATGCAGAGACACATGAATTTGGTCGCTTTGCACCACCTGCAGCAATCTCATCTTTAGTGATACGATCTATCAGTGACTCACAACGGTCGAGTACTGCATAAGTATACTCAATCAACATATTGAAGTATTGCAAGTTCAGAGTACTCGCTTGTTCGACTGCTGATGCAACTAAGGCGGCTGACTCCTCTTCCATTGCTGCGACTTCGATTGGTACTTCTGGTTGATCCTTATCAGTGATACTCGTGCTCAAGCCACACCAAACTGGTCCACTTGATGAAGAGGAAGTGGATGTTGTAGCTGAGTCAGATGATGTGAGTTGTGGTGCAGATGAAGGCAGTTCATCTGAAGAGGAAGCACCTGATACAGCCGTCACGACTCCTCGTCCCGATGCTGAGACTTGTTTACTCAACTTCTTCTGCAACGCTTTTGCCTTCTGTTGAAATGCAGTCTGACCTGCAGCTGCTCCAAATGGGAATGGACTTGCAGCAGGAACATCACTCGGTTGGAAGAGAACACCACTCTGAATGAGCAAGTCTTGCTCAAGTACAAGTAGGAGAGCAAGACATGGTGTGACTGGAAGTAGACCACCAACAGCTGCTTTCTGTGAGGCAGATGGACCTGGTGGTGGAACATTTGCTGGTGTGTTCGGATCGACAACAACCTTACCACCATCCTTCTCTGCACTCGCAGCAGCAACTGCAGTTGCAGCAGCTGCTTTCGCTGCCTGTTTTTCTGCTTGTTTCTGTGCAAGTTGCTCAGTCGCAATACGATGTTTCTCATGTAATTCAGCTTCAAATGGCAAGAACTCTTGTGAGAGGGTGTAATCGAGTAAGGAACGGATGAAGGAACCGATGTTGACTGGTGTGAATGAGTCTGTTTCTGTTGTCACAGCAGTGGCTGCATTCGCATTCGCACTCGATTTCGATTTATTCGAGTTCGAAGTGAGTAGAATATCAGCCAAGCCCATCTGACCTGAGAACCAACGAATGATACCTTGTAAAAGTTGTTGCTTTCTCTTCTGTGCATGTGTTTGCTTGCCTCCTGCTGCTGGAGAAGAGACATCAGCCTGCTTCTCAGTCGTCTGAAAGTCTCTCATTAATTCAGTCAACAATGTGACACGATCTGTTTGTGTTGGATAGAAGATTCGCAAACCAGCGATGAGGACGTTACATGCGAGTGTTGACATGGAGACAGCAGTGGAGTGAAAGGAGGATGTGGATGGAGGTGTTGCGGCAGTGGATGGCGCAACTTTCTCCTTCTTCTCCTCTTTCTCCTCTTCTTCCTTCTCACCATCCTCTTTCTTCATCGCCAACTCCAACAGAAGAGTACGAACTTGTTTCGCGTAAGTGATCTGAGGAGTATCTGAACCAGCAGTATGTTTGAGGAGGAGCTCTAAGTGTACTTGGAGTAAGCGCAAGCAGACGGATAGGGTGTATTGAGAGGATTGATGAAGTAGCGAAGATGATTGAGAAGATGATGACGATGATGATGATGATGCAGCCTGTTGCTGTTGATCCAATGTAGCTCTCATCAGTTCATGAAGCTGTGTGAAGACATCATCATCAACCGTGATACAAAATGGCTGTGATGCTGCTCTCGGACAGATCGATGTCACGTTGAGTTGTGCCTCGTACTGTGCCAACATCGTTGTAAGAGTAGCAAGTTCAGCTTCCATCCGAGTGACACGCTCTTCCGTCTCACGAATCCTCTCTGCCGAAGTACGTGACCCTTCATCCAATGCACCTCTTCTTTGTGTACGTGCCGTAGTCGTCGTTGGAATAGCAGCGGATGGATTACGATTCGGATTGTTACGACGATCGACGAGACTCGAGAGTAGGGTACGCTCGCTGGTGACGAGTGATGAGACGAGTGTCTCCAATTCGCGTGATGGTGTCTTTGTGTCAGCAGAAGATGCTGCAGATGCATCACTCGAATCAATCAGGCTCGATGAACCAGTGCCTGGAAGCGCTGTCAGTAACGAAGCAGCATCAATCGACGCCGCTTGATTTCTCTTCAACAGATCCACCTCCGTTCGTGCAATCTCAGTCGCATTCGTGAGTACCATCACTTGTGCTCTCATTGTCTCTAACACAGGTGGTTCTGCTGCTGATGAGATATCACGATGTTTCAGGTTACGATCCATCTGTGCTAACAAGAACAGTACAATCTCATACGAGCTTGCTGACAGAGAACCAACGTCAGGTGGTAAGATCGCATGAATATTCTCCTTCGAGACTTGTTCATTTGGTAGAAGTTTACGATGAAGATCTGCTGGTGATGGACCATGATTCTCGTATACAGTTAATGAGACACTATGTCCTAACGCACCAGTCCAAATGAGATTATTCACGGCATCATAACACACCGCATTACCACCACCACCACTCATACCAGAACGACCGATTGATGAGCCACGATATTCTTCATACAACAAACCATCATCAAGTGATATGATACGAACATAAGATTTCTCATCTGTTGTATAGGGAGAGAGATGTGGTGGTGCGACTATGACGAGTTGTTCAGATGTAACGTAAGTTGCGACTGATTGGAGGAGTACATCGACTGTGAATTGAGGTTGTGTATTCGCGATATTCAATGATCTCTTCAATGGTACACACGTCAGTGATCTATACTCCTCACCATTCTCCAATAGCCATCTACACGCTGCATTCCTATCATCGCGCGATTTCTTCAGTGCGAGAATACATAATCTGACAGAGTAAGCATGTGCGAATGCTGAGGAAAGCTCATGTGCGAGACGTGCACGATGATCACATTCTGCAAGGCGTGTAGCACTAGTTCCATTCGTCGAAATCAGATCTTGAGTGATGAACAGATCCTCGCCAACATAATTCGATGAAATCGGTATCAACTGGGAAGGATCATAAATATACATCGAAATCTTACAAAACTTCTTCTTCTGTTTGATTGGCGTGCCATCTGCATTCACACCTGATGCTATTGCTCCACTCTTACTCTTACTATCACTCGATAAGAATGCTGGTGATTTTGATGGTGCACTATCAGCAGATGCAGAATTGAATTTGAATCCTTGGAATTCGTTAGCGAGCGCAGAGACTGCGGCAGGAGCGATTGCTGATGAGGAAGAGGATGATGATGATGCAACCGGTGCAGCACTGCCACCCAATCCCAACAGCTTCGCAGCTTTATCCGACACAGGATACGTATTGGTCTGTGTATTCGGTTCATACTTCGCATTCGGAATCGGTACCTTCGCTTGTTTCTCACGACTGGCTGATGTCTTCTTACAATGTGCGAGAAGTTGATTCGTATGTGTTTGTAACTCACGGATCTTTGTGAGTAAGTTATTTGATTGTTTCAGTGGTGTTGCGAATCCGAATGTGAATCCGACTGAAGGAGTGGCTGGTGCTGTTGGTGCAGCAGAGGAGGGATCAGTCTTGCTACCTTTCTTGGATGGTGTGTCAACCGAAGTCATGGATGACGATGATGATGCTGTTGGTGCTGTCGCAGTCGCATCACTCTTCTTCTCCTGCTCCTTCGCTTCCACCACACTCTTCAATTCCTCCTTCTTCAGTGCGTGTCGCTCTTGTAAGATTGCAAGCAGTGCTGCCTTTCTCTCAGCAATCTGTTGCTTTCGCTGTTGAGTACGACGACGAGGTGAGAGCATACTCTCTTGATAAGATTGTTCCATACGCTCATCGATTGCCTCATGTAAGGTTGATACGAGAGTGAGCAGCTCATCTTTCACCTGCGCAATTTCACTCGCAGTCATATCCGTACGATGTCTGATATCTTCTACCTCACCAAGACACTGCAGAATCGAGTCCATTGCCTCCCCAGCAGCTTGCTCATCAGGCGTCTCCTCTACATCCTCTGCATGTAAGAGATAGAGATACTTGCCATCCGTATGAAAAGGATTGACGTTCGATTTACCAGGGAGAAGTGGGGAGGAGAATTCAGGATCAACACCGAGTTGTACGAAACCTGTAGATTGCAGATCTGATGTCAAAAGGACTTCACATCTCGGCCATGCCATGCGTGAAGACATACAATAAAGCTTATCCTTCACACAACATACTCTCACGAACTCTGAGTTACGATAGTCATTCTTCCATGCGTATCTTTGTCCTCGCACACTGCCGTTATATCCACTACCGATTTTCTCCAGACCATCACGTGTGTGGACGTAGAGATAGGTGCCATCTGTAGCTAATCCTGCTGCTGAAGATACACCTGCGCTTGGACTGCGACCGAAGCCGCTGAATGATGCTGGCTGTGCGGATGAGGATGGTGATGCAGCACTGACAGGCGCTTGTGATGGCAGTGTCTGACTGTGTGAGAACAGGAGTGCACTTGTGAACGGAGCTGAGATATCGAGTTGATTCTGATGTTCAGCGAGTTGTTGTAGTAGAGGTGTGATGCCATCCACTGCTGTATTCGGTACCGAGAGTAATGCACGAATCGCTGCGAGTATGAGTGCAGGTTGTGCTGACTGAATCGCGATACCAATCATCGCAGCGAGAGCAAGACTGATCTGTTTCGTCTCCTTCAACTCACTCAATCTCTTGCTCGCTGCTGTCATCCATACGCTGAGCTCACGTGAGATCTCACGAATCTTGCGAAGTTCGAGTGGTTGGAAAGATTGAAGCTGCACGAGAAGAGCTGGAAGTTGCTCAACCCAATCAGAGGCGGTTGGATCACGCGCGCTGATAGAAGACCAAGCAGTTGTGCTCGATGCAGAAGATGTGGAATCGAGGGTTGAAGTCGATGAGGACGATAATGATGCAGAGAGCGAAGAAGTCGATGTCTCGAGCACGCTGGTACTGGTGCTACTCGGTAGTAGCACTGATCCACTAGTGCCAAATATCGCCGCTGCCTTCTTCGGCATGACGACACTGTTCGATGAGGATGAGTCGCCGAACACTTTCTTGGATGGTGCACCGAATCCTCCATTACTCGCCTGCACAGCAGAAGGAGCCTGCAGACCAAATCCGGTGCTCAAGCCAGAGTTGACTGTGAATGGAGTCTGCGCATCCACGAGTTCGCGAGCGAGTTGAGTTTGCTCGTTGCGATGGAAGTTGTAGAAGAGGGACTGAAAAGGCGGAGAGAAGGAAGAAGAAGCCAATCGAAGTGAGCAAGTGAATCTCAATCAAGTCAACCCTTTCTCGTGACATCATATTCCGCCTCTCGCAAATCACCTTCAGTACATCCAATCTCTTGTTATACAATCCTCCGAACGAACTTCTGTCCAAATTAAAATCAGTCACCTCCTTCTGCCAACGATCTGTCAAACGAGGAGGAATAGGGAATGTCGATGTGGATGTCAGGAGCTGCGAGGATGTGGAGGATGAATCAGATGCGATGGCATCGTCCGCATCCTGTTGTGAAGTGTTGTTATTATTTGTTGTTCTGCTGTGAGAATTATTCGAGTTCGCCAATAAGAAAGCAGTGCTCTGTAATTCTGTATCATCAATCAGCTGTGATGATGGTGTATCATCTGTCGAATCAGCAGCAGTCGATGTTGATACAGATGAAGAGGATGCATCGCCGTCACCTGATGCGGCTGAGGAGGAAGATGCGGGTGCAGGACTCGACTGAGAGGAAGAGTGATCATCGCCCTCTTCGACTGACTCGTCACTGCCAGCAGTTGACTGTGTGGAAGAGAGAAGAGTACGAACAAGTGAGAAGAGTTGAGTCAAGTTCATGCATCCACTCATGTCGCCATCCCATCTTCCTCCTCCTCCTCTTCCCTTGCTAGTGACCTTCTTCTGTGATTGTTGTGCTTGATGCCAGACTGTATGTGTGTATTTACTATCCTGTACATATGTAATCCAATGTCCGTGTGCTAATGATGACATTGATGGCCATGCTATTGTGAGTGGAGGTTGAGATGCAGCTGCGGCAATTGAGGAAGATGCGCCGGATACAGCTGCACCACTGAGTAGTGAGGCGGAGGAGGATGAAGAGGCAGCCATCGTCGCCCCAGCACTGATTGATGCTGATGCTACTGCAATACTCGCAGGACTGGCAATACCAAAACTACCAGTACCACCGTCGTTCCAGTTGAGTCGTGACGACATCATGGCGGAAGGAGGAAAAGAAAGTGAGAGAAGAAGTCGAGATTTCTTGCACCACTGCGTCTCAATTCTGTGCGCTCGTTCCTGCAACCACTGCAAGCATCAATTGTCGTGCATACTCACGACTGTTAGAAATACACACTTCTCCTTCTGATTCTAACTCACTTACGAGTTCATAGTTAGATTCAGTCGATCACTACAATCTGTCGCACTCCTTTCAAATGTCTGCAGCCAGCAACGGTGCAGAGGCTACTGTCGCTGCTGCAGCCACTCCTTCCTCCACATCAGACTCATCATCATCTGTCGCACCATCTTCCACCTCAACCAAATCTGCTGCTGCTCGTAAGAAAGCAAATCGTCGTGCCAAACAAAAACAGACGAACTCAGTGATCACTTCCTTACTAACTCAATGTAACTCACTCACACATGAAACAATTTTCGAATCTAAGGGAGCCGAGAATGGTGGAGGATGGTTTAGTGCGTTTTCGACATACAAGCGTGTGTACCGATTACACTACCTCGCATCTGATTCCATCACAGACGACCTCCACGAATGGATGTATCTCCTCACGAAAATTAATATGTCACGCATGTATCAACGTACGAAAGGATGGGGATGGAAGGAGAAAGAGAAGAGAGATGAACTCAAGCATAAAGATGCGAGATATTTTGTAATTATGAAAGTGGAGGAGAGCGAAAATGAGGGTGCGCAAAAGCAGCACTCGAATGGTGATGCAGAATCATCTGCAGCGGCTGCATCATCCTCAACAGTAGCTGCATCTTCCACTCCTGCAGCAGCTGCGTCTGCTTCATCTTCTTCTCCTGCTCCTCCAACTGCCTCGTCACCCTCCTCACCCACAGCAACAAACGGATCTCCCATTGGATTCTGTCATATTCGTTTCACGACAGGCGATGTAGATGGTGCACCAATTCTTTATGTCTATGAACTACAGTTAGAACAGGAAGAACAACGGCATGGATTAGGAAAGTTTTTGATGAGTCTGGTTAGTTGAAGGAGAAAGGAAGAAAAGAGAGAAGAAGTGCGCACTTTTTGATTTTGATTTCCATACACGTCCTCACATTCTCGTCATCCTTCTCACTCACAGGTCGAGCTCTTCGCATGGCGTTGTCAACTTCTTCGTACTGTCCTAACAGTCTTTCGTTCGAACACCTCCGCTTATTCCTTCTACACAAAAACACTGAAATACACAATGGATATGAGTGATCCTTCTCTGTTTGAACGTGAGGATGGGAGACAGGATGTTGAAGAGGAGTATGTGATATTAGCGAAAGAGAATAGGAAAGTGAAGACGATTCAGGAGATTGTGTTACCGATTGCTGGAGGGATGAATATGACACCATCGACATCCACTTCTTCGACCACTACTGTACCTACTACTAAAACCACATCTGATGCAATGCAATAGCACACACGCATACCACATTGTCAAATCAATTTTTTTTCATAATGTTCAAAAAAAAATCAAAAGAGAAGTGTTCGACTGAAGCAAAATGACTCGTTCCTTCGCCATCAGCCTCCTCACATAAAAAGGAAGTGTATGTTGATGTTTCGGATGGTTGTCTCGATCAACCGACCTTGAGGTTGCTTCGATGCCTTATCCAGGTGCATCGTATGAGCCTCACGCGCTAGCCTCTGCGCCAATCCGAACATTTCGATGTGAGAGAACAACAAAAATGCGCACTTGCGTTCTCGCATTCTTCGAAGAATGGCGCACTTTCTAAGCCATTTTCAAAATTGATTTGGTGAGGCCACACAACGCTCACCACCTGCCACAACACTCTCCTTACCCATCTCATGGACATGCATACAATCTCACAATGTGCATAGGCACGTGCGACAAGTGGAAATGAGTGCGCAATGAAAGTCAAATAATATATCTGTACATTGTTTGTTTTGGTTTAGAGCAGTGCAATTTAGCGGTATTTACCTTCGCGATTTGTGCGCTATGTGAGATGTAGTATCGTGTCGCAGTATGTGGAGTGAGTGCAGGATCAGAGCGCGATTTTACGCACCCTCGAAGCTAATCTCAATTCTTTCTTCTCTCTCTGCACTACTACTGAAATTTCTGATTCTTTGGTCCACGTGCACTCTCACGAAATGTCTGAACGATCCAGAAGAGCTGCGTGGGTGAGGAAGAGGAAAGGGAGAGTAAAGAGAGTGAGAATCAGAACAGAAGACGATGCAATGTAGAGGAAATCTCGCAATCTCCCTTTATTTTTACATCCTCCTCCTCCTCCATCTCCTTTTCACTCCACTAACAAATGCGAGTACGTGTACAGCAATGAGCACATTGACGAAGTTGCCGAGTGAGTCACCGAGAAGTTCAGTGAAGAGGACCATTGTTGCGATAGGAGGAAAAGGGTGGGAGAGAAGATGCGGTGGAGTGGAGGAGGCTGACAAGTGTAGATTTGATCTATTGAGATGAAAGCATGAGCAGGAATCAGAGAGATCGTGAGCACTTGCACTCGTTGTGCAGCAGACCAACACAACAGCACCACACGATATCGAGCAGCGATGAATGGTGGGTGGTGATGCGAGTGGGTGGTGTCGTTCAATGCACTTCACTCCAAGTCAGTTCGAATGCATCAATACATCACAACTCCTCTCATCATCACCCAATCCAGACTCAACTCACACAAAAGCGCTTTTGTGACAAATTGAATGAAAAAGTTCTTGACTGTGCACATTTCGGTAGCAATTCGACATCCCCTCGATTTTCACCTCGTGCAATCACGTGATATTTCTTTGGTTGTTAGTTGTGTTGTTGTCTCTGAGCCCTCACACTTTCATCTGGTTTGTGGTGACCTCCTGTCTGACTGCAACTGTTCTTTTCTCTGCAGCACTCCATCACACTCAACCACAGATGCCTCCTAAACCTTCCTCAGTCGATGTGCAGAAGAAGCCAGTCAAGAAGCAGTCTCGTTCCTACCTCGTCTCCTTCCTCGCATTCTTCATCCTCTTACCAATCGCTACCATTCTCCTCGCGATCATCGTACCAATTGGTTATAAATTAACGACGCTGGCAGAGAATCAACCATTTGCGTTGATTACGTCTACGACGTTGTTACATAGCCCAGAGAGTAAACATACAAGATATAGGTTAGTGAGATGAGATGAGGAGAGGTGGATGGGATCAGGTCTGATGATGCAAGATTGCAATCTGTCTTGTGATTTGTCTGACACACGTGCTTTTGCTGCATGTCCACCTTTCCTCCTTCTTCCAGAGGACCCGAATACGCTGCACACGATCGTTACTTCTTCCAATGGTGGAACTACCTCGTCTACGATGCTGAGACACATGATCACTGGACCTTGGTCTACATGGCAACTCGCTTCTCCAGTGCGATCAATGAAACATATCCAAACTTTGCTTCGGCTGGTTATGTACATAAGAGAAGATCAGAACATATCTCAAATGGAAATGATGAGATTCCATTGGATTCTCTACTTGTCACGAATCAGAATCAAGACTTAGCGTATGTCAAGAAGGACGGCTCGATTCCACATCGTATGATCGCAATTGATGATGATACATATCAACTCATCTCTGATCTCAAACCAGAAGATCTTCAGACACCATCACAATCCAAACATGGTGTTCGATGGAACATTACATTTCATCGTGTACACGGAATGTATAGTGCGAGTGACTCGGAAGAAGGAAATATTCAACATTGTTCGATTCAATCTTCCTTGTGGATGTATCATGCGAGAATTAGTGGATGGATTGAAGAAAATGGTGTGAGAAAAGAATTTGGTACGGGTGCAGCGGATGATGTCAACTCGAAAAGATATAGAGGATATGGTGGATCGTCATGGGGCTGTAAATTACCAGAAGGTAATCCAGGGATTCATTATCCTTGGGTCAGTTGTGTTGCGAGATTGCGTGTCGTGTGCAAGCAGCGTGTGATGGAATGAGGAAGCGTGAATATTGATCTTTCGATTGCATTTGTACGTTTTGCTCAATCCTTCTTCCCTTCTTGTCTCCTCCTTCCGCTCTCCACAGTCATGGATCTGGCAATCGATCCCTGGTGACTCCACTCTCTCCCCACCTCGTCCTGACATCAGTCTCACAGTCGGTACAGGTCGTTTCCAGACGAATTCCTCCATTGTCGGTGATATCTATGGTGGTTTTCTCTCACTCGGAGTAGATGAAGAAGTAATGACGACTTATTTCGGTGTATTTCATCATAATACCTCGTGGCAACTTCCGATGTCGGCAACGAGTTCGGATGGATATTTTGTGGCATATAATCTGACTTATTCAGAATGGACAAAAGCGAGAGATGATTACGGTCAGTTCGAAATTCCTCTCACACAGACATATGATATTGAAACAAAGCAACACAAAGTGTACGTCACATTCAAATCCACACCAGAGCAATATTTTCGCTTACCAGTTGGTATTGAACATTGGTCGAAAGAAATGACACCACAACAACATAAGAAACATCTCGCTCAAACAGGTGAGAGAGCATTTGATATCTATTCAGATTTTAGAGCGGTTGGTGTCAAGATGTATGTCAGGATTTGGAAGAAGGATGCGGAGGAGAAGAATGAGGATGGTACAGTAAAGAAGAAGAAGAAGCATCAGCTCGGCTCGACACACGGTGAAGGTGCAACTGAGTTCGTGAGAGGTGGTTGGGATCGTGTGATCTTCGATGGTGAAGTAGAAACATTGAATGCATTGGAATATGCATATCATATTGATTTGGAAGAAGATGTGTATAAAGTGTTGTCGAAGATACCGAAGTTTGATTGATAGGAAGGAGAAGAAGCGGAGGAAGGAAGAGAAAGGAGCGTTGAAGGAGAAGAATTTCTTGGAACAGAAGTTTGCACATGCGAGCTTGTTGCGGTTCAATGCGATCTCTTTTGCATTCGGTTTGGAGAGCATTACCATACATGTACAACAATAGCAAAAGTCATTCTCTCGTGTCATTTATCACCACTGCAATCAAAGTCTGGCTGAATTCGAATTCGGTTGACGGTAAGAACAAAAGGAGAAGGAAACAACGACAGCTCGATTTCTCTTGAACAATGATTGCGAGAACGATGAACATTCCGTCTGTGTTGGGTGCTTGCTTCTCCAACCCTCATGGGCACGACAGATCGATTTGCCGATGATTGCTGAAGGTGCGAGAGTAAAAAGAAGAAAAAAGAAAAGCCAAAGAGAAAGAACAGGAATGCAGACAGATTAGCGAGGTACGACGATGATATCGTGATGATCGTCGGCAATCAAAGTCAGTACACCATCTGACATGATCTAAAGGGCGAGAAATACAACGAGAAAATCAGCAGGGGTTCAAGTTGCTGCAGAATCACATCTCTGGAACGCTCCTTCCTCGTCTCCTGTTGCTCACTTTCACGACAGGATTCATAATCCAGAGTCGCGCATGATATGGTAGCTTCCACCTTGCCATTGTATTCTTCACTGTCAGTGATCTTGCCTTCTCGACTTCAGGTAGATCGAGAATAATGAGACGAGCTATATGAGGCGCAGATCCATCCTCTCGTGTAACTGGACTATCACTTATCAGAAGTACAACACCAATCGAGTATGCAATAAGATCATGCGCAATATATCCACTGACGATACAACCTTCATAAGAAATACCTGGTTCAAGTTCGCTCAGTGAAATTTCCTCTGAATCCACCTCGATTCGATGGACATGAGTATGCTCATTCCCCTCGCTCTTCTTCTTTCTTTCGAGTCTGATTTGAATTTCCTTGAGCTCCGTCTCAATCTCACCTCGTTTCTTCATGCTTTGTTCAGTGGTGATACGTCGACTGCTGACTTCGATCTCACAATTGTGTTGAGTGATGAGACGCTGCTGTTGTGGTGAGAAAAGCACTCGACTTGCTGCTCTTGAAGAGAATGATGCATTTGATGTTGCTGTCGACGCTGTTGTGACTATGGTTGTGCTTTTCTTCTTGTTGTCGTTCGTGTGGTCCGTCTTCGATTCAGTAAGAGCAGCAGGAGAAGTATCCAGTGAGGCGAAGACGATTGCTTCCTCTTCTAGTGCTGCTGCCTCTGCTTCCACCAGTACTGCTTCAGCCTCTTCTGTCTGTTCCTCTGAGTCCCTGCTAATGTGATGATTTGTCTGGCGCTGCCCTAGTGGAGTGGATTTATCAGTAGCATCACTGATCTCTGATGCATCGATCAACGCATCCATCTTCGCTGCATCTTCTTTGTGTTGCGCCTTCTTCTCTTTGCGTCGCTTTGCTGCCTCACCAGCGAGCTTGGCGTTGTGGATGAATGTTATTGTCATGAACGATGGAGAGGGGAGAAGTTGATGAGAGGCTGTGACGAGTCAAGCGCAATCCTGTTGAAGTTGAAGTCGATGACAAAAGGAGAATTCTGTTGCAGCTCGCGATCCTTTGCTTCACACTTGCAACTTTCTCATCTGCTTGTTAAATATCGATTCTAACTAATGTATGAATTATCATTGACAGAATTGTTTCACATCACTTCACCCACCTTCCACATCTTCTGCACTACCGGTTTCCTTTGTCTCGTTTCTTGCCATACCTTCTGTTCATCCTCTCTCGGTATGACACTTGCATGATGATGTGCGAATTTCTCATGTGTGGAGTGATTGTACTCACCTTGCGCACGTCTACGTGGTGTTGAAACAGGTAAGGCTGCATCTCCTGTATGCACAAGCGCACCTCCAGTCGGAATAGAGTCACTCGACACACTAACATGATGATATCTCCTCTCCTGAGGAGTTAAAACCGGTTCAACATAATCCTCATGTATAAATGGTTTGGCTTCTACTCTCCCTAACTTCGACATGATCGGAATCTCCTCACTCTCACCTGACACATGAATAGCAGAGTGAAATCTCGGTGTAGCTTGTGGTGGAGAGAAGATGCTGTAAGAGGAGGGGAGTTGTGATGGAGATGCAATCAAAGCCGTGGGAGAGGAAACACGACCGGCTGGCGCACGAGATGTAACGTCGGTGGTCGCGTTGGCGACAGTAGTGGAAGATGGAAGTTGAAGCGTGCGTGGTGCACGTGATTGATAGGAGGATGTAGGTGCTGTTGAAGAAAGTTGGATTGGCTGCTGATGATTCGAGTAACTTCCATTATTCGTCACGCCATCATTCACAGAAGCACTGCCACTCGGTTGTACATGAATATCCTGCAGCTGCGATTGTAATCTCGCGAGTTGTGCTTGGAGTTGCTCGATCTGAGAGTTTTGTCGTCCTCCTGGTGTTGATGGTGCCTGCTGTTGATAGTGGTCTGGCTGCGTTTGTTGATAATGATGCTGCTGCTGCTGTGGTTGATGATACAACATTCCATTACTCATCGGCTGGTGAACGGCAGTAACAGGTGGCGGAGAAGGCGAACTCGTTGCCCAAGGCGTGTGTAAGGTCGTGGAATGAGTAACAACTGGCTGAGCGTGTGCTCCAGCTTGATGATGGAAAGGCTGCTGTTGTGCTTGTGACTGCGCTGGATATCCCACCACCTGCGCTTGTGGTTGTTGTCTGCCTCGAGTATGAGTCGCTGACTGTGTAGTCGATGGTTCATGTGAAAAGATATCCTTGATTGAAGTAGCAGGAGTTTTACCACGATGTGAAGGCACACCATGTGCGAATGAGGATTGTTGAGGTTGTTGCAATTGTAATTGTTGTTGTAGTTGTTGTGAATGCTGTTGAAGTTGTTGATACGAGGCAGGAGCGTTGCCATTCTGATCGTACGCCAGCATACCATTATTCTCATACTGTGATTGCTGTTGATGCTGTTGTTGTTGTTGCTGAGGAGTATAGTATTGTTGCTGCTGCTGAGGTTGATACTGGTGCAATTGTTGCTGTGGTTGTTGCACCTCACTGGCATACACATCCGGTTCATCATAGACACTCAAAGCTGGTGGCTGCTGCTCGAAATACTGCTGGAACTGCTGGCTGTATGGCTGATACTGTTGTTGTTGTGGCTGTAGCTGTTGTTGCTGCACTTGTGACTGAGAAAATTGAGGAGGTGTAGGAGGAGTAATATGCTGAATCGTGACAGATGGTTCATTCCATGCAGTCTGAGAATTATAGGATGGCTGTTGATGTTGAGGTTGATGTTGTTGAAACTGTTGTTGCTGTTGCTGTAGTTGTAGTTGCGGCGGAGATACAGCAGCAGGACTAATCTGTCTTATCAGAATTGGAGTTTGATTTCCCGATCCTGAAGGCAATTGATGTTTCTCCTCCTGTTGTTCCTCCATCGATTTTTGTTGCTGTTGTTGTTGCTGTTGCTGAACAGCCTGACTCACCTTTATCACTCGTTCTCTCACTTTCTTCTGATATGATTTCGACATTCCAATATCGCTATCACGAAAATCGATTGGATGTGCAAATGAGAGTGAAGATTCGTTGTGACGTTTTTGTTGTTGTGGAGGTTGTTGAGATTGTTGCTGCGAAGTAATGCCAGAATGCTGTGGATGCAATTGTGCTGCTGCTGCTTGAATTGCATGGATACTTACTGACGGAGCATGTTGAGGATTCTGCTGTGCATCGGAGAGGATCTGATCAAATGAGGATATCATTACTCCTCCGTCATTCCCTGCGTTTCCATTCGCATATCCATTGCCTCCAACACCATTCGGCGATGCTGGTTGTGATCTGACACTCAAAGGAGAATGTAAGACCGATGAATACGGAGGAAGATGTGATAATTGAGCTAACAGTGCTGGTGAGGCTGATCCTGATGATGCGAGTGTGGAATGAGGGAATGGTGACGATGAGGCGGGAAGTGATGCGACGATAGCTGGAGTAGAGAAATGATGCTGCTGTTGTTGCTGCTGCATCAACTGTGCTCCTTTCGGTGTAATGATTCCAGCTGCGGGTGGTTGTTGCTGATTTTGGTGTTGCTGATTTGATTGCTGCCGCGTTGATTGTTGTGCAGCAGCATAAACAACATCATTCGTACCGAATGGAGGTGGTGTGTGAAGGAGGATGACGCCGGGTTGATATGTCTGTTGTTGCAGCTGTTGTTGAGACGGATGAAGTGTTGGCTGTGATTGCAACTGCCCTTGCTGAGAATATGCACCACCTATCACAGGCGGCACATAAGCATCCTGTCTTTTCCTCGGACTCAATCTGAGAGGTGCTTTATCCAAGGAAGTTGGCGCTGGTGTCAAGAGAGGATCAGCACGGAAATGAGGAGGAGTGAGTGATGGCGTTGAACGAGGTGGTGGTTGATAGATGAGTTCTTGCGATTGAGGATGCTGCTGATAGTGATAAGGATTCTGTTGTTGTAGTTGTTGTTGCTGTATCTGCTGCACCTGCATCTTTCCCTGCTTCTGCACTGCGCCTGCTGCATTCGCCAACGGCACAAAATACGGCACCTGTTCTCTCCTCATCACCGGTTGTGCATTTGAGTATTGCGTGACAGGATGAGAAGGATTGTAGACTTCACCTGTGATTGGATTGCTGGAGGGTGCGCGTGCAGAGAAGAAGTTGGAGGCGGAGTAGCGTGTTGCCATCTGAAGAGCGAAAAGAATAGTACTGGAGGCGGTCTGAATCTCGCTGCTTGATGATTCCGTTGGGAAGGCAGAAGGACTCTGCAGAGAAAGCCGAGCGGAGGAATTGTCGTCCAGTGTACGAATTGAGATCAAGCCGTGCTTCTCCTTCAGTGCTCGCTGCTTGTATTCAGATGATAGCAGTAAACTGTAGCAAACGGAGGTAACAGAACGGCAGTGAACTAAGCTGCGCAGAAGGCGAAACCGAATTTCTGACTGTGCGCGATTGCGGTTCGATGACACACCTGCTGAATGAAGTTCACTGAAGTTGATGCTGGTGAAGTTGATGTCGGCCGTGAGAACTATTTAACACTATATATTATTTGTCCGACAGCACCGGTGTCTCTCGATGATTGAGACGTGCAGGCAACAACGAAGCCACGCTTTTTGTTGCAAGGTAACACTGCACGCTTCTGCTGCAGTGTACCTGCTCGCTCTTGAGTGGTGAGTTGAGTATGGTGGAAGCATAAGCTGTGATGAGTGTGCATCTGATATCACGCTGTGCTCTTGCTTCTTAACCGCAAACTCCTCACACTGCAGGAGTTTGCGCTGCGTTCTCGCTGACCATTGTACTCTCTCACCCATCTACCATGCTGCTGCTCTTGTAGGTGGTCACCCATACACACTGTTTGTCATAATGAGTGATTCAACTACAATAACAACGGAGCAACATCCGCAACATCAACATGAGAACGATGAGACGACGGCTGCTGTTGGTACATCCGCACTCACCCTTCCTCGTCGCTCTACCACCTCTCGTCCACACCATCCACAACACTATCCCTCAACACCACCAGCATCATCGAACTCAGGTGTCGCTACTACCTATAACGTATTGAGTAGCAATACAGCACTCACGTCCTCTTCATTAACGAATGCACAGCTGATGAAACCTGCATCACATGGAGGCGCACAAAGGAATGAAGCAGCAATGAGGTTTACTGGGACTGGACCGAGTACAGGACAGAACGGAATTGCACCAGTAGCTACAGTATCAAGTGCACCCACCGCAAGCACACCACAAAATTCGATTCACTCTCACACCCACTCTGGCGCTTCTCACAATCCCAATCCATCTTCCACACTCACCTCTCCTCCTCTCATCCCCACCATCGCCGCTGCCACCACTATCCATCCTACTCCACATCAATCTCATCGTGCTGAACTCGAACGACAAGAGCGTGAGGTACGACAGAGGATGCGTGAGGAACGCATTGAACGACAGACCAGTGCAGGAAGCACGGGTTCAGGAGGGGCGAACGGTGGAGGTGGTGGTGGTGGTGGCGGAGGGAGTGTAAATATGGGCTTAGTACAGCGCAAGCACTCAGTTAGTATCAGCTCACGTTCACATAATCGTGCTGGTAGTGGTGGCGGCTACAATTCTGATCCTCCTCCAATGGCACCTCCAATCGCCTCCTTACACCGCTCACCATCCTTCGAGAAACGTTTGATTGATTCTGCACGTTTCGCTGGTACAGATTTGATAGAAGAAGATGAAGAAGTAGAACAATTTACTTGTGCAGCATTATGCCGTGGCTCTTGCTGTGGTCCAACAAACGCATCTGGATCACACAACTCCTCTCGTGCGGAACCGAGTCTGTATAATCCAGATGGTACGAGACGTACACCAGCTGAGATTGCAGCAATTCGAATGCAAATGGCTGAACGACCATCCTTATCCTCCAACAACACATCAACATGTCATCGTCCTACTTGGGATTTCATGTTCAAAATATTGATTGTTCTCGTAATTATTGCGAGTGGTATTGTCATTAGTATTGTACTCTACCAATACTTACACCATCGTGAGCTAGTCACATTTCGTAACCAGATGTCACTCCTCTGTCTCGAGCGTTCCAATACAATTCAATCACAACTCAACTTCTCGATGACGGTAATGAAATCACACGTGGCGATTCAGTCACTACTGAAGAATGGATCAGCAACAGGCAATGCACAAGGTGATGCAAGTAATACAATCATACAGCGGTATGCTAGTATCTCACAAACAGTGGATTACTTGAACTTCCTCTTGTATTGTTCCCTGGTACGTAGTAAAGAACAAGCAGTGGAATGGGAAGCATCGTTAGGCACTGGAATTGCTATCTTCGGGGCTGGTGCATCACGTCGAAACTATCGTAACACGAGTGCATTCACTTATGATGCGTATGAACATGCATTGAATATTACTGAGGCGGTCTTTCCTCCTACAGGAGGAATGTTACCGATCGATTGGCTCTATCCACCGTATCCAACGGGTCAGTTTGCAAAGAGGGAGAAGGAGGAGCTGGCGGTGGTGTGTGCGTTGATACTCGAACCATTTTAATGGTGTGAGATTTTTGCATCACTACTTTTGCTCACTTTTTTTCGCTATCATTCCTCCTCCCTTTCTCCCCTCTCTATCCACCTACACGCACACACATCCCTACCTCATTCCTCTCCCTTCCCACTCTCTCCTCACAGTCGACTTACGTGGTTGGGATATCGGACCCTCGGGTCGAATCTTTCGTGATTTAATAACAGCAGCTTCTTTAAATGAACCAGTCTTCTCGAATCGTTCGACTTTATTGTTAGGAACGAGTTCATCTGGTCAAAATCCGTGGGGTTTTGTCGTGACATTCCCGTTGTATAGTACACTTCCTCTGGTACCTGACACACTTCAAGATAGATTAGATTCATTGATTGGAGGTTTGATTGGTATTATTCCACTCGTTCTCATTGTGGAAAGAGCTATGTCGACTCTGGATCCACAACCGATTAATCTCATCGTATACGATCGTTCTGTACCACCTGATAATGCAACATTATATATATATCAATACGAGAAAGATGTATTAAAGCAAGATTCAATCGTTCTCGATCAAGATGAAGAAACATCTGCATTCTTTGATTATGGTACGCGATCATATGAAGTACTGTGTCAACCAACAGATGAATTTGTACAATCTGGATACTCCTCAACACCACTACTGATCGGTATTGGAGCAGCAATTATCTTCGGAATCTTATTAATTATGGTTGTGTTAGTATGTTTATATACTGGAATGAGACGAGCGATTACGAGATCGAATCAACTCATCCATGCGAATAGGAATAAGAATCTTGCACTTGATTTATTACATGAAGCTAAACGTATCTCTGATGATGCCAATCGTTCGAAGAGTGATTTCCTCGCATTCTTATGTCACGAACTACGTAATCCTTTACATGCTATTGTAGCAATGATTGATTTCCTACAAACACCCGATGATGACATTGATCCGATCACGGGTCAGAGACATGTTAATACGTTGAGTGAATCACAACAGGAATCGATTGATACAATACAGAACAGTGTGAAAATGATGTCAACGATTGTGAATGATGCACTGGATATGAGTAAGATTGAAGCAGGTAAGATTACATTTGAGATTCTACCGATGAGCATCATTGATCTCATTAATTCACTCGTACTGTGTGAAAGACCACGTGCTGATGCGAAAGGAATCAAACTGGAAGCAGTGATTGGGTCAGAAGTACCAAAAGAACTCTACGGTGATCCGACACGTATTCGTCAAGTCTGTTCGAACCTCTTATCGAACTCGATTAAATTTACATCGTCAGGCTCGGTGACGATTGAAGTGAAGAAGATTACGATGGATTCATTTGTAGTACCGATGAGTGAGATGAGAATGAGTGATGGTATGAATAATGCAAATGGTGTCAATGGTCTGAATGGTCTCAATAATCATCATATGCTCATGCAATCATCAATAGAAGAAGCTGGTGAATCGAAATTTCAATCTGATATGTCGCGAACAGTCGTGCATACACAACTCGGTACGAACGCTCATACTACGCTCGCAAACGCGAACAACGGTGGTGGTTCAAACGCATCAAATGATCGTAATGGTAATTTAGGTGGAAGTGGAAATAGCTTGAGTCTACTCCCTCCTGGTTCAGAGTATCATCATCCACCAGGTGCAACACCAGCTATGGCACAGAGGAGGCTAGGACAGAGTGTAGCAGGTGTTGAGGATATTGATGAGGAACTATCTATCTCCGAATCGACACGAAGGAAGAAGAATGCTGATGCAGAGATCTTAGCTGCGGCATCACCGTCTGAGAATAACCCACAAGAGAAACATGAACATACGATTGAGATGACGAATATTCAACCTGTTGTGAATGATGAAAATAACAACAACAATCATGCATTCGCCTCTTCACCAGATGATAACTCCGTACCACTCCTCCCACGTCAACCATCACTTCACTCAGTCGCCTCACTTTCTAGTGGTAGTACTATCAACACAGTTACACCTTATCAACAACAACAACAACAACAACATCATAATCCATCATACTACACACATGGCCCACTTCCACCATCGAACATACCGTCTGCTGCTGCCAATGCAGCGACAGCAACAGCAGGATCTGCATCCTCCACCACACCGTCTCGTGGAACACCAAATGCGACAACAAAAGCATTGTTACGTGAAGTCTCTTCTCAATCTCGTGTCTCTTCAGCAGCTGGTGGTAATCCACCGTCGACATTCACTTCAGAGAACGTTATCATTGAGATCAGTGTGACTGATACAGGAATGGGTATTGATCCTACAGCATTACCACTATTGTTTGAACCATACTCACAAGCGAAGTTGAGTGTGATGAGATCGTTTGGTGGAACAGGATTGGGATTGGGTTAGTTGGGAGAGATGGTTGAGGAGGGAGTCATGATGCTCTGTGGAGGCAACTGTGCGTTGTGGTGCTCACCCTTTGTTCTCTCTCTACTCTCTTCTCTCATCACAGCCATCGTGAAACAAATCGTCTCTCTCATGCAAGGTTCCATCAGTGTAAAATCTCAAGTGGGTGAAGGTGGTGGTACAACCATGACAATCCGTTTACCACTTCCAACAGCACCCAGTTTGAGTTCAGTCGAGAATTCAAGTGGTGAAGTATCGCAAATCAGTTCACATATCAGTTCGAACTCACATGGAAGTATGAATCAACAAGGACAGCAGCAAGGTGGTAAAATCCCCTCAGCACGTGATTTCATACGGAAACGTAGTGGCTCCGCGAATAATCCACTCGGCTCGAATGGCATCTCCTCCATCAGTGGTCTTCCCTTTGGTGCTAACGGAGGTAGTGGCATTGGTGGATCGGTGGAAGAAGTCTCGGGTGGTGGTCCGCGTATGCATTATCATACTGCATCATCATCCCATCTCGATACACATACTTACGATAGTGTGACATCACCTGGATCAGGAAATAATAAGATGACTACTGGACAGAGTGCGAATGCACTTCATTCGATCAGGATATCACCTCAACATGCCACCCATCATCTCCCACAACATTTACAACCAGGTCAAGGTGGTGGATTAATGCCCACACCACAATCTTATTACAGTACGATGGATTCTACGAACTCTTCACTCCAACATCAAAACACACCACCATGGCAAGCGAGATTTCATGGCATGCATGGAGAGAGAGGTTCGATTACTGGTGGTGGAATAGCAGCTGCTGGTACTGGTTCATCACCTGTACTGACTGCTACGAGTTTACCAAGTACTTCTCGTGAGTTACAACAAGTACAACCGAACGGCAGCAACGGCAGCGGTGGTGGTGGTAGTGGTTCAGGTAGTATGACAACACGTTCGATTATCTCACCGAATGGACAGACACAGATGAGAGTAATTGAACCATCCTCCAATTATGGTGATGCTTCAAGTTCGATAAATGGTGATCTCTCCGCAGCACCAACTCCTCTCGTACCTGCTTCAGCACTTGTGACACCGATTATTATACCGAGTTCGATGGACAATCCTGCACTGGTGACTGCTGAACATGAGAATGATGTGAGAGCAGAAGGTGCTCCTATTGCAACAGTAGATGAAACTCGTCAACTGCTTCAGGAACCAACACCACAAAGTACACCAACTGCTGTCGTGTTCCATCAAGATGATAGTAATGCACCAAGTCAAAGTCCACCATTCACACACGTGAATGGTGGTGATGATCAGACTCACCCTGGTGTCGCTCCACATACACGTTCACACTCTGGTGCTGCAGCAGTACAGCCAGTCACGCCATCATCAATCACGGATGTACATCAACGACTCGCGGCACTTGCGACACTACCGATGACAGTGAATGGTAACAACGGTAGTAGTACATCATCCTCATCAACAATGGATCGTCCCGCAACTTCCTCCTTCTCCTCCTCCCTCTCAACATCCGCCACCAAGCCTTCCACTACACTCTCCGTCGCGAAGAAGCCACTCCACAACAAGCCACTCTCACGTAATGGTAGTGCAAGTGGAGGTAGTGCGAATTCGATAGCAGCAAAGAATGCTGCGACATTAGCAGCCATGTCGTTATTACCGTTACCACCTGCGAGTGAGACAGGTGCGACTAGTGGTGCACTAGCAGCTGCTTCTTCATCTTCATCCGCCTCTTCCTCCGTCGGCTCCCTCGCTGCTCTCGCCGCCACACGTACTTCCAACGCTGCTCCCACCTTGACTCCAATTCACGCACGTGACTTACGTATCCTAATCGCAGATGATTCTCTTACTAATTTGAAGATCTTAGCACGTATGTTGAATGGATTTCAAGTCACACAAGCAATTAATGGAGCAGAAGCGTGTGAGAAGGTGTTGGCGATGATTGTAGCACAGCAAGGAGTGAATGGGACGGTTGGTGCTCTGAATGGAGGAGATGAGACATCTGCTGCAGCTGCGGCAGCAGCAACAACTTCTTCCTCACCCTCTTCACCACAAAATGATGCCTCCTCGCCTTCTCCTCAACCTCCTTCTAACACCACCACACCGAAATCACGTAATCCCGCACAATTCGATCTCATCTTTAGCGATATCGTCATGCCCGTAAAAGATGGTCACGAAGCTGCTCGTGAGATCCGTCGTTTGGAGCGTCATTATTCACTTCCACCTGTACCATTAGTAGCACTCACTGCCAATGCATTCATGGAAGATCGTGAACGTTGTGCGAAGAGTGGCTTCTCGTTCTTTATTTCGAAACCGTATAAGAAGAGTGATATTATTAGTCTCATCACGCTCGTATGCTCGCAGATGGGTATGCAGTTGGTGACTAGTGGGAATGGCTCGACATCAGCCAGTGCATCACCTGCTCTACCAACACACTCGATCGCTAATGCTGGGGTAAAATCGTCGTCGTCAACAACAGCAGCGTCATCATCATCAGCATCGCACCCTTTATCTTCTTCCACTTCGTGAACTCACACAACATCACACATTTACTTGCATACTTGAGGCAGATGCTTGCTCTCCTACGTTGCACTCTCTCTCTCTCTCTACTTCTTGTTCCTTTACTTACTCGGTTAGTATTTTCTTTTCGTCTTCCCATCTGACTCCTCATCTATATCTCTCACACACACTTCCTTACAGTATTGTATCAACACCCAACACCTACTCCCCTCCCTTAATCTATCGTATACGTTTCCCTCCTCACCCACTCACACATCATCTCTTTTCGCAGCTGCCTGCTTGCACTCCTCCCTTCCCGCGTGATCCTTTGCTCAAGCCCATCATTCGGCCTTGATCGCAAATAGCATTCTGTTTGTTCTTGTTTCGTTCTCTATCACTTATGTTTGCTCTTGTTTCCTTCCCTATCACTTACTTCCTCACTTGTTGTGAAGCATTGTTTCATCATCGTACTACTGATTAGCACAGGATCACACCTGCATTCGAATCAACATTGAAGAAGATTGCAGCTCTAAGCCTCCAAGCGAAGCAAGTGCGGCGGCAAATTTTCTTCATTGCGACCAACAGGGCAGCAAACGTGTGAGTATTTGTCTAAGTGAAGGTAAATTGTATGATGAGTATTGTGTGCTGCGCAAACTGCAAGCCGACAAATAAAAAAAGAAAAAGAAATAAGGCAAAGGAAAGGTTCTTTTGACTTGCTTATTTCTTGTTGAGTTCGTGAGACCGCACATGGCCACGATTCTCCATGGGTGTGATGATGAATTAGGAGTATAAATGACCTTGTTCATACGAATCTGCTCGTAGATCACTGACACTCGATTCACGTTCACGTTCACGTTCCTCCTGTTCTCTCATCTGTTGATGTTTCTGTCGCACCATCAACAAATATTGCTCCTTCGCATTTCTCTTACTACTACGAGCATGTGTCGCACCTCTCTTTACCAATGTTGCAATACCACTCAACAGACCTGACGCTTCTAATACTGCTTGTAGATAATAATCACTTGCATCATCTTCCAATAGTATACCACATACACTCAATCCCAACTCACCGAGATAGCGATAGAATCGTATGTACTCGATATGAAAACAATCGACATCACATGATGAAGTACACAGTGATGGTACGAGGGATGGACGACCTGACGCAAGTAATGCAGTATTCGTGTGTGTATTGAGAATAATCGAGTTCGTTGGTGAAGGAGGAATGGAAGAGATGAGTACCATCTGCTGTTGTTCATCAGACGAGAGTGAATCAGATGTGGTAAGTGGTGGTGGTGACGAGAACGTGAACTCTGAAGTTGCTGCTACCGAGGAAGAAGCGGATTCAATCTGTTTCTTTCCAGCCAGCGTCATATTCATTTGTTGTTCCTCCCACTCTTGCATCTTCTCCAATCTCTTCTCTTTCATCTCCTCACGATATTCCACAAGTTTATAGCAACACATCGCGACATCAATACCACTACTGACTAACCACAAGTACGAAGAGATATTTCCAGCAACTTCACCGTATCTCTCAGGAAGAAGACCTAAAGATGCAATGAAATCAATATCATCTGAAGCATCGATGACGAGACCCATCAGACTATTGGTGAGATCGATTACTCCAACGGTGAGCTCGAGCCATGTGAGAGAAGTGTCTTCTTCTTCTTCCTCTCCCTCTTTATCACCATCTTTCTCTGCTTTCGATTTCTTCGCCTCATCCATCACATCAGCTTCATTATCCGATTCATCACCTTCATCAATCGAACTCGTTAGAGAATGAGTCGGGGAAGGTGATGCAAGTATGCGAGGATCATCTTCGGATGATGAAGTGGAAGCTGTGGATGCGGCAGAAGAAGGTGCGCTTGACTTGATTGGGACTGACATTGGTGTCATTGACGCTGAGCCTGCAGTTGTCGACTCAACCGCACTGCCACCAGTAGATGTGAAAGTCGGTAGACTCGAAGCACGAGACATCACTCCAGCTGGATTCAATCTCGCAGGTGGGAATTGAAATGTACCTCTTCCCTGTTGTCCACCTGCACCCCCTCCACTCGATTCACGATGATGTGTCGGTATGGATGAATTTGATGATAAACCGGTAAGTGATTCAAAAGATGATCTTCGACTTGTCGAACGAACAACATGCACTCTCTCATGTTCTTCCCATTCTTCTTCCTCCTCCTGTTCCTCCATCGTCTTCTCTTCCTGTACACCATACATCAATTCAATCGCTGAATCACGTACATCTGGGATATCGTATAACCATCTGCCTAAACGCAACACTTGACGAGCACGATACATGGTATGACCGATGTAGTGGAGACGATGAGAAGTCGAGGAAGAGGAATCAGTCTCGAAAGGAGGAACCCATGCTTCGACTGCATCTGCGGCAGGAGGAGCATCGGATGCACCTTCATCAGCCGAAGGTAATGGTACAGCTCCATCATTAGCGACAACACTCTTCACCGCATTTACAATAGGTACAGAAGAACTCAAGCTTGAAGTCAAGCTCAAACCTGGATCCTTTGCACCCTTCATAAAAACTCTTCTAAACGCAGCAAATTGCATGAACCATTTCATATTCTTCTCATACAACTGAATTACACATCTCAATAACCCGACGAAATGCTGTACGATCTTACAGAGCAAATCTCGTCCGGTACACACCGTGAACAATCGATCCCATAGGGAGGATTGTTGAAGTTGTGTGATGATGAGACGGAGTGATGGATAAGCAGGAGAGTAGTGCGAGATGATTTGTGTCAGAGTTAGTGGTGCGGATTCGACTGTCGCTGGTAGTGATACACCTTTGTCCTGCTCCTCTTCCGTCAACACACATGGACTGTCGATCGGTGATGCATCCATGACTGCTGCACTGTCCCAAGTCAACTCGGGTGATGCCAGCGCTTGCGTAGCTTCGATCGCACAAGCAGGTGATCCCGGCAGAGCGAGTGGTGGTGGATGTGGCGCTGGTTGAGGAATAATTATCTCTTCTGTCGGGATTGGACGTACATCGACACTCAAGTGCAGCATCTTTGGTGAAAGTGGCGTGATAACATTGCTGCTGGCACTGTTGTTGCTCAGGTGAGGATGACGTAACGGTGGCTGAGGATAGAGTGCACTGGCAATCGTCGTCGCTGAGGTTGGTGTCGTTGCATGATTGCCATTCATTCCGTTCATTGTTGTTCCATTCACTCCATTCATCGCTGTTGGTGTTCCATTCATCAATATTCCATTGACATAATTCGTGTTCTTTAAGATCGGTCTGATCACTGTATCGGCCGAGCGTACACTTGATGGTGTTGCTGCTGGTGTGACGACTTCGGCATGGAATGTGACATTCGACCTCGGTGTCTGTTGTTGTTGCTGTGGTGTTGTATTCATACTCGGCGTCTGACTCGGTGTCTGACTCGGTGTCTGATTCTGGCTCACTACCGATGATACTATAACTGGTGGTGGAGTGTTGATCACATGCGGTGAGCTGGATGCCGTTGGTGAAGAGTATGCATGGAACAGATTCGAGTGATGATGTTGATGGCCGTTGCTGTAATTGTATGACGAGCGATGATCCTGCATATCGACACTCATCTTCTTCTTCTTGTTTATCTTTCTGGTATGATGATAAATTTGGTGGTATGAGTGGTAATGGTGGTACTTGTGGTGACGTGGAAGCGGAGAAGGACGGTAATGGTGATAGCGAGTATTGTTGGTTGATGTTGACCTCCTTCTTCGTTATTGCCTTGTTCTTAAGAATATTTCTGCTGCTTTTCTTGTTGATGCAGCTGCTGTGACGAGGTGGAATATTTTCGATCGTGATATTACTAAGTTTATATATGTTATCTTTTCGTGAGTCGCGCATGCGGCAGCTTAACCCTTCAAAGGGAGTGGGGGTAGAGAAGGAAAGGAGAGGAAAGTGGTGGAAGGACGAAGGAAAGGTGTGCTTGACGCGATGGATTGGAGGTGATGTGGTCGGGTTGGTGGGAGTGGATAGCACTGTGCTTGACAGTATTATCACAACTAAGTCTGCAACACTACGGCGAGGTGACGCAGCAAGCTGATAGGACGAGAGATGGAACTCTTGATGATGATTGGCATTCATGACTCGCGAGCTTTGTTTTTCATTCTCTGTTCTATCTGTCAGCGATTCACGTCAATCAAGATGTCTGCACCAACACCTGTACTTGTGAGTGAAGGGAGAGTGTGGTAGAGGCGTGATAATTGTCTGTTGTTCAGACATCATGAACGAGCCAGACCAGCACTGACCACGTATCTCCAATTCCTTCTCTCCTCTTCTCTCAACAGAGCAAGTTCACTGAGTTCAATCAGAACCATCTCCGTCTCGGTGATATCGCACCAGATTTCAATGCAGAGACATCAGTCGGAAAGATCAACTTCTATGAGTATCTTGGTCAGATTTAGTCAAGCCTAGAATTGCGACTCAGCGCTGATCGATGCATCGTCGGCTCACCTCTTCCTCTCCTCACACACAGGTGGTGGTTGGGGTGTTCTCTTCTCACACCCACGCGACTATACACCAGTCTGCACCACTGAGGTGAGTTCAGAGAAAGATTTATGAGGCAGATATCTTGGAGTGTTTTGAGTGCATCTCACTCTCCTTCTATCATATCTCCCTTCCTTTCTTCCCATCACAGCTCGGTCGTGTCGCTCAGCTGAAGCAACAATTCGCTGATCGTAACACCAAAGTTCTTGCTCTCTCCGTTGATAAAGTCGGTAACCATGAAGGTTGGATCAAGGACATCAACGAGATCGGAAAGTGTACAGTTGACTTCCCGTAAGTTTGAATAACAATAGCAGTGACAAATTTGAATATGGATCTTGCATGTTCATTTCTCACTTCTGCATTCTCTCCTCCTCAGAATCATCGCCGATGAGGATCGTAAGATCTCATGCCTCTACGGAATGTTGAATCAGGATCACTTAGCCGACAATGGTATGCCATTCACTGTTCGTTCCGTCTTCGTAATCGGACCAGATCGTAAGGTAAAGCTTTCGATCTCCTATCCAGCATCCACTGGACGTAACTTCGATGAGATTCTTCGTGTCATTGATTCCCTTCAACTCACTGCAAATCACAAGGTTGCAACACCAGCTGATTGGCAGAAGGGTAAGGACACTGTTGTACTTCCAACTATCAGCACAGAGGAGGCAAAAAAGATCTTTCCAAAGGGTGTTACTGAAGTTCGTCCATACCTTCGTACTACACCAGATCCAACTGCATAAATTACAGGCTACGATTGGATTGCTTAGTGATACTGGCAGATAAGTGATGAGGTTCTATTGTTTTCTACTCCGAACTATCTGACGATAATGTTTCGAGGTGGTGGTTCTTCGTGAGGCTTGCTGCTTCTTCCTTATGTCGCAACATTCGCGATGTTCTTGGTCACGCATACAAGAGCAACGCGATGTTGAATTTTCAGACGAAGATTTGCAAGAATTTGGGAGTTTGATCGATAAGCGAAACAGTGTTTAACAAGACAGTCGAGAAGAGAGACAGAGAGCGATGACGAGCGTTGAATAGAAGAATAAGCACAATGAAGCGGAGAACAGGAGTTGTTGGTGGCGTGACGAGGATGAGGTGAAGGCTGTGATGTTTCTCATCGTCTATCTCTGCTTCTATATCTCGGTGATCTATCTCTCGGTGATCTGTCGCGATCTCTGTCCCTTCTCGGACTTCTCTCTCTCGATCGATACCTTCCATAACTACGATCACGTGAACGACGCGGTGATCGTGAACGATACGAGGAACGATGATGGTGATCACGACGTGGCGAACGTGAGCGTGGTGGTGGTGAGCGTGAGGAGTAGCGACGAGGTGAGCGTGAGCGACGTGGTGAACGTGAACGACGACGAGGACGATCACGAGAGCGATCGCGCGAACGATCACGACGTGGTGAACGACTGCGAGGTGAACGTGAACGAGTGCGACTGCGACGTGGTGGACCCTCTCCATTCGAACCACCATCTCCACCACTTGCGCTTGAGCGGAATTGTTTCTTCAATCTCCCCATATCGTCGAATTTATCTCCATCATCATCGTAGCGTGATGATTTGTATTGTACGCCCTTCTCATCTCTCTCATTGAATCCACCACCACGTCCTTCGCGTGGTCCTGACTCATCAAGCCCTGGTTTCTTTGCTGAGCACATCTTACAGATGTTACGCTTCGCCCAATTGACGTTTGCGCAGACACACGCCCAGTCACCCTCTGAATACTCACCGTTACTGCGTGCAACTGCCTCACGCGACAGAATACCAGGTGGAAACTTACGCTTCGATGCAGTATCATGTTGGAAACGACCACCACGACCACCGCCTGCACCTCCACCACGATGCGATTGTTGCTCACCTTCGCCACCAGCACCGCGAGTATTGATACTCGCCTTTGGTGCTTTGCATCGATTGCATAGATCGCGTCGAGCATAGTTCTTCTGTGAAAGGGTGGAGACAGGGACAGGACAGGGAACAGACAGGGCAACGGAGAACATACAGAAAGGAGGAGGGACAGCAACAACATGAGTGACCTGACGAAGTGTGACGAGCGTGCGTGTGAAGGTGTGGGCGTCACAACAAAAAGCGATCGATCGAGTGAGAGAGCGAGAACCACACCATCCGTGCCGAGTGAGGGCGAGCGTTGACGTGACGATCTTACGACGTTACACGATGAGAGAACAACTTACTACTCAACGATGACAAGACAACACAACAACTTGACTCATTGACAAACACAAACGATGAGACAGAGAAGAAACGCGCAAACTGTAGAGTGTGTCTTGACTCATCGAATCACCGTTGAGAGTGTGATGAACTTACATTATGACATTGTGTACAGGTCCAATCATCCTTTCCATTCGGTACACCATTCGCATCACGACTGAATTGATCACTACCGAAACCACCACCTGAACAGTAGGAACGAGGAGCGAAAGGTTGGCATCACAGCAAGGATCATTCTGAACTCTACCTTCTGCACTCTCTCATCCTTTCCTCTCATGCCTCTGTCACTGCAACTGACGTTTGCCACCTCTACCGCCTCTTCCACCACCTCGTCCATTCAGGAAAGTCTCCTTACTCGAATCGAGTGATTGTGATGGTACAGCAGCACCACCAGTAGCAGATGATGCAGATGCAGCTGATGTTGATGAGGAGGGAGCGACAGCACCTAGACCGAGACCGTGATCAGGAAAAAATGCGGCCATGCCTGTCACAACAGGCGTTGGAGGAACAGGAGCGGAGGAAGCTGGTTGTGATACACCGCCGTTCGTTGTGGTATCGAGCATACTCGTATCACCAGCATCGGCATAGCCACCACCATAATCGGATGACATGATTGCAGCAGCAGTAGTTGTTGTGCGGTGTGAGAAGGAGAACGAAGCAGAAGCGAGCAAGCCTCGATCTTTTCAAATGAAGGCAACTCGACGAATGAGATGTGGAATTGGCTGAAACTCCAGAGGTGAGTTTAAATCAGCGTATTTGATCGGCTGTACAAGTGTACTAATTTTAGAGTTGATACTGATGGAGCTAGGGGGAGCTAAATTATTCCATTCATATTGTAGAAAGCTCTTTTCAAATTTGCTTTGATCAATTGTATCTCGTGTAATAGAAGTTGTAGAAAAGATAATCATCGATAATATGCATTAAATAAAAGTGTCTTATCTGAATATCATGTTCTTTTTACAAAAGAAAGCATCATATTGGTCTTTGAGGTCTCAATATTCTAAAATTCGAATCCAAAGCAACTTGATCACACTTCACCTACCCACCTCTTCCACCTTCTTCCATCATGTCTGCCGCTGACGCTTCCTCAAACAACGCCTGTTACTCATTCGCTGAGTCTGGTAAGTGATTGGAGTTGAAGGAATTGATCAACACAATGACAGCGAGTGCGAGTGCGTAATGCGCACTTCCCTTCAGTTGTCGCTGTCGCTAATTCATCTTCATTCATCTCCTTTCCTCTGCCCTCTAGGTTCATGCCGCTTCGCTGATCGTTGTCGCTTCTCACATGGTGCAGGTCATCCAGGTGTACCACGTCAGCCACGCGCACCACGCGAACATCGTGCTCCTCGTGAACATCGTGAGGCTGGCGGTGAGCGTGATAACACATGCTACTCATTTCAACAGAATGGCTCATGCAAATTCGGTGATAACTGCCGCTTCTCACACGGAGGTGCAGCACCAGCTGCAGGCGCTGGTGCAGGTGCATCACGCGGTCCACGTCGCTCACGCCCAGCTGCATCAAAGTCTCAACTCTGTTTCTCCTTCTCTGAGTCGGGTACATGCAAGTATGGTGATGAATGTCGTTTCGCCCATGGTGAGAATGATGAGCGTGATCTGAATGCACTCAAGCGTCGTGCAGCAGGTGTATGCTACAACTGGAAGGAATCAGGTGAGTGCAAATTCGGTGAATCATGCCGTTTCGCACACGAGGATGTACCAGAGAAGGCATCAGCATAAATTATCTATGCAATTCCCAACTCAAGATAAGTGAATCGTCTGGTGAGTGTGTGTGATCGATTACGTATAAGTATCTCCGCACTCAATCAACGCAAACACGACATCCAATCCAATTCCTTAATTTCTATCACCTCACAAACCTAATTCCCCCTTTCGCCCCTTATTTTTTCCCTCAACTCCTTATTGTTATTTGTTGTGCATGGCGGTGCGTGCATACCAACACTCAAATCCTCGCGTACTCTTAGGATTTGAGCAAGCAAGCTCCAGAATTCTGTGTGAAGAACGGCTATACTACCTGATGATGCAAGTCATCAAAAACCCAACGTTACTACCTATTTAATCACCCTTTTCATCTTTCCTATTGATGAAGGTGTTTGAATGAAGAGCGAGATCAAGACACTTACAGCTATCTTTATGGCTGTATGTTTTTACTTGTCTTTGTCTCCCAACTCTTCTCCTGTTCGACAAGAGAGACGGATGTACCACAACCCTCATCTTATTTTTCTTTTTTTTTACACCATCACAACAATCTTTACTAGTGATCCTAAGCATTGCGCAGTGTACGATTTGTAGCACACCTTCTTCATTTCATACAACGCAACACTCGCAGCTTAGAATTTGGCTCACTTTGCTTTCTTTGCAACGCACAGTGATTGAAATTATTTCGATTTGTGTTGGTTTTTTGGTGGTTGTTGTAACTTTACAAGTTATGCGCAAAACAGAGAAGAAAACAGCGAAGGAATGCAAGATGCGACGCGATTGAGTTGTGATAAGACTTTAAAAACGATGCGACAATGACTAGTTTACTCCTTCTTCGCATCCTTCTTCTCTGGTCTATATGTACCAATAACCACAGCGTGATCACGTTC
Organism: Asterella californica; assembly: GCA_036924285.1. Lineage (NCBI taxonomy): Eukaryota > Viridiplantae > Streptophyta > Marchantiopsida > Marchantiales > Aytoniaceae > Asterella > Asterella californica. Next base: position 373,271 of record JAYKYS010000033.1, on the reverse strand, counting down.
AAATGGTTCCAATGTGACATATTCGAGTGGCTTGAAATCCATTTGTTTGAGCTTGTTGATCTCGGATGCGAATACAGCCTCAGCAGCTTGTGTCGAATCAATACAATTTGCTTTGATGGAGATCATAAAATGTCCACCATTCTTCAAGAAGAATGATGAATTCAATCCAACAATACGTGCTTGATCCGGTTGTGCAACATCAGCAAATACAACATCAACCATATCAACTAACATACGATATTTCAATGGATAACGTGCATCTTCGATAATTGGGATGACGTTGGTACGCTTCTTGGCGACGTTGATAAGCTCACGACCTGGACGATGTGCGAATTCAACTGCATAGACTGTACCTTCTGGTCCTACGAGATCTGAACAGTGTGATACGGTGGTTCCTGATGCTGCACCGAGGTAGAGTAATTTGCAACCTGGCTTCATGTAGATATCTTCTACACCTGCTACAATAGCTGCAGCAACTTTGGAGCGAAATGGATTCCAGATACGATATTCAACTTTGCCTTCTGTCTCGGTCTCGACTGCAATACGCTTCTCACCGTATACAGAATTACCTGGATCCATATTACGTGTGGCGAGTGCATCACTATCTTTACCACCCTTTGCAATGAAGACACCAGCGTGACGATGGCGCTCGATGACAACTTTAGCACCACCCTTCATGCCACCGCGACCTCCACGACCACCGGCACCACCACGACCTCCGCGTGGTGCACCTCTACCACGAGCGCCACCACGACCGCCTGCACCTCCACGTCCACCGCCGCGACCACCGCGATCAGATGGACCACCGCCGCGTCCGCCACCGCGACCACCGAAGCCGCCTGATGACGCATGAAGTAAGGAGAAGGAGGAAGTGGAGGAAATGAAGGAAATTCATTTTGTCAAAGGAGATGATGCGATGTGTGGAGGATAAGTGTAGATGATGATAATTCGATGTCAATTGATGCACACAGTGTGTAGATGAAGTTAGAGCGATTGAATGAGCATCGTACAAGTACACCGCATCTGCTCTCACTGCCTGCGCACTTGCTACCGCACTTCTCTGCTCTGTTGCGCTACTGACCACCGCGTCCACCACGATCACCACCGCCACCACGACCACCACCACCACGTCCGCCGAAGCCACCGCGTGAACTCATTTGTATTTGATTAGAGGAGGAGGAGGCAGAGGAGGAACAACAACGAAATCGAAAGTGAGAGACGCGTCTTCCAGCCTTGAGACAAGACGATATTAAATCGAATCACAACAGCAGCGATTGCAGCAGTAGCAAAGGTAGGATTGTGATGAGAAGAGAGTGCACTGTTGTCATCCTCTGCCATCAGCATTCCTCTTGCTCTCCTCTCATCATCAAGCGCTGCAATCGCTGAGAGTCGGATTTCGACGTCATTTCGATTCTGCTGCTTCTCTGTACTCATCATCGCTGCTCTTGCATCATCTTCCTTCCAATCCAGCAGCTCTATATCTGCCAGACACAAGTAGAGTCACGTTTCATTCTTGCACACAGCGATTTATCAGCAGTAGCACATCAGCAGCAGCAGCCACGCCGGTGTTAGCACAGCATCACAGAACGCGTCATCTCAATCTGATCGATCTCATCATCTTCATCTCCTCACATCCTCATCATGTCGAAATCTGGTAGTACTGATCTCGAGCAGACGAAAGTGAAGAAAATCCTCGATCAATGTCTGAAGGAGCCACACAATCGTATCTGTGCTGAATGTTCCCAAAAGCGTCCATTATGGGCTTCCTCCAATCTCGGTGTGTTTATATGTATTCGATGCTCAGGTATTCATAGAAATTTGGGTGTACATATTTCGAAAGTGAAGAGTGTATCATTAGATAAATGGCCAATCGAACAAGCAGAATTTATGGCACGAATTGGAAATGAGAGAGCGAATGCACATTTTGAAGCGACAATGCCAGAAGGAAGGAAACCGAATGAGAATGATTCTACGTATGCATTGGAGACATTTATTCGAGATAAGTATGAGAAGAAATTGTGGCTGAAGAAGGCAGGAAGTGGTGGAAGTGATAAGAAGAAATCATCAGGGAAGAGTAGTAAACATCATAAGAAGAAAGCTGAATCATCGAGTAGTGATGATTCGTCATCAAGTGATGATTCATCGAGTGATGAATCGAGTGAAGATGAAGCGACACGCGCTGCACGTGAGAAGGAACAACGAAAGAAGGAGCGCGCTGCGAAGAAGAAGGAGAAAGCAGAGAAGGAGGCACGTGCAGCAGCCGAAGCAGCAGCTGCAGCAGCGGCGGCGGCAGCGGCAGCAGCAGCATCGAAGCATCAACAACAAGACAGTGACGATAGTGACGATGAGGAGGCACGTAAGCGACGAAAAGCTGAACGTAAAGCAGCGAAAGCTGAGAAGAAGAATAAGAAGCCTTCGAAAGACAAATCTGCATCATCACACGCACCTCCTTCCTCATCCTCATCACATCAACAACCCGAGATCGCATTTGGTAACATGCAGATCAGTCAACCACACGATGATTTCGGTGCATGGGAGAGCTCTTCTGCTGCACCAGCATTTTCCTCCCAATCGACAGCAGCACAAGCACAACCCGCTGCCTCCACATCCACACCGAGTTTCTTCGATGAACAGAACGAATCACTAACACCACAACAACCTAAGATCCCGAGCGAAAAGGCAACGAAGAATATCATGGACTTATTCGGCGGTGGTGGCGGCGGTGGCAATGGCATGCCAGGTGGAGGTATGAATCCGATGGCGATGAATGGAATGGGAGGAATGAATGGCATGAATGGTATGAACGGTATGCAACCTATGATGCCAATGGGTATGAATGGAATGAATGGTATGCCACCGATGAATATGGGTATGAATGGAATGATGATGCCACCAATGGGAATGATGTCCCCGATGGGTGCAGGTGGATTCGGTGCTGGTGCTGGTGTGCGTCCGCCACCAGGTGGCATGATTCCAGGCGGAATGAATCCAATGCTGATGAATCCAGCTATGATGGGAGTCGGCGGCATGCCACCATTCAATCCGATGGCTGGTGGAATGATGATGGGAGGAGGTGGAGTTGGTGCAGGAGGAATGATGATGTCACCAACTGGAGGCTCTGGTGGTATGGGTCATCTCGGTGGTGGAGGTGGTGTTGGACTATTCGATATGCCACCTGCAGCAAATGGATTCGGCGGTGGTGCTTCGAGCAGCAGTGGTGCAGCGAATGGTGCAATGATTGGTCAACCGGCAGCAAAAGATCCCTTCGATTTTGGCCTTCTCGGTAATGGAGCAGGAGCAGCCGCACCAGCACAACGAACCACACCGCAACATCAACAACAACATCATCAACCACCACCACAGCAGCAACAACAACAACAGCAGGCGCAGTCACCGTTCTTCTTCTAATATTCACCTCCTCATGATTCGCCTCCTGTCCATCGCTGATTTTCGGATCGTCGTCGAGTTGCTCACCTTCTCCTTCGATCTCTCGCAGCGTCATCCACTGTCATTGCATGCAGCTTGCTCGATTCGCATCCTCTTCTCTGCATTTGCATCTATCATCGTCGCTCATTGTTTAGTACACAGTTTGCAACACTCAGCATACATTTCGCCTTCCGTCCAAATTCTTATTCTTTTTTATGTACATGATGCTTCGACTTTTACAGTGTCCTCATCTTCTTCCCCATCTTCTTCCTCGTCATCTTCCATCTCAACTTAACCTCCGCTTTCGCCTCAACCTTTGGCACGACTTCAACAACTTCTGGGATCTCGAGATCGGTGAATCACATCTGCACTTGACAGCTCGAATCGAACTTGACACTCACGCGTGCTGCTCAGTGGAGGTGGTTGATGGAGCAGGAATAGGGGGCTCCAGGTCATTTTGATGCGCAAAAGCTCGAACGAAAAGAAGTATAAAAGAAGAGGAAAAAGTATAAAGATGAATATAAGAGAAAGTTGTGAGGGAAGGAGGACGACATTGATTGATTGAATTGAATAGATATATGCATGTGTAAACTGCCGCTGTGCTGTTCGCTATGCGCGGTTGTGATCACATCCTAAGCCTACACTTAAGTGGCAGGATTGATTGAACTGCTACATTCCTCTTCTTCCTCTCCTCCTCCCCTCCTTTCTCTACAAAATCATCGCTGCAATCTGTGTATTCGCCACTTCCCTCTCCGCATGACTCAATTCATACCACTTCCTCTGAAACGCTTGTTCCCATGCTTTAATCTGTACGGCACTATATTGTCGTGCTACAAATTTTGGCTGTGAGGGTTGATGAGGATTCTTCTTGGATGTTGTTTTCTGACTCAACTGTTGATTATGTTGTGTTAACAACATCGCTATCTCATTATCTTCCGAAAGTAACGAACTGGCTGCGATGACAGCAGGAGCTTGTGAGTGATACTTGTTACGTGAGGTAGGAACGGCGATAGAGGATAAACCGATTGTTGTGATGGTGGAAGGGATGGTGGAGGAGGAAGTCGTGGAGCGTGTAATAGATGTTGATTTCTTCACTGATTTCGATGATGGTTTCGTTACTACTGATGCAACAACAATTTTCTTCTTCGTCGTTGAGATTGTTGTCGCGATGTTCGCATTCGATGTATTGTTATACGCACTCGTACGATTTGTTAATACACCCTTTGTTGCGGTTGTTGATGATGTTGCGCTTCTCTTCGTGACTATTGATCTGGCTGTCATAGTCGGTGCAGCCGCCGTGAACTTAATCTCAGCTGCAGCACGTCTGACCGGGAGTGGTTTGATTGAAGCGACTGGTAGTGATGGTGCTACGATATCATCCAATACAATCAACTTATCCAAACCATCATCGATATCGCCGATATGACTTGAAGCAGGAGGTACAAGATCATCATTTGAGATGAGCATCTCGACATCATCATCATCATCATCCTCATCAACCATCGCTGCTGAAGATGCCGTCATTCGAAGTGCTTTTCCCATTGATTTTCTAACACCTCTCGTCACTGGAGCAGGTACAAGAGGTAAGTTCAAGTCCTCAACACTGAAACTAATATCTTGCTCCTGTTCCTCTGTAGCAGTTGAAGACGGGTGGTTCTCACGATTCTGTTTATGTTCTTCTTCTTCTTCTTGGTGCATTGCATCATTCAATGAAGAAGAAGAAGGAACAGGAAGCGTCACAGGTGGTTCCTTCGAATTACGTGACGCACGAGTGGATCGTGTTACGGTGTGAATAGGTGAGGTGATACGTGATGATGATGACGATGACGACGAGGAGGAAGTAGTCGAAATAGTAGAAGGAAAAGCAGCTGATTTTCTTCCAACCGCTACTGCAGCTGCAGTTGATGCAATCGACTTTCGTTGTTGTGTTCGTGTCACAAGTGATGATGATGAAGAGACGGCAGGAGGTGAAGAGTTGTTCACTGTCGTTGTTGTCAGACCGCCTCCACTAATCTTTGCTTTCTTCTGCTGTGGTTGTTTTCCACCACTTGATGGTGCAGATGATTGTGATTTTCTTGTCCTGTGTGAGGCAGATGGTGATGTCATCATTGCTGCTGATGAAGATACTGATGTTGATGATGATGATGCATTCCCTGATACATTCCCAGCTCCAGCTGCTTTCGCTTCTCTCAACGCTTTATTATGTGCATCTAACATGACCTGAATCTCTAAATCATCTTGTGCCGCCTGTGTGATCTGTGAGTTATGTTGGTGTAACATGGCTTCGAGTTCAGGATCAAGTAGATCATCTGGTGAAGGAATGACGAGGTTGGAGTTGGAGTTGGAGTTGTTGGTGGAGATATCAGCACTACGACGTTTACGTGAGGATTTCACTGCAGCGGATGTCGAAGATTTAGTAATAGCAGCAGCAGCAACAGATGATTTCATGGGTGCAATCGTCTTGCGTTTCGTGCTGGTTGATGCAGGTTTTGTTGTGACGGGAGCGGCAATGGATTTACGTGCTACCTTTGTTGCTACAGTTGTAGTTGACAAAGGCTGTGCGACGATAGCGTTCTCATCGTATATTACCGACGTTACTGCAGATGACGCTGATGTAAGTGCACCATGTGCTAGACTCACTCTCTTCGCACGTGTTTGTTTCATTGCAACAGTCGGACGATCAGGTGAATCATTCAGTGGAACGAATGTATCCTGATGCTGCTGCTGGGGTTGAGGAAGATGATCATCGTCTTCTTCCATCAATGTAGCTGGTTGTTGTTGCTGCTGTTGTTGTGGTTGTATATACGCTACACTAACTCTCTTCGCACCTTTTGATTTCAACGGTGTTGTGATCAGACTTGAACTTGAAGCAGCAATCTTGCTTCCTGCTCCTCCTGCACCAGTCTCGCCTTCCTCAATCGTCTCAAATGCATGTAGCAACTTGATGCCAGCGCCAACAATTCTCTGTGGTCCATTATGTAATTTCGAAGCTGAGAGTGGTGTCATGACGCTTGCACCAGGAATACGTTGTGCGGATTTCAATGGTGTGGTGAGTGTCGAGAAGGATTTCATTGGGGTGAGAATTGTGGAGGAGGTGGATTGTTGTTGTTGCTGTTGATGATGAAGTGATTTCTTATGTGGTGTCGATGCGAGCATCGAATGAATTGTAATTGGTGAGGTCGGTTTATTATTCAGTTTACGTGCACTCATTCCTCCCTTTGTGAGTGGTGTAGCATTTCCGTGCTGCTTGCTCTTCACAGCAGACATTGGTGTATTTCTCTGTGGACCCGGGCTAACTCTACTCCATGCTGCATTACTTGGTACACCCAATCCTGTCTTCTTGCTTGATTTCTTATTCGTACTATTGATTGTAGGCTGAACTGGTGATGAGTAAGGTGTGTATTCACTTGGATCAAGGAGTGGTACGGCAGGAAGTGTCGGCTCGAGTGGCTGATGTGATGCGTGTGAATGTGAGAACCAAGTGAAGTCATCGAGCGCAACAGAGGAAGTGAATGAGTCTCTGCTGATACTCGCATTCGCTGCAGTGAAATCACAGTAAGTTGGTGCGTCGAATTCAAATGCGTCATCACGAACAAATACGGTATCGGATGCACCGAGCATGGCTGTGTGGGAGAAGAATAGAGAGAGAGGTTGAGGAAGGTAACAGAGAAAGGTACCAGTGCGCTACTCCTCCCCTCCTCACTCGACTGACACGCTGCATCACGCCATTGTATCTTGCTGAGATCCATTTTGTCGTATTAAGGCAAGGACAGGCAAATGAATAGCAAAGCACAACACGGCGATGATGATGATGGTGACAACTGTGAACTAGCCGTTAAGTGTCTTGAACGTCAAGCGAAACCGTGAGCAATTGTTCTGCCTCTACGAGTTGCGCACGTCTGCCTGCTATCTTCTGCAGCAGTGTCAATACTACATACAACAAATGGAGGCGTACATACGCGTACGAGAGTTGGGACGAGGTCAGTTTCATGCTGTTGAGATGATGCTGTACTCTCAACCTTGGTGCGAGATCTGTCGCTGCTGTGGTGGTGTGGGTACTTGAGAGATACGGATAGAGATGGAATGCAAAGTATTACACAGAACAATATTCACCACCTCTCCTTTCCTCCTCTTGTTCTTTCACAGGCGCATTCGGTGTCGTGTCGGTCGTCAAGCATATCAAAGATGGTCAACTGTATGTGATGAAAGAGATTGATCTATCGAAATTGGATGATTCGGTGAAGAGGGTTGGTTGAGGAGAGGAAAGTGAGGAGGAAAGAGGGAGGAGAGGAGGAGAAGAGCAAACATCAACTCAACATCCCTCTCATCTTCATCTGCAGGCTGCCTTAAACGAAGCACAACTTCTCTCGTCACTCAAACATCCTTGTATCGTTGGATATGTCTCGAGTTTTCTCACAAGTGCACCTGCTGATATTGATGCAGGAGGAGGAACTGCGAGTACGGCAACGACACCGAAGAGAGGCGCGCCACCCCAATCTGCAGCATCACCCGCTTCCTCCGCACCATCAACTTCTCGTTCCTCACCCGACAGCATGCTCGTGATTATCATGGATCACTGTGCTGGTGGAGACTTAGGTGAGACAATTCGTCGATTGAAAGCATCAACACCTTCCTCACATCTCGCACATACACCACCATTCCCTGAGGATCAGATTCTCGATTGGTTTATTCAACTATCACTCGCACTCAAGTACATCCACTCGCATCACATCCTTCATCGTGACTTGAAAGTACAGAATGTATTTCTCACACAAGATCGGAAAGTGAAGTTAGGTGATTTCGGGATTAGTAAAACATTGAATAGTGAAGCAGATTTTACGCAGACTGTGATTGGGACACCGTATGTCAGTAGGAATGGGAGGAGAATGGAGAAGGGAGCATGAAAAGAAAGGGAGATGAATGCTTCGAGGAGACGATGAATTCTTGGACGACGAAATCATACCGAAATTTCTTCTCACTCCCTTTCCTATATTGTCTTTTCTCACAGTACCTCTCACCCGAAGTCGTCGAAGGTCGTTCCTACGGTAAGAAGAGCGATATTTGGTGCTTAGGTTTGTTCTTGTATGAACTCTGTACACTCAACCATGCATTCGATGGTTCTACTCTTCCTGCATTGATTAATAAAATCATTCGTGGACAATATACACCGATTGGATCATACTATTCACAAGAATTACATGCTTTAATAGCAATGATGCTCTCTCTCAATCCATCAAAGCGGCCCAACATCACACAAATCCTTCGATTAAAATTCGTGCAAGAACGTATGAAACTGTTGAGTAAGAAGTATCCCGAGTTTGGACAGGAATATGTGGAGTTGATGAAGGTGAATAGTGCGAAGGAATTGTTTGTTCAGAATCTAGCTGTACAGAGTCCGATGGCAACCACGGTACTAGCGAGTATACAACAACAGCATGCGCATCCTCAACCAACCGCCTCCATTCCAATTCCCTCACCAAATGTCAAACGTACAATCAAAGCGCCACCTCCTGCTTCTGCATCACATAAACCACCACCTTCCTCATCGAAACGCACTGCTGCGCCTGTCTCCTCCACAAAAGCAGTTAGTGTGACATCATCATCAGCACCACGCAGGAAATCAACTGTACCACCTGCTGCGACAACTGCTGCGACGAGACGTGTGAAGACACCTCCACCACCTACGACTGTTGCTGCTCCTGTGGTGGTTGCAGCTGTAGCAGCTGATATCAACACTTCATCCGACGACGATTCTGATTCAGATGGTGATTCAGGTGACGGTGATGAAACATCCACTGGATCATCTTCATCTCCATCACCATCGAAATTCTCTTCTTCACCGAATACGAAAGCAGGTGGAGGTGGTGCGATCACATCTGAGAAATGGTTTAATCAAGCTGCAGAAGCGTATGCGGAGTTGATGGAGAATCTGGCTGGAGCTGGTGGTGGGAATGACGCTACATCGAATTCACCTGCACCATTACCTGCCATCCTGGCATCAGCTGATGATCTCTACGATTCACCATCGACACCACATCGTAAAGCACCATTACGTCCTTCAGCCAGTGTTGGCAATGTCGCGGCAGCACATCATCATCCTCAACTCGCTTCTCATCACCCTTCACACAACAACAACAAGCAACAACCTCCTGCTACAGTTGCACCAGCAACGAGGACGAAAGCTGCGACGACTGCGTCACAGAGGAGGAAGAGTGATGGCACGCAGTCACTTGCTGTACCGAATTCAAATGCTAATGCGAATGCTAATGTCTCAACAGCATCAGTTACATCTACACCTGCCGCATCCTCCTCATCCTTCAACACACCTGCCTCCTCCAACAACAACCCAGCTTCCTCCACTCCCTCACCACTCCAAGCGATGCTTCTCGAGATCGAAACACAGAAAGGTCGTGTACGTGAATGGAAACGTGCACACGCTGCAGCAAAGATGGAGAAGAGGAAGGAGGAGATGGAAGTAGTACAGAGACATAAGGAGAAGATGAAAATGATTAGGAAGAGAGGAAGTTTGGCACCAGAGAAGGCAGCTGCACAGGGTGAAGCTGAGACGAATCCGCCGCCATCGGAATCACACGATATCCTTCTCACACCACCTCATCATCACAATCCTCCAACTCAACATCCTAAACTTCTACTCTCATCCTCACCACCTTCTTCCTCGCCAGTTCGCAAGACAGCTGGTGGCTTAGCGAGAAGTCCACAACATGGTGCGATTAACTCCTCCTCTTCTGTTGCTTCAATCAAGAGTCCTGCCGCTTCATCATCCAACCATCTCCTGAAATCTCCTCGTCGTCCCACAGCACTCAAGAGTCCACTACGGAGTCCTTCTCTCGGAGGTGGTGCATCAGCTCCTGCCTCCGCTAATAACGCTGCTGCAGTTGGTAGTCCTTCTCCAGCAATGACACGATTGAAGCGTAAATCATCTGTCCCGAGTCCAACGAAGTTCAATCTGGCGGCTGGAGGAAGTGATGGTAATTCACCAGCGAGTAGTGATGAGAGTAAACAATCCTCACACTCTGTCTCCTCCTCCGCACGTGTCTCCGTACGTGATTTCATTTCAGCACGGAAGAAAGAAGCAGCAGCTGCTGCTGCATTAGCGGTTGCGAATGGACAACCTGTTTCGAGTGGACCAAGTATTGAAGTTGTGACAGCTGTGACGAGACAGGAACAGAAACAACAATCGAATGCAACATCATCTACTTCCTCCTCCACAGCATCCTCGCTCAAAAAATCTTCTGCTTCTGATGCTACCACCACAGCGACATCAACAGTTCTCACCAAACAGAAGTCCCATTCGAAACGTGAGATTAATTTCGAGTTAGTTCTACAACCTGCTTCTGCTCACTCTGCATCATCTTCGGCGCAGAATAGCGCACCTGCGACCGCAGCAGGACCAAGTGGTGTTAGTGCATCCGTACCGACAACGCCTGTACTACATCCTGCTGCTGATTCAACACCGATGCAATCAGTTGCACCGTTGAATGTTGCAGCGACATCAGCTTCAACATCAACCTCAACTTCAGTTTCTTCCATCCCTCCACGTCATCTCTCCCGTGCTTCCTCCGATAACATGTCAGCTCGTCAAATGAGTACAGGTGGCTTACCGATGGCATCACCAATGAGTTCACAACTGTTTACGGTCGAGTATGCTTCACCACAGCCAGTGAGTGCGAGAACAGGAGCAGCAACGTCAGCGCAGCAATCGAGTGATACATCGTCAGCAACGAGTAAGATCAATGCGAATGTATCATCATCAGCTAACAATGCGACTACTACCAATAATGTTGCTCCATCCTCATCGCCGACATCCGCTTCATCAACTCTTCCTTCTACTGCCTCTTCCTCCACCACTCCTCCAGTCTCACGTGCCACTCAACTCTCGTATCAAATCACACAAGCACGTCAACTCTGTTGTTCGATGCTTGGTGATGCGATATTTCAGCAGTGCTACTCGTATCTCAGACAGAATAAGGCAATGAAGAAACAGGCTGAGAGTACGACTAATGGTGCTGGTGCAAGTGCATGTGGTAGTAGTAATGCAGCAGCTGAACTTCTTGCTAAACTGCCATCCGAGGCTGAGCAGGAGCGAGTGGTGAAGAGTTGGTTCAAGTCACCCGAACAGTCGACTGCATATTCACATATTCAGTCACTCATCTTCTGTGAGGACTTGATGAAGAAGATGTAGAAGTACTAGTAGAGCAGGAGGTGGACGTGTCATGATGTGCCTGTTTCTCTCGACATCATACATCATACATCATACATCATACATCATACATCATACAGTGACATGAAGTTTTCAATGTTGTTCTTTCTTCAAGTTCAAGTGAGTTGCAGCAGCAATCAAAGCGAGCACTACTCTCAGCAACAAAGGATCGCAAGTGTGAGCAGCAGTTTTCTTTTCGTCCTCATTTATCATTCTTCATCGCAGCACCAGCAACAAAACGGCGTACGCCATTGCTTCGTAAGTTTTGCTTCAGCACATGGCCTCTTCACTTCTCTTCTCAGCAACTTCTCTCCATACCATTGTTTCTCATTTTCAGCACTTATGACAATCACATTCATTCACAATGCCAAACTCGCTGGCGAAGCAGCGAAGCAACGAAAAGAGAGGATGTTAAAGCAGCAGCGTGAGTATGAAAAGGAGAAGCAGGTGGAAGCTCTGAACAGACTCTTCCTCCTTTCTCTCATCACTGCTGCCAATGTTGGTTCCTCAACTTCATCACAACCACAGCTGTTGACTAAGCGACAGAAGAAACGCAAGAAAGAGCAAGAAGAGGGAGATGCAATACTGATGGAAGCAGAGGCAGCCGCAGGAGCTGGACAGGCTATAGCGCTCACCTCACTCGATCCTTCGCCTGTGATTGCTTCTGTTACCATCGAATCGAAAGCAGTACCATGCTTGGCCTCAGCATTTTTTCCTTCTTTAAGAGCAACGAAAGTGATTCTGACACCACAACAGCAGCATCTCCTCACTCAACACGATCGTGAGATTGAACTACTCAACCAATGTATGTTGACTGAGCAAGTAGAAAAAATGAGTGACCTGGAGGAGGAGATGAAACAAATTCGAATCGAAGAGAAGAACCAGAAGGGAAGAGCACATACTCACACGAATCGTATCGGTGTCAAACAAGAACCAATGTCGCTGAGTCAACTTGAACCAGGTATTTCTTATGAAGGTTGTATCGTCAGTGGATATATTGCGCATGATCCTATTACATACTCGACTGGTGTTGTACTTCTGATAAGTGATAGTACAGTTACACGAGAGGATGGATCTGCACCTCATATAGCTCGTCTCATCATTCTCGATCTACCTGAAGTTGAGAAGGCAAGATCACTGACAGTGAAGAATGTGATGGCGAGGGGGAAGTTACCATATCTGGCAACACTTGCAATCAGGAAGCCATTTGTTCAGAGAGAGAGAGAGTTAAGGAAGAATTATTCTGTCTCCACTTGAATTTCTGCTACTGCTCTTCTTCTTCCTTCTTCTTTGCTTCCTCAGATCATGTCTGATGGTGTGCCAACAGTCGTTGTCGATGATCATCACGATATCATTGTGATACCTCGTCAATCACGCTGAAAGAGGATCTGTGAGCTTCAGCTGTTCCTTCCTGTTGTCCCTTTTTCCTCTTTTTCTTCTACACCTTCACAATCGTTGGCAGATCTGTTGTACTGCAAGAGAAGTAAGGAATGAAGAGAATCGATCACTCGTCTCTTGCCCATCAACTATTGTTCAAATATCTATTGTATGCACTTTGTTGCTCGTCATCAAACTATGCATAAGAAGATTTACCTCGAGAAATCGAGCTTGCGCAAAGATTAAGCAGCGCAGAGCCGCAGCAGCAGCAGACGGGCAAAGAGCAAGCAAAGTACAAAAGATCGCAAGTGACAGCAGTCGAAATCGCAATCGTTGTGGTTACCACAGATCACTCTTCAAGTTTGATCTTCTCACAGCGTAACGATAAGCAACACTTCATCTGACAGTGATTGCATTCTGCTCACATCCAGCAACTCTCGCTACTCAGTCCATTCGTCGCTCCACTCATCTTGCCATCACCGCCACCTCTCCTCTCGCCTGCTCTTCACACCTCCGCAACTCGGCATCCTCTTCTTGTCAATATGAGTGAGATAAAGCAATCGCAGCAACACGAGGAGAAGAAGGACGAAGGAGCAACAACAACAGCAGCAGTGGCATCGAGTCGCTCTTCCGTCACTGCTGCACCAGTGACAAGAAGTGATACTCATCAACAGCTTCCTGTCTTGTCGCTTTCGACTACAAACGAGTCGAATCAAGCACAGCAACAACTTCAGGGTGCATCAAAAGAGGAGAAGGAAGGAGATTCGCATGCAGCAGAGAATCAACAGCATCAATCCTCTTCTTCATCCTCTTCTTCATCCTCTTCTTCATCCTCTTCTTCATCCTCTTCTTCGAGCTTTGCATCCACTTCAACTTCCTCCGCAGTTGCCACTTCCTCCACTTCCTCAACATCCAGTAGTTGGCAGTTTGGTGCAAGGCTCGCCTATGCAAAGACGCGTGCTGGTTCGTATGAGGAGGCGATAGTGATATTGACCTGTGCACTCGAGTGGAAGGTACCAGAAGTCGCCGTCACTCCAGCTGCTGGTGAGATTCCTCTTCTCATCGGAATTCTGATGTCTCTCTGTATTGCCTACAATCGCAATATTGAAAGTGCATTCGAGAAGGGTAGAACACCGAAGAAAGAAGATGTTGTTGCAGCAGCAAATTATTATGCAGCTGCAATGTCGGTCATGGATCATCCAATCGAGGAAGCTCACGAAATGGCTCTCTGCATGGTACCATTACTCAAGGAAGGAATGAAAGCAATCGGCGATGGATCACAGCATGTATTGAAGAAAGATCAAATCAACGGCATTGACATAATCAAATATGTCAACAAGCAGAACGAACTGGCGGCAGCTGCAACATCGGCAACAATAACAACCACAGCAACATCACCAAATAAACCACCATCGACATCAATTGAAGAGGCAATTGCACTGTATAAAGATCTCACATACTCATCCAGTGTGTATGCACCAAAGACGAAGCAGCAAGGTCGTTGAAGCGTGCACTCTCAGCATTCTCTGAACGTGCTGTACTACTCACAAATCGTGCGTTCTGCTTCTTGAAGATGAAGAAGCCGTTAGAGGCACTCTATGATACTCACATGGCACTCCTACTTGATCCGACTCGAGTGAAGGCAATATATAATCAGGTTGTGGCATTCTATCAACTGAAGGAATATGATGCAGCGAAGTCGGCATGTCAACGGGGAGTAAAAATGACAATAAATGATCAGTCAAAGGCGAATGTATTCGCTCAATTCGAAGCTCATATCACATCAGTAGCAACATCGTTGATACTGTATGTGCCACCACCGTCAACCTCTTCCTCGTCTTCTTCATCAGCTGATCCATCCTTCTTCTTTTAGAAGCGAATCACATCACAACGACACTCGACTTCTCAAGTGGGACACGCCTATATCCTATATATTCATCAGACGACATTCCTTCACATTTTCTTTTCTTTTCTGCATCTTTATTCGCTTCGGATGTATCTATCTTTCTTTGACCTTCCTTTTCAATTTCAATGTTGCATGTAACCTCGTAACGCATTCGATTTTCAACCAAATTCGAATTGAAGCAAGTTGCGTGTATTCGCAACCAGAGAAGAGAGCAGTAAATATGCAAGTGCAAAGGAACTCAAGCAACAGCAGCAGCAAGTAGCAGCAGTCAAAATCGCAGTCATCATCGTTGCATATTCTTCAAGTACACTTAGGCGTGTATCGCCATGAACCCCGTCTCACTCTTGTGTCGCTGCCTCCTCCTTAGCATTCAGTGGCTCTACGCTCTCAGCTATCAACCAAGCAAATACGATGTAGAATATTTCCAGAATCCTTCTGCTGTCAACTCAATTACAAAATTCAGCAAGCTCCTTCAGTTTCTGCTTCTTGTCCTTCTTTCGTTGCGTTTTCTCTTCGTCTGTCTTCTTGCGCTTCTTGAGAAGCACCATACCAGGCAGTGTTGCAGTTGAAGTCGAAGAAGAAATCGGTGAGGAGAAAGAGGAAGAGGAAACTGCAGCTATGGACGATGCAGTAACAGAAGATGACGACGTAGTTGCAGCAAATTCAGAAGTATCGATCATTGTCACATCTGTATCTTGAGAGTCGACAGGATCAGGCAGACGCTTCAAGATTGGAAATGAGGAGGAGGCTGAAAGCGCGAATGAGGATGCACTCACGGCGGCAGGTGCGGAGGAGGATGATGAAGATGGACCGAATGTTGAATCAGACAATGTAACTGATCTCACAACGTCACCATTGATCCTGTTATTCTTATTCGCAAACGCATCCCTCGCCCCCTTCTCGATCTGATCCTCCTCCAATTGTGATGCAATACCACGATGAATATGAAGTAGCGCATCTGTTGTCATACCAGCAACACGTGCATTACGTTCTCGTTGTTCTTCAATTGCATCTTGTATTGCCATCTCTCTCTTTGACTGTTCGACACGATTCTCCAATACTTTCATCTCATCACCCATCTCATCTCTCTCTGCCTTCTCCCTCTGTAATTCTTCCTCCTTCTTTGCCTGTTTCCATGGTTCAAAATTTCTACTTGCACCTCTCTCAATAGTATAGTCACTATTCTTTGGATCAGTCTTGAATGTGATTTCATTCAGACATGTGGAACAACGAAAGTATAAACGATAGATCTTGATTGTGTTGAGATACATTTCATCTTTCACTTCCTCCTTTCGACCATTCCATTTTGTACCTCGACCCATACGTTCACCACATTTGACACACTGTATCGAAAAGGGTAGCATACCTCGTACTTCATGTTGATTATTCTTTGGTTTTTGTATTGGTGGCAATGTGGCTGGATTAAACTCGGGTGAATAGTAGTGTACCAGAACTTTACGCTCAGACATGATTGAGTTGGTTGGTTGGCTAGAGTAAGGATAGGAAGTTTCAGTGTGAGACTAAAAGGAATAGGAACTACTGTGATGTAGTGGTGGTGGTGGTGGTGCGAGGAGGAGGGTGTGGACAGATGTGGATGTGAGACAGCGATGTGCTTGACCGGCTTACCAGCACTCACTCAAGTTGCTACAGTGTGGTGAGAACGATGTAAGAGGAGTGGACGAGGATCTACACTACTCTCCCGGCTATCTGTGCAGGCTAACGGTGTGACAAGCAGAAAGGTTCTTGACTGGTGCATTTCGGTGTCGATTCGACATCCCTCGAATCATAACTCTCGTGCAATCACGTGATACTGTCTGCGGTCGTTGATGCGCGTGGTGATAACTATGCATTGTGTGTGAACTCTAGTTTTGACCTGCTCAACTCTGTGACCTTCTCTTGCAGCATTCACGATGCCACCCAAACCTGGGTCCTCTGCCTCTGCACCAGGCGGTAATGTCGCTGCTGCTCCTGCTCCTCATGCTAAGAGTCGTCGATCCTGCATGAGCACCCTCTTCTGCTTCCTCCTCCTTCCACTCCTCATTCTCGTACTCGCCATTGCCTTGCCACTGTTATTCAAAAGTTCACAGATGGATCCCGATCAGCCGTGGTCACTGATTAGTAATGTCACGTATGCAGATTATCCGAGTGCGAAACATTCGAGGTATAGGTGAGTGTTGGGAGAAGAGGGAGGGGAAAGAGGGGAAGGAGAGGAATGCAGCAGCAAACTTCGACAGATCTCCTCGTTGCTGACTCTCCTCCACTGCTCTATTCCCTCACACAGAGGCGCTGATTACGCTCCACATGATCGTTTCTTCTTCCAATGGTGGAACTACCTGATATATGATGCAGAGACACACGATCATTGGACACTCCTCTATCATACGCAGCGATTCTCATCTGATCTCAATCAGACACATCCTGATTATGCGACTGTAGCAGTCGTACATAAAATCGGACCGAAGACTGTTTTGGCAGGAACAGATGCTATTCCATTGAAGGATGTACGATTCTCCAATGATTTTGATCTCGTCTATACCAAACCAGACGGTTCGACTCCACATAAGATGACGATCATCGATGATGACACATACAATATTGTTGCAGTGATGCAACCGGAGGATTTGGTAACTGATGCTGCTGATAATTTGCCGAAACCTACAATTGCTACACGATGGAATCTCACCTTTCATCGTATCCACGGAATGTACGGTGGTATTGATACAGAAGATGGAAATATCGATCGTTGTGCTATCGTATCCACCCTCTTTGGATATCATTCTTACGTGACAGGATGGATTGAGGAGAATGGTGTACGTAAGACATTTGGAAAGGATGGTGCAGCTGGAAAGAGATATCGTGCATATGCAGCAGGTAGTTGGGGTTGTAAATTACCATCCGGTTATCCTGAGATCGAATATCCGTGGACATGGTTCTGGTTGGCGATACCTGGTGATGATACTCTCACACCACCTCGCCCTGAGATCGGTATGGCAATGGGAACAGCACGTTTTCAGACGAACAATTCAGTCGTTGGTGATCTCTACGGTGGCATGACCAGTATTGGAATAGGTGATGATATCTTGACATCAACTTTTGGTACACTTCATCATAACACATCACTTGCATTCGAGTTGACGAGAGGTAGTTCGGATAAGTATTTACGTTACTACAATCTCACATATGATCAATGGACAAAGATTACTGATCAGTACGGTACCTTTTCTATTCCCCTCATACAGAAATATGATATCGAGACTGCACATTATTCCATCCAGATTATATTCTATTCGAAAGCAGAACAATATTTTCGCTTACCTGTCGCACTGGAACATCATTCCTCCTCCGATGACATTCGTGATCCAAAAACACGTAAGTTAGCCGTCTTTTCTGACTTTCGTGCTTGTGGTGTCAGGACATATGTCAGAATATGGAAGAGACTGGAATCACCGAGTGAGAAGAGGAAGAGTAGTGAGGAAGGGAAGGGACGTCAACACAAACTTGGAGCGACACGCAATGGTGGTGCGACTGAGTTCGTACGTGGTGGATGGGATCAAGTCATCTACGATGGCGAGGTGACTTCACTGAACGCAATCGAATTCGCATATCAAGCACCGTTCAAAGATGAAGAAACGTATCAACAGTTTGTGATACCGATGAAGTTTGGAGAGGAGAGAGAGGTGAAGAGGTATGCATAGATTAGGAGAAGAGAGAACAAGAGGAAGAACGAATATTAAGATCAGAGACAGGGTTGCGCTTTGGCTCAATTGTGCGATTGCCAAACAATTTCATCTTTCGTTCAACGCGATGAATTAATATTGCAAGTGCGTGCAAAGCAAGAGCGAGAAACTTCAGATGTGGAACAGTATGATAGAATTGTCTGACACGAATGTACAAGTATGCACAAGAAAACGGATGAGAGAAAGGAAAAGAGTGAGAAACGAGCTGTTGATGCTGATGAGTGTAGTAGAGTAAAGATGCAGTATTGATGGATTAATATGGAGTGATGAGGAAATATGCGAATCTGATGTCCTCTTTAATGTGAGATCGTAATTCCACCAAGTCGAAATCGTGTTGGTGCAGGAGCGGCTGGGGCACCATTTGCTGGACGTGGGGCGACATTACCACGACCCCAATTATTCATAACAGTTTCGTGTGGATAGAATACGTGACCGAAAGGTGTGCAGGTACACTGTGCACCGATGGAACCTGAATGAGAAGAGGAGGGGAGAACAGGAAAGAGAGTGATAGTGTGAAAAGGAGTATGATTTGAGAAGTGAAGGAGAGGTGAGAGGAGAGCGGACAGAGGAAAGTGGTGAGTACAACATCATTTACTCATTCACACAATATCTTCTCTACACTCAATACTAACCACACTTGAAACACCATTGATATCCACATCTGCACGTCATCTTCATGCATCCTTCTGTTCTCTCAACCCATACACTACACTTCTGACACTGCCTAAAATGGCCCTCGTTTTTGGAGAGGAACTTCTGAAACAATCGATCGTTCGTCGACATCGCTGCTAATTTTGATTGTTCGGATTGTAATGAGAGTTGATGCTGATATGCTTCACATGTCAAACCCTGATGCCATGGTGTTTTGCATGTGAAACAACATGATTGTTTACAATCAGGACATTGTAAACGTGACTCACCACTATGAATTAGTGCGACTTCACATTTGCTGTTCGGACACCATACTACGCGCGGATCGTCTGATAGTTCTGCGATACGACGAAATCGTTCAAATCGTGCGAAATCGAAGTCATCCAATCCAGCACGTACCTCTTCTGTCGTCAATACACGAGAACATTTGTCACCGACACAATTGATACGTGCAAGTGACTGACCACTCTCGAGTTTCGATCGTAGATAAGTACGTGCACAATCAGTACAAGTGTAGTGCTGACAATCGCTACAATAACCATCCATGAACATATCATCCTTCGGCAAGAGCGTGTAACAGATCTGACACTCCTTCAACGTCGCTTCATACGCACTGAGTGGTTTCGCTGTTTCACACATCTCACATCTGGCACGATCGATCGAGTTTTCGTATGTGCAGACACCACAGCTCCAGATAGAAGATTGTTGTTGGGAAGGCGTTGGCGAAGGAGTGACGGAGATGGAGGAAGCGGAGGCGGATGCGGATGCTGAGGAATAGGATGACATGCTGGATGCTGATGCAGGTGCAGATGATGACGAGGACGATGCTGCTGATGAAGATGCATCATCAGATATGCTCATTGCATTATTATTTCGAGTCGGTAGTGGTGGCAGACGCTCGTATACAGTTGGTATCGTCTCGATCTCCATTGGTACTGAGGCAGCAGCAGCAGCAGCAGATGAGGAGGACGACGAAGAAGTCGATGCTGCTGTTGCTGCATCAGGTGCAGCAGGCGGAATCCATTCATATGCATGATTATTTCTCAACCATTCCGCTGCTTGTTCAATACTGTATGCATGTTTCACCAGAGCCTTCTCACTCAACTTTCGTGTCCAACCAAGTGCCATCAGTGAGCGTAAACGGTGTGCGTAGTCACCTGGAATTGGGACTCCACTTGCAGCTGCAGCAGCAGAATCGCGTGGAGCACTGTCATCAGTCTCGAACAACTTGCGGATGGAAGTGAGGAAGGACATGGTGTGAGGAGGGAGATGAAAGAGGAAGAGGAGGCGACGTAGGAACTCAGAGAACGCTGAAGAAGGGAAGGGCAGACCGAGTTGTTGAGGCAGATCGAGTTGAATACGAGTGGTAGTGAGTGTAAGTTGGTGGTAGTAGGTGTAAGTTGGATGATTGAGTACTGAAGTGGCAACAGACAACACGAGTGGGCTGTGTTCTTGCCTGCTGACGACAACGAAGAATCACGGGCGGCTTTCAACATACGTCTCTCGTTGCACAGTCAACCTGTTCTGTACTGCTGCAGCATTCATCGGTGTACGGTCTCTCACCTCACGATTCGCCGTCAACATCAAGTGCTGCACGGTGACGCCACAACAGTCAGAGAGTACCGCACCACTCTATCGTGCTGAGTGTTCTATCTCAATTCAAATCTCGAACAGCTCTGCATTCGAGTCCGTTCTCGCTGACACGATGTCTGCCCCATCATCCTCCCAGCCATCTGCTGCTACGGCTCGCACCACATCAGCACGTAAGCGTATGCCATCAGCGATTGCACGCGAGCTTGAAGCTGATGCACAGGCAGCAGCAGCGGCAGCAGCTCAAACACCGACGACACCGCGAGGTGGTGATGGGACGACAACGAAGAAGCGCAAACAACAACATTCTCACTCGACTGATGATACAACACCAACAAGTGGATCTGGACGACCTCGTAAATCCGCCAACACTGGTGCTGCGGCTGCCTCCGCTTCTTCGAAATCCAAACCGGCACAATCGCCACGCAGTCTGCAAGATGATACTCGCGATGGTCTGACTCAGAGTGAATGGGCAGCACGACACTTCATGGAAGCAGTTCGATTTGATTCGAGAGGGCGACAACAGATACATCCATCACATCATCAGGCTGATGATCCTGATGAGGAAGAGCAGGGTGGAGAAGGATCGATCTATGAGGATGAGAGAGGATTTCGATACGATGCTGCAGGTCGACGCATATTGTATGATGAGAATGGAGAGGAGATTGGCGTTGGAGGAGATGACGGCACCTATGAGGATGAGGAAGGCGTGGTGTGGCAGATGGAGGATCAGCAGCCGTATCAGGAGCAGTACGTACAGGATCCTGAGTCATCCGATGAGGAGTCGGAAGATCTCCTTGCACACTTGCCATCTGTCGATTCCTCTCTTCGTGGTCGCAGCATTCCTCCATCCGCATCAATTCTCGTCCTCTTCCAACGTACCTCTCTTCAGCGCACTGAATATTGGACATTTCCTTATGGTCACCTCACGAATACGATTGCATGCACACTCTGTACATTGAATGGATGGGGTATCAATCCTAATGATATGCTCTCACAATTGGATATTCTATGGGGCTCGAAAGAGGAGGAGCATATTGGCTGGAAGGAGGTGGAAGTGCAGCCGCAACAGACACCTTTTGCAATGCAACCTCAGCCGCATCCACAGTTGCTACTGTATCAACAACAACACCGCCAGATGCTTGCCCTTCAGCAATCGCTTCAGATGAAGACCAATCCAAGTCCACAGCAGATACAAGTCTTGCATCAGCTACAGCAACAACAAGCATTTCTCTGGGCACAGATGACACAGATGCAGCAGATGAGTCAACATCAACACATGATGCAACAACAGAATCAACATCTCTTCCCATTTTATAAACCTCAACCTGAATCGATATCGTATGCTGTGGCGCTTGATTACTCACCTGCAACCGTGGTACAACAACGGCAACTACCGGTGGTGACGCAGCCAATCGTGCCTGTCGTCGAGCCAAAACATGAGACGAATGGCTCTACAACTGCTGTCAGCAATGGCGATGTCGAGATGAAAGAGCAAGCAGCACCACCGACAGAATCAGCAGCCAAGATAGAATCGCAGGCGCAGCCATCAGCAGAAGCTGCTCACACGAATGGCAATACACCTGCTGCCTCCTCCACGACTTCTCCATCCGTCGCCGCTACTGCACCCGCTGCTGCACTCCCAGCTCCTCCCGTCATAGCACAAGCTGTAGTTCCTGCGACTGCTGCGACCGCCGCTGCAGCATCGCCCTTCTTGGCTGCACCGATTGTCGTCCCGCCTACCGCTACCGCTGCTGCTACTGCAAGTGTCGTCCCAGCTTCCACACTCGCAACAGCAGTAGTGCCATCCGCTTATCATCAGCCACTCGCACAACAGCCATCCTTCCTCCCTCATTCCTTCCTCTATCCTTCCCTCCAACAACCACCCCAACCAACAACTCAGCGTGTCTATTACGGAAAACATGCAGATTGGAAACGTATCGGAGTACAACAGTTTGATAAGACACAAACAGGAAAAGCTTATGAACCGATTCAGATTGGAGGACATGTGGCGATGTCGTTTCAGATTGCGTTCTTGTAAGGTTGGAGCAGCGACTACAACGCGAGAACTTGACAGAGAAATTGAGGCTACCGGACTAACAATGATGATGCACGCAATTTGATTTGACATAAATGATATTGATTGTTCAAATTTGAATATGATTGTGTTGCGCGACTGTGTGGACTGAATCAGCAACTGCAATGCGAGGCGCGCAATCATCTCTGAACAAATGCTGGAAGCTGATCACTTCTCGACCTTCACTTTTTTCACCTTTTTCGTGCTCTCACTTCCATTTCCATTCTCACTACTCTCGGTATTCTTTCGTTTCTTCTTTTCTGTTGTTGGTGCGGGTAGTGGAGGTTGTGTCGAGGATTCTGTCTCTGTCGTCGTCTCCTCCTTCTTCGCTGCGAGACGTTCTGCCATCTTTGCTTGTTTCTTGAGAAATTTTGCTTGTTGTGCATCTGTGTGTTGTTTCTTAGCGGGTGTGGCAGCTGGTGCTGGAGCTGCGGCGGAGGATGATGAGGAGGATGCGTGATTTGCGACATTGTTATTGTGAGAGGAGGATGAAGGTGATGCTTTGATTGCACTATTCGGTGCTGTCACTGCTGCAAGTGCACTCATATCAAAGTCACCATCAGCGTCTTGTTGTCCACCTTCTGTACCATTTCCATTCTCCTCTTCCTCCTCTTCGTTGTTCTTTTTGATGCTGATACTTTCGACAGGTGCAAGAGGAGTGAAACCACCGGTTAGACCGAGTGGGAGTGAGGAGGAAGAGGAGGATGAGGATGAATTCTTTTTCTGTTTCGCTTGTTGGCTCTGTACAACCATACCTGTCAATTTAAAGTATTCCTCACTATGCGCAATCGAGCTGACTTCGAATCGAATATGTACACCACGTGAGATGACCCCGGCTGGTGGACGTGCTTGTCGTGAGGAGGCACCACGTCCTGTGGCAGCGAGCATGACATCACGAAGACGACGACGCTCGAGCTTTTTCAGTTCCTTCTTTGTCAGCTTCTTTGTGGATGCACCATTCGTTGTCGCGTCCTCTTCCTTCACCGCCTCATCATCTGCATCCTCATCCTTCTCTTCAGCGTCAGCTGCAGCATCCCCTTTGAATACATCCTGATCAATCCATCTCTCCTTCTCCATATCAAACTGCCATGATTTCGGTGCAAGATTTCCTGCTAATGGAATAGTACATGCGAATGTCCCGTGTATCAGTAATGCTAAATGATCATATGCTACAGCATTCACAACAGCCTCCATCACTTCTCCTACACTAATCCTATAAACTAATGCACGACATTCGACATTGAAATGAATGAACGAACGCTCTTGAAAGATAAAACCGCATCGTAATGGATTGCGATCAGGTGAGGATGTCAGATCGAGGTCACTATAAGATAACAGTATACCATTGAGATCACTATTCCAACTCATCAACATCGAATTCAATTGTTCCTCGACTCCTTCACGAATATTCTTCAAGCGTGATGGATGCAAGTGGATTGGGAATGTGCAACGGACATCGAGGAAATGACCAGAGCGAGAGGAGGTGGACATGATGTGCGTGTGTCTGCGTGTGGTGTATGTGAGGATGTGCTGCTAATGAACGAACAAGGAGTGCAGGATGGGTGATTGCTGCGCGCAGAGAACAGAGAAACAAGTGAGCCAGACTGCAGCGTGATCGGTACAGCCTCTTCTCGTACACTCTCTCGCGCATATTGTGCGCCTGACACGTACCTACACGATGACACGAAACAACAAGCAAAGAGAGGACGCCGCACAGGAGAATGAGCTCGACAAAAGTTTGAGTGCGCAAAGATATGTCGATTGGCGACATCCCCGTTTTGAGGCAGCCAGGCAGTTGTTCTCGCGAGATTGGTCTGGTTGAGGAGCGAGCAAGCTAGCAAGCAATACCATGCAAGGAGTGCTGAAATAGTCATATGAGTCAGTTGAACAACAAGCAACGCATCAAAACGCGAGCGACAGTTCGTCCTCTTCTTCCACCTCCTGCATCTCTGGATCAAACTGCTTTTCGAGTTCCATCTCCTCTGAATTTGGAATGTACTCCATTGGTTCCTCCTTGCCAATCATCGATGTAGGAGCGAGGATCGTAGGAGAGGAGAAGGATAATGAAGTATGTGGAGCAGACGTTTCCATCTTCGATTTCTCATCCACCGCATCGGATGCAGCAACTTTCATTTGCGGCATCACGCCGAACAGCGACGCAGCCGATGCACGTGGTAGAGGTGCAATGTTTCGTGCGATAGGAGGTATAGATGGAATTGCAGATGGAGGA
Source organism: Asterella californica (assembly GCA_036924285.1). Taxonomy (NCBI): domain Eukaryota; kingdom Viridiplantae; phylum Streptophyta; class Marchantiopsida; order Marchantiales; family Aytoniaceae; genus Asterella; species Asterella californica. The sequence continues at coordinate 348,056 of JAYKYS010000033.1, read as the reverse complement.
AAGTTGATCGCAGACACCGCTGCAGATGCAGGAGTAGCTGAAGGAAACGTTGCAGCGAGTGATCGGATGACACTCTGCTGCTGCTTTTGCTGTTGAATCGTGAAAGGATCTTCCTGTGAATCATCGAACTCGATTATGCTACCAAGACGACGTGGATGATGATGCTGAGGCGGATCTGCGTGACAATTTGAAGATGCCGCAGTAGGAAGAGGAATAGACTGCTGTTGTTCCAGCTGTTTCCTTGTGGCTGGTGATGCCGAGCGTGATTGCGATTCGTATGTGCGCGTGCTTTTCGGTGAGGAGACGTCCCAATACGAAGGAGGTGTGAGAGCGATCGGACTGAAGACAGAACAGAAAAAGATCAACAAATGCGCAACACGAATGTGCAATCGCTCACGCTCATATCTCCCCCAACTCACAATTCATATCTATGTCTTGATGCGCCTTCGACATGATCACACTTCTGATTCTCACGACCGCCACCAACATATGCATAGAATGCCTCACACTGCTTGCATACAGCACCAGGCAGTGCCTCACGAGCAGTGCGATTGCGCTCAGCTGAGACGTAGGGTGCAACTGTGGAAGTTGAAGCGGAAGATGAGGCAGCGATGGAGGTAGGTGATGGAGATCGACGAGGTACGATCGAAGAAGCAGCGGCATCCATACGTGACTCCAACATCACAACCGGCGATCGTTTCGGTCGAGGAAGTTCAGCAGTAAATGTTGTAGTTGTCGATGGTGGTGGATGTAATGGTGGTACATTCATCTTCATGAGTGGTGGTGTCTTCTTCTCGTGCTCTTCGTGATGCTTTGCGATGCCTGATGCGAGATCGGTGTGTCCGCTTGCGAGTAGAGCAGAGAGACTCATTGTTGGACGTGAGATTGAGGTTGAGGTCGATGTCGATGCTAATGTCGATGGAGCAACAGCAGTAGAACTTGATTCGAAGCCAAACATAGGAGGAGAAGTTGCACGAGATGCGAATGGAAAATGATCAGAAGAGGAGGCAGCTGTAGGGATAGTGGTTGGAACAGGCGAATGTTGAAGCTTTTGTTTGACTCGTCGTTGCTCTGGTTTGGTTGATGATGTCGAATCTGAGCGATCGTTCATCGATGGAGAAGAAGTTGGTGCAACTGTAAAGGCAGATGGTGGTGCTGTGAATGAAGCAGTAGCAGGTGATTTCCTCCTTGCTGCTGCGTACGGCTGTGTGATGACACTCGGCAGCGCGCGTGAATGTCTCGTTTCGCCTCCACTCGTCGACGTCTTCAACTTCTCGCTCGTCTTGTGCTCATCCTCCTTTGTATCATCACGCAATCGTTTTCTCAATGCTTGGGATGAGCCGAGGATTGGAGATTTGATAGGCGATGCGATTATTGTTGTCGAGGATGTGAGATTCTGCTTCTGCTCTTGCTGCTGTTGTTGACGTTGTTGTCGTGCAGCTGATGCTGGTCGCCAAGTTGAAGGTGCTGTTGATGTGACCGATGATGACACACGTGGCTTCGATGCAGGTGATACTGTCACATTACTCGTGCTGTTCATCTGTTGTGACCAGTGTGGTAATGGTGCAAGAGGAGCACGATGGGTAGCGCGATGCTGTTGTTGTTGCTGCGCTGCACGAGTTGCATAAGATGATGTTGATTGTTGCTGCCGCTTCATTGTCTCTCGCCTGATACTCGAGGCGACGATCATACATTCATCTTCTAGTGTAGTCGAGCTCTTCTTCTCCTCAACCGCGTCGTCCTCTGCCTCGAGATCGATGATGGTGATCATTTCGCAATGGAGGAAAGCCAACCTAACTCTAACGTTTCGAAATTTGAATCACAACTCAGAAGTTAGTTGGGCTCACTGCAGCGCTTCTTGAGTTTGCAATTTGTTGCAAATCGAGGATGTCGAATTGGCACGTTAATTAATTGCTGGATGTAGCGAATGAAGAAGTATCGGAATTAAAATGATGCGGATTGATATTGAGATAGTTCATCTAATCTTAACCTGACAGGTTTCATAGTGAGTGATTCATGACTTCGATCAGAATCTGCAAATGCAATCATGACAGCGCATCAGTCACACTTTAATCGGCGATATCATCGTCAATAGGTACACTACAATTAAGATATTCAAAGAGAATCTTAGTGTAATCATATTACATTCACACAGCAACTCCCGACACGATCCGAAGCTTCGTTCATGAGATTCGAAGAATCCTTCGGTGGCGACGTGACATCCTCCTCGCTGCATCCCGTCGCGCTGCACCAAGCAGATCCTTCGATCTAGTACCGTGTACGATCTCCAGCTTCGTGATTCCTAACATCTTTGATCGCAGTAGCCTCCTCGGCTCATCTTCGTCACTCTGCTTCATCATCTCCCTTCCTTCACTCTTCTGCAGCAGCGATGTTCGGTCTCGGTTCGATCGTCGAGCAATTACAGTCGAAATGTAAACGACGCTTCAATCTGCTCATGCTGGAGGAGAGGGAATATTACTTTGAGGTGAGCGAGGGAGGAGAAGTGGAGTGAGTGTGATACTCTGCCGTTGCCGTGTGGATGCTAATCCTCCTCTGCCTCCTCTTCTTCCTTCCACCTCATCAGGATTACGGTGCCTTCCTCCACGTGACAGAGGGATCACGTAATGAACCTGCCGCTATTGTCAGTTGAGAAGACGAAGGAAGAAGATTCGATTTGTTGTCGTTGAGATTCAATTGCGCGCGTGTATCTCCTCATCTCCTTTGCTTATTCTCCGCTCATCTCCCTCTCCCCATACTCCCACTCCACACACAGCCCTTCTCCTCTCGTTCCAAACTCAAAGGTCGTTTTCACTTATCCTCGAAATCACTCATATTCGATCCTGATTCGCTCGAGCATAATATCCTGCGCATTCCTCTCCGTGATATTGCTTCGATCAAATCAAGGAAGAGTATGATTGCTGGACATGTCGAGAGTGAATATTTCGTGGTACATACTCGTCTCTGTATCGAGATTCCAACACGCGCACCTTATATCTACAAGAAATATAACTTATCCTTACCAGAGAGTGAATTCTATTTCTCGATTTCATATGAATCGATGATGAAAGTTTTGGAGTTTCTGAATGAACTACATGGGATGTATAGGTTGAATCCGAGCGTCAAACCACAAGCGTTACAGACGTTGATTAAACAGAGAGAGGAAGGAATACAGTTTGAATCGAGTGCGATTAGTGATATTCGTGAACGTGTCCTACTTCCTCACGGCTCCTCCATCCTAGCTTCTCAAATCAGCCCTCTACTCTCATATCCAGGACGTTTTCAACTCACAGATGCACGTCTATATTTCCAACCATTCAATCAAGTCTCAAGTGATGCAACATTGAAAGTTGATCTGTCGGATATGAAGAGAATTTATAAGAGGAGGTGTATTATGAGAGATACAGCACTCGAGATTTTCTTACCAATGAATTATGGCAAATCAGGATCATCTTCGAGCTCCTCTTCGTCTTCATCCGTACTTCTCTCCTCACCTACTTCCTCTTCCAAATCATCCTCCTCATCGACATCGCCGCTGCAACAAACCAGTGTCTACTTCAACTTCTCCTCTCGTGCTGAACGTGATGCGATCTACACACTCCTCACCTCTCAGAAATCCTTTCAGCCAGCACGCGACTCTTCTCTCTCTAGCATGACACACTCATGGTGTCGCGGTGAATTGTCTAATTTTGATTATCTTCTCTTCATTAATCAATATGCTGGACGTTCATGGATGGATTTAACACAATATCCTGTCATGCCGTGGGTGTTGAGTGATTATACTTCCTCCACACTCGATTTGAAAAATCCAGCCGTCTATCGTGATCTTTCGAAACCAATCGGTGCATTGAATCCAGAACGATTGGAGATGTTGAAAATGAGAATGAACGAAATGCCGGCTGAGATATCCCACGGTCGTCCTTTTCTTTATGGCACACATTATTCATCACCCGGCTATGTCCTATATTATCTTGTACGAAAAGCACCACAATATATGCTCCGATTACAAGCAGGAAAATTTGATCAACCTGATCGAGCATTTCATTCGATTGAAGCGACGTGGAAAAGTGTGCTGCAAGCACCGACGGATGTGAAGGAATTGATTCCAGAATTCTATGCTGATCCTTCTTTCTCATCGTATTCATCCTCCTCCTCGTCCTCCTCATCCTCCTCACCCTCCGAATTCCTTCGTAACACGCACGAGCTCGATCTTGGCACACGACAGAACGGTGCACCTGTCGATGATGTCACTTTACCACCGTGGGCAACTGATGCTCGTGATTTCCTCACGAAGATGAGAGCAGCATTAGAGAGTGATTATGTGAGTGCACATCTACATCAATGGATTGATCTCATATTTGGCTATAAACAAACAGGAGAAGAAGCGAAGAAAGCACATAATCTCTTCTTCTACTTAACATACGAAGGTAGTGTTGATCTTGACACTATTACTGATCCATTGGAACGTCGTAGTTTGGAATCACAAATAGCTGAGTTTGGACAGACACCGAAACAGATATTTAGGAAAGCACATCCGAAGAAAGGTGGAACGGAGAAAGTGGACGAAGATGTGTTTGTGTTGTTGGAGGAACCGAAAGCGATGAGGCAGCAGAGCGACACGAGTTCATCACGATCACGACAACAGCATTCACAACAGCAACAACAACAATCACAACATGCATTCTTCCCTCCTGGCGTACCTCACGTCGATCTGACGCGACTCGCATCGAACTCATCACTTCCGACTACACCGTCACACGCGTTCATCAACTCCTCCGCTTCCTTCGCATCTGCTGAACAGAATCTCTCCTCACTCACACGTCCTTCCGCTCTCTCACCCTCCTCCTCTGCAACCGCAGCTGATCTCGCTCAATTCGATACGAGTGCACGTGCATTACAACTTGCAGCAGAGGTGGAGCAGATTCAGACGAAGAGATTGAATGTAGAGGAAGGAGAGCTGAAGATGATGAGGATTACTGCGACTGGAAGTACAGTGACGAGCTCGAGAAATTCATTGAATGGATCGAGTAGCATTACACCCTCAGCATCTTCTTCTTCTGCTTCTTCGTCATCATCCTCACTCCTTCCTCTCCCTCCTCCTGCCTGGCAAGATCTCCCCACAACCTCCAATGCATGGCAGCGTCGTGACACGCTCAACCTCCATCGTGACAACATCACTTCTCTCGCAATCACATCTGATGACAATCTCGTATCGATATCACAAGATGGTCATATCAAGATCTATTCACTCACAAACTCTCGCTTGATCCGATCGAATAAAGTGAGCGAGATGTCTCTCTCCCAATGTTGCATCGGTGGCGCCGACGGAAAGTTAGTTTATCTCGCATGTTACGATAATCATATCTATCTCTACAATCAGACATACGGTAGAGTAGTCACTAGTCAACAAGCGAGTGATGATGCAATCTCATGTCTTTCGGTGAGGAATGGACATCTCCTGTGCGGGAGCTGGGATACGACAGTCAAGATGTATTCCGTGACAGAAAGTTCATTCTCACAACGTCCTCTTTATGAATTCAGCGAACATGATGCATCCTTAACAGCAGTCAGCCTCGATTCGACTGGTACGATTGGTATCTCTGGAGCAGAGGATGGTGCTGTATTGATGTATGACTTGAGAACGAAAGAAGGCAGTGTCAGACAGATTGAGGGATTTGAAGGGAGTGTGACATGTCTCGAGTTCTCAATGATAGGAACAGGCAACGGTTCTTCGTCAGATATCTTAGCAACATCAGCTGATGGTCATCTGAGAAGGATTGATAGTGGCAGTGGTCGTACCTTATCTTCGATCAGTACAAACGAAACACTTCGTTCACTGTGTACAGATGGTTACACTGCATTAACGGTCGGCGAATCTGGTATTGTGAAAGGATGGAATATTCGTAGTGGGAAAGAAATATTCAATGTACCGACCGCGAGTGGTGCACAGGTTGCCCTGGGTGTGAATGCAGATTGCTCGACTTTTGCGGTGGCGAATGCGAAGACGTTGGTTTATACGAGAACGAAACAGTGAGACGAGACTACAGAAATGAAGCGAAAGAATGGCCACAACCATATCAACTGCAGCGAGCGTCCACTTCCTCAGGCTGACGTCACGCGAACGCGAATGCGCGATTGTTAACGAGATTTCAGAGTCCTTTTCCATACATTTTTATTCTTCCAACAGACAACCGATATCGCGAGCTCAATTCGTTGGGTCACTGCACCTGAGCCTCAACTCAAACAAGACATTCGTTTCCAAATTTCGCACATGCTTCATGATTCAAACTCGAGGAAAATTTATTGGAAACCAGGAAATAGAATCTCGAAACAATTAGCGCCTTGCAAAACAATTGTGAATGTTGTCTTACTCACAGTTTTGCTCGTCTGTGCTCGATATATTTGTAAGTGCCGTATGTGATACCACCAGCTGCGAGTACAATGCAGACTGCTGGTCCAGCAGCTAGACCTGTACCGACTGACTGCATGATTGCAACAGGAGTACCAGAAGCGATAGCACCACCACTCGCAGTTGCAACTTTCGACATTATCGTAGCAGCAACCGTCTTTGCACCAATACCACCAGCACCAAATCCAATAGCTTTGACAGTACCGACTACAACAACTGGTGCAGTCACAGCAAGACCAGTACTCACACCTTCAGGCGTCCTGCACCAATTTGTAGCTCTCTTCATGACAGGAACACTGGCGTTCGCAGCAGCTGCACCTTGATTCTTCATCCAGCCGGTGGCACTGTTCAAGTAGGATGTCATGAGGATAGAAAAGGAAAGAAGAGGCTAGAGGAAGGCAAATAGGAGCAGCAGTGGGTGAATGAATTGAGTTGTGCAACAGCAGCGAATGCAATTGCTGGTTGGTGGACCATTTACCCAGCCAGTCACAGATTCACTCTCGAGTACTCATCACCAATGAGTCATAGCAAACTAGGCAAGTGATTCTAGAAGCTGACTTACTGAATTTATATTGTTGTGCTGTGTTTTAGTCGTGCAATGCCATCGCCTTGCGTGAGATTTCTTCACCGCGTTGCCGACTATTCGCTCGAATGCATTCATCGAGCCTCGGATCATCGTGTTGTGATGATCTGGAGTGCAAATACTTCTCATTCTTTCTCACACTCTGATTCATTGCAAAGAATCAACTAATACTGCTCAGCTGATTGTTCCGGTCAAGCACATCGTCGCATCTACATCCGTCCATGGGTCGAGGTACAAAATGGAATGGTCGAAAGGAGGAAGTGAAATGTGAAATGTATCTCAACACAATCAAGATCTATCGTTTATACTTTCGTTGTTCCACATGTCTAAATGAAATCACATTCAAGACTGATCCAAAGAATAGTGACTATACTGTTGAGAGAGGTGCAAGTCGCAATTTCGAACCATGGAAACAGGCAAAGAAGGAGGAAGAATTACAGAGGGAAAAGAAGGAGAGAGATGAGATGGGAAATGAAATGAAAGTATTGGAGAATCGTGTCGAACAGTCAAAGAGAGAAATGGCAATACAAGATGCAATTGAAGAACAACGAGAAAGAAATGCACGTGTTGCTGGTATCACGACAGACGCACTTCTCGATATTCATATTGGTATTGCCGCACAATTGGAGGAGGATCAGATTGAGAAAGCTGCAAGGGATGGGTTTAGAAGAAGAAAATGGTGGCGATGTGGAATCAGTCACACTACCTGATCTGACTTTTGATCCATCTTCACCCTCCTGCTCCAAAAGTGCCTCCTTCCTCCTTCTCCTCACTTCTAATCTTGAAGCGTCTGCCTGACTCTGTCGATTCTCAAAGAGACGTGCAACAATGAACAAACTTGTCAGTGCTGTTTTCAAAAGCATCCACATGAATTTGAATTTGAAACCGAAAATTTCTGGGAAGTAAGAGCACAGCAAAATTGCGCGAACTCACGGAATCAAAAGGAATGGAAAATGTATGAAAAAGTACTGTACATGCAGAATCTCGCAACAATAGCAGCATAATAGTAAAGCAAGCAACACAATAGCCAAACGCATCGCAAACATTAACGAAAAGGATCGAGTGGCTAATTCACAATTCTGCTATCATCTTCTGAGCTTTCTTCTTGTTCTTTCTCTTTTTCTGTCTCTTTTGTTCTACAAAGTAAGTAACCACCTACAAGTATGAGACCAGTAATACAAACGGCCTCCACTCCGCGTGTACCAATCGACTGTAGTATGGCAACTTTACTATAAGCTGGGACACCACCATTATTCGCAATTGCATATGTGGACATCATACGAGCACCAAAACTACCAGCACGAATTCCTTCAGGCATGAATCCTAACATGTTTGCACCACGTACAAGTACGAGTGGTACACTCGCCACGGTGGCTGTAGTCACACCAGATGAACTCGTCAGCCAACTTGAGAATTGAGTTACTTCTCGACCAACTGCGAGTGCAGTGTTCTTTACGACAGGAGCATTGACAGCAACGTAAGCAGCCGCACCTTGATTCTTCATCCAGCCGGTGGCACTGTTCAAGTAGGATGTCATGAGGATAGAAAAGGAAAGAAGAGGCTAGAGGAAGGCAAATAGGAGCAGCAGTGGGTGAATGAATTGAGTTGTGCAACAGCAGCGAATGCAATTGCTGGTTGGTGGACCATTTACCCAGCCAGTCACAGATTCACTCTCGAGTACTCATCACCAATGAGTCATAGCAAACTAGGCAAGTGATTCTAGAAGCTGACTTACTGAATTTATATTGTTGTGCTGTGTTTTAGTCGTGCAATGCCATCGCCTTGCGTGAGATTTCTTCACCGCGTTGCCGACTATTCGCTCGAATGCATTCATCGAGCCTCGGATCATCGTGTTGTGATGATCTGGAGTGCAAATACTTCTCATTCTTTCTCACACTCTGATTCATTGCAAAGAATCAACTAATACTGCTCAGCTGATTGTTCCGGTCAAGCACATCGTCGCATCTACATCCGTCCATGGGTCGAGGTACAAAATGGAATGGTCGAAAGGAGGAAGTGAAATGTGAAATGTATCTCAACACAATCAAGATCTATCGTTTATACTTTCGTTGTTCCACATGTCTAAATGAAATCACATTCAAGACTGATCCAAAGAATAGTGACTATACTGTTGAGAGAGGTGCAAGTCGCAATTTCGAACCATGGAAACAGGCAAAGAAGGAGGAAGAATTACAGAGGGAAAAGAAGGAGAGAGATGAGATGGGAAATGAAATGAAAGTATTGGAGAATCGTGTCGAACAGTCAAAGAGAGAAATGGCAATACAAGATGCAATTGAAGAACAACGAGAAAGAAATGCACGTGTTGCTGGTATCACGACAGACGCACTTCTCGATATTCATATTGGTATTGCCGCACAATTGGAGGAGGATCAGATTGAGAAAGCTGCAAGGGATGGGTTTAGAAGAAGAAAATGGTGGCGATGTGGAATCAGTCACACTACCTGATCTGACTTTTGATCCATCTTCACCCTCCTGCTCCAAAAGTGCCTCCTTCCTCCTTCTCCTCACTTCTAATCTTGAAGCGTCTGCCTGACTCTGTCGATTCTCAAAGAGACGTGCAACAATGAACAAACTTGTCAGTGCTGTTTTCAAAAGCATCCACATGAATTTGAATTTGAAACCGAAAATTTCTGGGAAGTAAGAGCACAGCAAAATTGCGCGAACTCACGGAATCAAAAGGAATGGAAAATGTATGAAAAAGTACTGTACATGCAGAATCTCGCAACAATAGCAGCATAATAGTAAAGCAAGCAACACAATAGCCAAACGCATCGCAAACATTAACGAAAAGGATCGAGTGGCTAATTCACAATTCTGCTATCATCTTCTGAGCTTTCTTCTTGTTCTTTCTCTTTTTCTGTCTCTTTTGTTCTACAAAGTAAGTAACCACCTACAAGTATGAGACCAGTAATACAAACGGCCTCCACTCCGCGTGTACCAATCGACTGTAGTATGGCAACTTTACTATAAGCTGGGACACCACCATTATTCGCAATTGCATATGTGGACATCATACGAGCACCAAAACTACCAGCACGAATTCCTTCAGGCATGAATCCTAACATGTTTGCACCACGTACAAGTACGAGTGGTACACTCGCCACGGTGGCTGTAGTCACACCAGATGAACTCGTCAGCCAACTTGAGAATTGAGTTACTTCTCGACCAACTGCGAGTGCAGTGTTCTTTACGACAGGAGCATTGACAGCAACGTAAGCAGCCGCACCTTGATTCTTCATCCAGCCGGTGGCACTGTTCAAGTAGGATGTCATGAGGATAGAAAAGGAAAGAAGAGGCTAGAGGAAGGCAAATAGGAGCAGCAGTGGGTGAATGAATTGAGTTGTGCAACAGCAGCGAATGCAATTGCTGGTTGGTGGACCATTTACCCAGCCAGTCACAGATTCACTCTCGAGTACTCATCACCAATGAGTCATAGCAAACTAGGCAAGTGATTCTAGAAGCTGACTTACTGAATTTATATTGTTGTGCTGTGTTTTAGTCGTGCAATGCCATCGCCTTGCGTGAGATTTCTTCACCGCGTTGCCGACTATTCGCTCGAATGCATTCATCGAGCCTCGGATCATCGTGTTGTGATGATCTGGAGTGCAAATACTTCTCATTCTTTCTCACACTCTGATTCATTGCAAAGAATCAACTAATACTGCTCAGCTGATTGTTCCGGTCAAGCACATCGTCGCATCTACATCCGTCCATGGGTCGAGGTACAAAATGGAATGGTCGAAAGGAGGAAGTGAAATGTGAAATGTATCTCAACACAATCAAGATCTATCGTTTATACTTTCGTTGTTCCACATGTCTAAATGAAATCACATTCAAGACTGATCCAAAGAATAGTGACTATACTGTTGAGAGAGGTGCAAGTCGCAATTTCGAACCATGGAAACAGGCAAAGAAGGAGGAAGAATTACAGAGGGAAAAGAAGGAGAGAGATGAGATGGGAAATGAAATGAAAGTATTGGAGAATCGTGTCGAACAGTCAAAGAGAGAAATGGCAATACAAGATGCAATTGAAGAACAACGAGAAAGAAATGCACGTGTTGCTGGTATCACGACAGACGCACTTCTCGATATTCATATTGGTATTGCCGCACAATTGGAGGAGGATCAGATTGAGAAAGCTGCAAGGGATGCGTTTGCAGCGAAGAAGAATCCGAGCAATAGTGATGTAAAATCATTCTCATCACTTGCCACATTCGATCCATCTGCGTCCTCACCCTTCTCTGTGGCTGCTGGATCCTTATTCTCTGTTTCCTCCTCCTCTCCTCAAATTCTCAAACGCCTTCCTGACCCAGTCGACCCGAATGATACAGATATGATAATGAGTAATTCCTCTGGATTTACTGCAACTGTATTGTCACTCTCTGCTACTACATCGTCCACAGCTGCTGCAGTTTCCTCTTCCTCCTCATCATCAAATACTCCTTCGACTTCAACTGCAACACTGCCTGGTACGGTGCTTCTCAAGAAACGCAAGAAGACGGAAAAAGAGAAAGCACAGCCTAAAGAGAAGAAACAGAAGCTGAAGGAGCAAGCTGCGTTTTGTAATTGAGTCAACTTGCAGGTTCGGGTGTGAATCTGTTAAGGTATCAGATAACCTCGTTACTCTTTTGACGTTCTATCTCTGCATGAGCAAGCAGCAATTACAGTGGCAAGTTTTTCACTGATTCAAATTTCGACCAATAGAGCTCGAAATGCAGCTGGCAATGTTGACATGAAACAACTTGAAGGAAAGGGACGCAACGAGCAAGAATGAAAATGGAATTCCAAAATGCTCAAGAAGGAGGGTCGATGAGTACTGATGAGCACAGGGCCGTACACATGGAACAATTTGAAATGAGAAGAAAAGGAGAAGACATGATGCAGCGATAGTATGAACTTTTAAGGAACGAAAGAAAGATTTGTGCTTGTGCAGCCGAAAAAGCGGAATTGTCCTACTTGCTAATTCGAACTTAAAAGAAGAAGGTCGGGTCAGAAGATGATGAAGGAGGTGATGAAGAAGACGGCTGTGACGGTGGCGCATACTGTCATTGAACTTGCTGTTGTAATACGACGCGCAAGTTGCATGAATGCTGTTACCATCGACTGATCTTCCGTCATCTTCACTCCACGTCGACATGCTGCACTCGCAGCATCATACTCCTTCAGTTGATAGAATGCTTCCGCCTGACGATATCGTGCCTTCATCTGTGTTGGATCGAGTAGGAGTGCTGTGTGAGTATCATGAAGTGCATTCTCGAATTGATTCAACTTCAAATGACAAAGTGCACGATTTGTGAATAACACAGCACGAGGTGTGAATGCTTTCATTGCACGATTCAACAACTTCGGTATCTTTCTGTCAGCCAGGTCCGTGTGCAATAGCGTGCGAATCTCGGCAACCAGTTCGGCCGCTTTTTGTATCGATACTGGTTCTGTTGATTCGGATGCTGATGTGGTTGATGTTGCCGTTGTTGCTGCCGCTGCTTTTTCGTTTGATCGTTGACATATCTAATCCACATCGATTCGTTTGTTTGACCACGCTGACCTCTGACATAAGATTCTGATCCCTCCCATTTCGAACTGATGCTCAAAATGAGTTTGTACCAAGCCTTCCACTGTACGAATTCATTCAGAGTCTCAGGTGAGAAACGAACAATCGACATTGCAGCTGTATGATAATTTACTGCTGCAACGAATGTCGATCGCTCTGGCATGCGAACCCATTTTATTTCTCTTGCTGCTTCACCCATATACCAAGCACCAAGTAGCATCACAATATGAGCCAAGAAAGGTTGAGGAGAAAATCCGTTTTCAGCATTAGATTGAAGATGGTATTCATCGAAAGTATCGAATGCACGAGTGAAGGATGAGATTGCTGACGAATACGAACCAGCACGTACGAATGCATTACCCTCCTCCTTCAACACCTGCCATTTCTCAAGTATTAATGGAGATGACGAAGAGGATGCACTCGAAAGAGTGGAAGCAGAGGAAGAAGAGACAGAGGGCGAGGAAGAGGAAGGCTGCTGTTGCTGTTGCTGTTGCTGTTGCTGTTGCTGTTGCTGATCCTTTGTAACTGCATTCGACGATCCTTCTTTCTCCTTCTCTAATGCATTCAGCTGCTGCTCTGCTTCACTCGACTCAGGAGGCAGCTGAGGAGAATGAGCAGTGATTGTAGGTGCGGCGATGAGGCGATGAGAGAAGAGCGACGAATCGATTGCAGTGGCTCACTGCAACGGATGTGTCAACAACAAGAATCAAATGACTCGAACTTGAAGAGGGAACCTTGACGACAACGATTGCGATTTCGGCTGCTGCGCTCTCCTGCTTTGAGATTGAAAATCGAACTTGAAAAATTCTGTGCTAAATATAAATATATGCAAAATGCCAAAAGCGCTGTCTCGCAAAAAGACGCAGATCGACATGATATGATGAATCATGAACCGATCGTGATCGTGTGTGCGAGCTTCATTCAGTCACGATAATCGAGTCCGATTGTTGCCTCTTCGTCATCGTGTGCTACGGAGGGTTCGATGGTGTTGCTATCATTTTTCGAAGGAGCAATGCTAATCTGTTCCTTCTCCTTCTTCTCCACCAGCTCCAACTCCTTCAACACCTCCCTCACATCTTTTCTCACTCTCAATTCGACTCTGATCTTCTCTTCCTTCACATGTAAATTCATCTCATTGAATACACTCAGCATCGTATGCTGGACACTATCTGCGAGATGAATAAAATATACTCTCACACCAACATCACTTCTCTCATTCTCCATCTCACAACACATCTCATACAGTGCTTTTGATGATGTGATATCAGTCTGGATACAGGAGGAACAGTCGAGGATGAGAGTACGCATTCGTGTACGGAGACGGAGATTGGGGTAGGCGGGGTTGAGGAGTGTGCGGAGTGAGGCGGGAGGAGAGGAGGATTGGATGTGTGATGAGGATACAACACCGGCGCCAGCAGCAACATCTCGACCAGCGTGTGCATCACTGTGACGATGTTGTTGACTGAGCAATGCATCAGAATAATTACCACCGTTGCTGCTGTTGTTGATATTGATACCAGTAGAAGATTGTTTGTGATACTCATTCTCTTCATATTTCTGTTCTTCCTCATCATCTCGATTCAAGTCGCTCCCTCCTCCAACAGATATCTTCGAACTTGACGCAGCAGCAGCAGCATCCTCATCCCAAACAAGTTCGAAATATTCCAATTCTATCTTCTGTATCAATTCAATGAGATGTGTAATATTAAAGAAGAGGAAGGAGGTGGAGATTTGTAAGTGGAGGAGCGAGGATGGGAAGAGGATTGTTGTTGTTGTAGTGGAGATGGTGGTCGAAGTGTGAGGGATGATGGCTGACGATGATAAGTGTGACAGTACGGTCAGTTGGTGCTGCTTCTCCATTCCACCATCCACACCAATCTCCACTTCCACCGTCTCTTTCACACTCCACACTGGTCTCGCCATCCGCCACACAACATATGCTAAACTGACACCCACACCAATTCCAATACCATATTGTATATCAAGGAAGAGACAACCGAGGAAGGAGACACATAAGATAAAGAAATCAATCTTCCCTGCGAGAGTATATTTCAACCACAGTTCAAAGAAGATGGGAATATCAACTAATGCACCTGCTGCTGTAATCACCACCGCTGCGAGAACACATTTCGGAATATATTCAAATGCAGATGTGGCGAAGAGTAGAGCACACATGACAACGAGTCCGGTGAATATACCTTGAAGTTGTGTACGTGCACCTGCTTGCGATGCGACAGCGGTACGTGAGAATGATCCAGTCACAGGTAAGGATCTGAACATTGAACTCAATGTATTACATACACCGATCACAAATAATTCATGATTATATTTCAACAGATGTACATACCCATTCTGTCTCGCGAATGTCTTCGCAATTGCAATACTCTCCAGATATCCAACAATCGATGAAAGAATAATATATCCAGCATGTTCCTTAATCACAGAAGAAGTCGGTGTCGGAAAACGTGGCTCAGGTAAACCTTGTGGTATGTGTCCGACAAGTTTCCATGGTACGGCATCTTCTTTCGCGGAAGTATTACCAGAGTGTGAATGATAGATTGCGTATGACATGATAGTTGTAAGAATCACGATCAATGCATTTCGTGCCAAGCTGATTTGTGCTGCGATTCTACTTGTAGGAAAGAAACGTTTCAGTTGACTCATACCATACAATACAGCCACACACATTAATCCTAATACACAATCACCCCATCTCATCTTCTCAATCTCGTTGAAAATATCATAGACACAATAATAGATCTCACTCCGTGTCTTATATCCTAAAATCTTACCGACCTGAGTAATACAGATTTGGATCGAAGCAGCTGAGGTGAACCCCGAGAGAACAGGAAGAGAGATGAAGTTGATGAGTTCACCGATATGTAGTAACGACATCAACAATTGACAAATGCCAGATAAGAAAGTCAACTGAATCGTCAAATCAATATCACCACCTGTTGTTTGAAACGAGAGTAGAGCCAGAATTGCGGTAGGACCAATTGAGATATCTTTACATCCACCAGCCAGTGCATAGATAAATGTTCCAAGAAATGCAGAGTAGAGACCGTATATCGAAGGTAGACCTGCTACTGATGCATATCCAAGTGCTTGAGGAATGACCATTAAACCGACAGTGATACCGGCGGTGAGATCACCTGGTAAGTATGTCGTCAGATGTTTGGGATAAGTTGGTAACCATGTAAAGGAAGGGATAGAGGATTTCATGTAGGTTGGGAAATGGAATGGTGCAGCGCGTTGTGTGCGCAGCGTGTTGGAGGAGAGGAAATCACGGTGATCGTGCTGAGAGGAGGAGTGCGCAGTTGTTGTTGCTGTTGGGATGTCTGCTCCTGCACCTGCATGTCTATGATGCAACGATGAGGATGCTGCTGCTCCTCCTGTTCCGTCATCATTTTGCAGTGCACCGTACGCAGAGGATGGCATCTTGCTGCAGTGCGGCAGACGAAGTGTGTGAACAGTGAGCAGTTGAGACACGGAACATTCACACTCTCACATCGTATACGCTCAAGCGTCTAGATCATAGCGCATGCATCCTAACCAATGATAATCAAGCGAATGATGAGCAGGTCCCGCGAATGGTCGGCAACGCGAAGAAATCTCGGCACGGTAACGTGAGGAATCCTCACAGTTATGCAGTCGTAGGTAAGTAGGTCAGCTGACCTACATAATGTCACTCATGTACTTAAATACTCTCATCAAGGTTGATGATCATCCTTGATTCGGCTCAGAGTTACTGCATCAAGGCGCTTTCTTAAGTCGTGTCTGTTGCATCCAGAGCCTCCAGATCACTCGAATCGAGGGACTGTGTCTGACTGGCTGAGTAAATGACACTCTGACCAGCAACTGCATTCGGCTGAGCTGCACAACTATTCATTCACCTTGCTCATCTCTGCCTTCCTCTGGTCCCTCATACAAGGCATCCTTTCCTCTCATGCCCTCCTACTTGAACAGTGCCACTGGTTGGAGGAAGAGTCAAGTGCGACTACTTACGTTGCTGTCAATGCTCATGCTCCTGTCGTAAAGAACACTGCACTCGCAATTGGTCGAGAAGTAACTCGAGTTGGCTGACTGACGAGTTTATCTGGTGTGCCTACAGTCGCCGTAGCGCGTGTATCAATCGTACTGGTACAAGTGCAAACATGTTTAAGATGCATGCCTAAAGGAATTCGTACGAGTCAAGGTGCTCGTCTGATGTCCGCATTTGCAATTGCGAATGATGATGGTGTCACAGCTCACAGTGACAGTACGGTTGCCATACAGTCGATTGGTACGCGTAAAGTGGAGGCCGTTTATCTTGCTGGTCTCATACTTGTAGGTGACTTTGCTGTGTAGAACGAAAGAGACAGAAAAAGAGAAAGCTCAGAAGATGAGCAGAATTATGAATTAGCCACTCGTTGCTTGGCTTCGGCCATTTGCGTTCTGCTCTTCAAGCCTCTTGTGTTGCTCTTGCTATTATTGTGAGATTTTACATCCCTCCCTTTTCATCCATTCCTCCGTCCTTTTATTCAGGGGGTTCGCGCCACCATTTCTGTTGCAATGTTTACTCGTTCTAGAAATTTTCAAATTCATGAACTGCAGCACCAGTGGATGCTGCAGCATGGAGGAAACGCTGAAGCAGTAGCAAATCCACAGACATCGTTTATTGTCACACACCTGTCTCTTGGGAGTCGGAATCAGATTACAGGAAAAGGAACAGTGACGAGCAGAGGAGCGATGTGTTTGATTGGTACACTCACTCGCACAGTTTTGGCTGATTCTTTTGAGTTTGATGTGATACAGGAGAAGTATCGACGCTCATCTGATCACTTAGACGATACGAGGCTCAGTGGATCGAGCGAATCGGCAACGTGGTGAAGAAATCTCGACACGAGGCGACCGATGCATCACATTGCATCATTGCAGTTGCATCACGCAGAGCAGAGCAGAGCAGAGCAACGACAATACTTCAGTAGGTGACCAGTCAGTGAATGTAATCCTTGCTATGACTTACCAATTGGTGATGAGCACTCGAGAGTGAATCTGTGGCTGGCTGGGTAAATGACTCACTAACCAGCAAGTTCGTTAGTGCTCACAACTCAACTCATCCACCTGCTTGCTCCTATTTGCCCTTCCTCTAGCCTTTTCTCTCCTCTCCTTTCCTATCCTCATGGCATCCTACTTGAACAGTGCCACCGGCTGGATGAAGAATCAAGGTGCAGCTGCTGCGGGCGCCAGTGTTCCTCTCATGCAAGGTGGTGCACGCGCTGTTGGCAGCGGTGCAGGAAAAGTCGCAGGTTGGTTCTGGACACCAGCTGGTGCAAGTACAGCTGTTGCTGCAGGTACACCAGCTGCGATAGTTGGTGGTGTGAATGTGTTAGGATTTACTGCGACTGGTATTACTGCTGGTAGTTATGGTGCTGGTATGATGTCAGCTGCCGCAATTGCAAATGGTGGTGGTGTTGCAGCTGGTGGGACAGTTGCTACCTTCCAGACAATTGGTGCAAGTGGACTCCTCGCCGGTATTGGAGCCTTACCAGCCGTTGCTGTCGCGGCTGGTGTTGGTCTCACGGCATACGGCGGATTTAAATTGATTGAGTACAATCGAAAGAAATAACAAAGACAACAACGTCATGCGTGTAGAATTGTGATTGAAATGATGCTCATTCCTTCTATTTGTGTTGGGCGACAATCACGCCGAGTGTTACGAGAGTTTACGCATCCTTTTTGCATACAAAATGTACATTTGCTCCAATCATACTCAAGTTCGAATCTGCCAAGCCAAATTCAGACAGCAGCAGCATATGGCGAAACAAGCTTTGCATTTTGCTGTTCTGACAAAAGTTAGAATATTTCATGTGTTTTGTATGCTCTTGCAAATTCAAGTTCAAGTCACAAACTCGCACGCTCACTGATTCAGGACCGGAAATGGCTGATTACTTTGCAGCCAATTGCTGGTTTCGTACACTGGTTTATCTTTCGTGGTCTCGCCTGAATCAATAATATGAAACGTATAAATATATCTCGACTTCTCACTATGATTATGTGTTGATGCATGTACAACATCACCATGAATGAGCACCAGAGTACCTTGTTTCACTGGTGCAGGCTTCCAGGCTTCTGGTGGATAGGTTGGCAATCCTTTATCCTCACCAGTAAAGATGAGATCGATGTGCTCGTTATTCGGTGCAGGTTGTGAAGATGCAGCTGATGTTGCGTCATAGTCTGGATTGTTGATACTCGGTCTTAACGGTTGTTCCTTCGTCTCCTTTCTCACAAATCTCTTCGTATTCTTTCCATCCTTATGCGATCCCGGTACAAATGACAAGCAGCCATTATCCGCAGTACAATCTTCCAAGGCAAACCACAGACCTGTTGCAGTGGAAGGATCGGTATGAAGGAAGGTGGAATCACGATGTGGATCGACGACACCACCGATTTTTGGCTGCTTGCAGATTACCTGTGGGGAGAGGATTCGAGTTGGAGAGAGAAAGAGATGAGACTTCGATACAATCGCCACATCCTCATCTTCCCTCATTCCTCTTTCCTACTTCAACTCACCATCGACTGCAACACAATCGGTTTCTTAAATTCCAGACTCTTCGCCAACGCTTTAATTCTTTCATCATACGTAAATGCATGAAATTCTTTATCCAATGTATGCAAAGCATGTCCGATCTTATTAATTGCACGTGATTTCGGATACAGAAGTTTCCCGTCAGCATTGAATGCATCTGCTTCGAAGAAGTAAGAAATCTTATCAGCTGAATCGAGGAAGTAACGATTCGAATCTTGATTCATGACAGGTGTAGTCTGTGCACCATCCATAGCTGTACGAAAGATTGTTCGTGGATGTGTCGAGAGATCGAAGGATTCGAGGAGCTCGTCTGCATGAGATTTCAATGCTGTTGCAGTAGCTTGTGGAAAGAAGTCAGGGATAATCAAATAACCATCGCGATCGAAGTCAGCGAGTTGAGCAGGTGTAAGACCAAGTGAAGAAGTAGCAGCGGAGGACATCAGGAGAAGAAGATATTTGATTCAGAAGTTCAGAGGTAGAGATACCGAGATGATTCAATTCAAATTTGATGGATAAGTACGAAATGAGTTGAGGCAGATGCAAGTGACGAGTTGCGATGTAAAGTACCAAGTTGTCAGTCGAAGTAGCAGGACTGAGAGAAGAAGTGGTAGGCTCGACAGAGAAGATTGAGTCGATGGATACAAGTGAGGAGAGAAGAGTTGATACTAATCGAGTTGGAATATTCGACAGCGATGTGAGTGAGATGATACTTGCAACTGTAGCCGGGAGGAGCAGCGAGAAGGAAAAAATCAAGCGAAATTATGACTTGCACAAACAGCTTTCGTTGATTGCACACTCGATAGTGATGTGATGAACTAGAGTAGGATGTTGATTCCATTAGCCATGACCTTATTACACCCGATAATGCATTCCGATCAATCTTGCACACGCTCACTCACACACAACACGCTCGCAAACTTTCGTGACTGTGCATCGAAAGACACTCGAATAGACACCGACTTCATTTCAATCGCACGCCAGCGCTAGTGCTTCTATCAGTCACTTATCGTACCGTGCGACATCTGTGTGGTGCGTAGAGGAGGATCGAAGTGAAAATGCGTTGACAGAACGTGTACCGCGTGTGAAAGAAGTGATTGCCGTGAGGTGCTGACATTCTGCCAGTATTCCTCTTGCCACATCTTCAGATCCTAATCTCACCCACCGCGCAATGACTACTCACAACGCAACCTCCTTGACACATCTCCGTTCCACCGCACTCCTCTCCCATCTCACACATCTGCCACAGAATGCATTGCTTGATACCATTCCGCTGTTGCAGACATTGGGAGGGGGTGGTGGTGATGGTGGTGCAGGTTATGATGTTGTTGGCGGAACATCAGCATCCTCTTCAGCATCCGCACGTGTCGCACACTGCAAACGTATTACAGACGCACTCGAATTATCCGGTAGTGGTGAGCAGACATGGATTGCATTACAGAATCTGAGGGAGTTGATGATTGGACAATCTGTTGGCGGAGGTGGTGGTGGTGAAGGTGATAATAATGCACCATCTTCAGCAGCATATCGTACCCAACTCGATACCTGGTGTAAATCTCTCCTCCGTCTGTTACGTTCACTTCTCGAACCACGATTGACTTCTTCACTACCACCATTAACGCCAATCTTGACATTAGCAACAGCAGAGACTCTCCTAGCAGTGATGGATCGTATTTATACACTGTTTCCGGATATGAGAAGAGAAGTGACAGGGACGATGATGAATACTGTGGTACCACTTGTGTGTAAGTTGGTAAAGATGAGTCAGACAGAGGAATGGGGAAGAGCTACAACAGGAAAAACGAAGAATACAACTTCATCATCAACAACAGTATCAACTCCTTCCTTTCAATGGACATTCCCTCCTTCAAACTGTCTTCTTCGTTCTCTCCGTCTCCTTCTCATTCTCCTGACATCCTATCGTCACTCCCTCCGTGCATTCACTGATCGCATACTCTCCATATCCTACCCCTTACTCGGATATTTAGATTCGGAGGAAGTACGTGAGGTCGTAGCGAAGATTATTGCAGCGGTGGCGATGATTCAACCGAGTGTACCAGTGAAGAGGAAACAGGGTGATGGAGGTGCGAATGATGGTGAGGGAGATGAGGCAATGACTGCAGCGGAAGATGGAAGTGAAGAGAATAAATCGAATAGTAAAGCATCAACACAACAACATCATTCCACTAATGCATCAGC
Organism: Asterella californica; assembly: GCA_036924285.1. NCBI lineage: Eukaryota > Viridiplantae > Streptophyta > Marchantiopsida > Marchantiales > Aytoniaceae > Asterella > Asterella californica. The sequence continues at coordinate 326,728 of JAYKYS010000033.1, read as the reverse complement.
CAACCCTTGGTTGCTCTGTTTTCATCGTACACTCAATACGATTCATACCATGCTGGATGAATTGGATGAAGCAGGAGATGGACATGGGAATAATGAGCAAGGACAACAGCAGCAATATCAGGCATGGAAGAATATTGCATTGACGACAGATGAAGTGTTACCGTTACCACCTCTCACAGCATCATCCTCCTCCTCCTCCACATCCTCACTCTCACGCACACGTCATTTCTCTTCACGTTTACGTGCTCTCTTTCAACTGTTAGAAGTCCTCCATTCGCGTGAGTTATTTCAAGATATGTTTGTGAGTAATAATAATAATACCTCAGTGAATTCCAACTTCTTGACTCTATCATTTGATACAACCTCACTACACTCCGTATTCCATCGACTCTTATCATACGATCTCAATCCATACACTCTGCAACAGATCACAGGTCAGAATGTACTGAATCGTGTACAGATCTTACTTGTCCTTCCGGAGTTGATCGAGACAGCATTGGATTTCATCTCATCCTTGATCGATACAATCGGTCTTCACTTCCAACCAGTCTTACCACAATACGTTCGTCTCTTAACGAACCTGTATGTGCGATACGCGTGGAGCACACAAGATGGAAAATATGTCTATCCGCGACTTGTTACGAAAGTATATGGTGTTCTGATTGAGATACTACATTCTCAAGTTGGTGTGACATCCTGTAACTCGTCACAGATGATGCGTGAGTTCATCCTACCGATGATTGATAATGCATTAGAAGATGCACAGAGAGTAGTGAAAGTGAAGAATCAAGTGGAAGGATATGCGAGAGGGCTGGTGATGAAAGCAGCATTTAGTGGAGCAGGAGGTGGTGGAAGTACAAGTACAGAAGGGAGTGGAAATAAGAAGAGGAATTCGATTGGAGGTAACAACAGCACATCCTCATCCACCTCTGACTCACTCACATCCTACACAACCTCTCTCAACCTCCCCTCACTCTCACTCATCTCTGTCTCCGCACTAGAATTCCTCGATACCATCCTCCTCACATGTGGACGTATCTTACCCCTACAGAAACGTATTGGTGTGGATCGAACTCTGTGTATGTTAGCGATGGCGATTCAGAATACGAGTGGAAGTTGGAATGTGATTGAATCTTATAGATATGGTGTGTATCAGTGTCTTACTTCATCAGTGTTGACACCGGTTGCTGCTTCATCTGGTAGTGGAGCAAAGAGCAGTTACAACAACAACAATGACTCATCATCCTCCACCTCCTCCACACATCTCCACTCCTCCTTCCCACTCCTCCCCTACGCACTCTCTCTCTTCACGAACGCACGTCGTCTCGATTCATCTTCCTCCATACGCACACTCGTCACAAGTTCGATGCGTATCTGTGAGACGATCTTGCATCCGAGATCACAGAGTCTCGGGGAGAAGGGTAGAGTGTGGGTTCAAGGTGGTAGAGGTGGTGGACATCAGAATGAATCAAGTGGTAGTGGAATTATGAATGGCATGATGATGATGATGAATGATAGTGAGGAGAATCAGATGATGATGGGTGGAGGATTGATTCAAGGTCGAGATGGAAGTTTATATATGCAACAACCACAGCAACAACAACAACAGCAACATCAGTCTGAAGATCATGCTGCTTCGACGACAGCAGTGGCAGCAACATCATCTCAATCACAACAGCAACTCGACACCCAACCCAAAGTCGGATCAAAACGTCCTCGTGATGAAGAGGCGACAGATGCGACTGAGACGAAGAGAGCACATTTGGAAGCTGAGTCTTCGAATTCAGCTGCTGTGAATAATGCGACACAAGCTACGGCAGCATCTTCTGCTCCAGTTGCAGCTTCCAATTCTGCCGCAGCCTCAACCTCATCCGATCAGATGATCGTTGATGATGACGATGCTCCTCTCCTTGCAGACGACGGGCCTGATGCAGATGAAGGTGAGCAAAGTGTATGGAATATTATGTAAACCGAGAATGATGATTGCGATTTCATACAACCTGCTTCAAGTTTTAAGTTGAACTGCAAAATTGACTTCGCAAAATCAGCAGCAAACTGGGAGCGAATGTGTCGAATGCTGCTTCTGCATGTATGAATTAAATACGGTACCGCTCGCGAGAGAACAAATCATTTACATACTTCTCACTGTTGCGGGTACGCTCGAAACTGACGAGGGAGGGTAAGGTTAACACCTCAAACACTTAAGCCTGCTTCTCTGCTGGTTTGGCTGCTGGTTCTACAGGTCTGCTCGCTTGTTTCAGAGCAGCTTCCGCTTCTGCCTTCTCTCTCTGAAGTGCTTCCAATCTTGCAGTCTGTGCATTAATCTCTGCCAGAATTGCACCGACACGATCATTCAGTTTGTCAACAGCTTGGATTGTCTTCTTCTTACTATCCTTCTTCTTCTCGATTGAGGTATCAACTGTAGTTGAAGCAACGACTGTTGGATCGACCTTTGCGACGGATGGTGATGTGGCAGGAGTAGAGGCGACTGGTACAGTGGTTGAGGAAGCTGGAATTGCTGTCGTTGTTGCTGATGCAGTTGCTGCAGGTAACTTCGCCTTGAGTTGTGCTTTCTTCAATTCCTCCTCCTTCTCTTCATCCACAGTACGATCAATCATATCACCAACATTCACGTTCGTCTCTTGTAACTTCTGTAACTTCTCTTGTGTCACACCAATTGCTGTCTTCATCGTCTTAATCTTTGTCTGACGTGTCTGTGTATCCTCCTTACCTTCCTTACGTGCACGAATCTCTTCGTATTGCTGTTCGATCGCCTCCTCTTCGATCGACTTCAACTTCGCTTCCTTATCATCAGTGAGGTCGACAATCTCCTTCTCAGCTTCAGCAATCACAATTGTTGGTACGTGTGCGAGTGTGGTCGCGAGATCGTGACTCAGATCCTCAGGCTCGGCGTGAGCGCCTGACTTCTCGATCGCGAGTGTCTCAGTCGTTGCGTTGATATCACGTGTCATCTGACGACTGAATGCTCTCGACAGAAGCAAGAGTGTAACAGGCACCTGATGTTGCAGACTGAGTTCGAGCCAATCTGAGAGCTTACGTTTGAGGTAAGCAATATCCTTCTCCGGTCCAGTGTAGATACCACGCTCACGACATGCCGTACGGAGTTCACTCTCACTAAGTGCATCAACACCTTCCTTCTCAATCATGACATCATCCTTTTGAATGCCGCGTAATTTCTCTTGTAACTTGTAACGCAATACCCAAAGTGATCCGAATACCTTAATATCGAGGAGACGACACATTGCACTCAGTTGCTCCTTGTTCAGATTCTCAAGTGTCAATTCTGAATCAAATAATTTACTGAACCCAACAATATCACTATTCAGTACTTTCTTACCCGTACGCACCTTCTCCATGAAGTCACGAAATTTGGAAGCTTGAATGAGTGCTTCCTCATTCGAGAGATTTTTCTTTGTTGCAAGTTGCTGTGCGAGTAAATGTGTCGTCTCTTGAAGGAAACGTGCCATTTCCATCTTTACGAGAAGTTGCTTCTGTAACTTCGCTTCAGCACCTGTAGAGTCGAGGTATGTGGACGGTAACATGTTCGGAAAGAATTTCAACAAGAACGGAAGTGCAAACTCAGAGAATGGTACGACGAGAATCACAACGAATGGTACCATGCGTACGAGATCTGCACTTGTACGCAGAAGTTGCTTACGCTCACGTCGTGTCAGTTCGTGTCCTTGTGCGATCTGACGACAGAGACGCACGGCGATTTTAATCTCAGCCCAGAGCAACTTCGTACCGAGCCAATAGTGACGTCCTTCTGCTTTCGCCTTCTGCCAGAGAACAGCACCTTTCTCACGCCAGGTACGATTTGCAGGCGCGAGTGCGGTATCGGATGATGTACCATGTACGGTGACAGCATGCTTTGATGGATCAGAGGATGGTGTAGGAGCGGAGGAGAAGAGACGAGAGGATCGGGGTGCGATGAAGAAGGAAGAGGATGAGAATGAGGAAGCGCGTGTGATCGATGAATGCTGCCACCTGGATGATGCAGGTGTATAGCGCGACGATGATGATGAAGAGGATGAGGATGTGAAGCGGCGAAGGTTGGTGGATGCGGCAGAGGATGAGGCGGAGATAGATCGTGAGAGTGGCACTGCTGCGAATCGCATCGCACTGATTGTGCCACTCCGTTGTGTGGATGTGGCAACGAGGCGTGTGCCGAGCATGACGGTGATCGATGTGCTGGTGGTTGAGATTGTGAGATTGCAGGACCACGAATTTTGATTTTCGTCTTTGTTGTGTCGCTCGACTCGATCACACTGCACTCATCAGCATCAGCAGCACCTATCAACTCGCGAGCGATAAAAAGATCATCGTACAATTAGCACAACTCGAGCGCCATCATCGACAGCAACAGTAACAGCTCGCGTCGTGATCGCCACTTACTCGCTTGCTTGCTGGTGTACTTCACTTTGCAACCTAGTACTTATCGTCGCAACTACGCGAGCATTGGTATACGATATTTGCAATTCAAGCGACAACAGTAATTCGTCTCCCTCACTGCATCCATTCTCGATCTCGTCCTATTTTGATCGCCTTCTTCATTCCTCATCATGTCCTATCCCTCCGCAAGTCCCACCAACAACAGCAACAACAACAGCAGTCTCGCTCGAGTCGCTTCTTCCACCAAGCGTGTTCCCCAGCATCTCTCCGCCATCGCCTCACTCGGTGTGCCTCCACCTGCATTCAGTGCACAAGCACAACATTTCCTTTTCACATGTCAATCGTGTAAGAAATCGATTCAGATTGATCCGGAGAAACCGATTCCGGAATCAGTAGTGAGTGCATTTAATCAGACGTTTTATAATGGAGCAGCGAATGCAGGTACAGCAACACCATCAGGTCCATCAGCCCTCGATCTGCTGAGTGAGAGCTTCGTACTTCTCCCTGCGAACAAACTCGCGACAGCATTCGCACCACCAAGTGGTGGAGGTGGTTCCTCCGTCTCCGGCCCTTCCGCATCCGGCAGTGGCAAGACTTCTGTGAGTAGTACGAACTTCGATCGTCAAGTGCAAGCAGCAAGTAAGCTGTTCGATGTCGTACGTGGAGTCTGTCCTGTGAATGCGCCACTGTGTACATCATGTCATACCTCCCTCCTGACCGAATTCGATCGTCGTCAGATCGAGATGGAGCGTGAGACAGAGGAGTATCGTCGTATCATACATGTCATGGAATCACAGGAACTAGCAGCAGAAGCAGCTGCATCGCATGTGAATCCGAATAATGCTGGGAATACCAATAATGCTGCTGCTGACTTATCAGAAGAAGAAGCCGCGCTTGATGCAGAAGAACGTGCACTCTCCGCTGAATTGAATTCACTACGCAAAGAAAAGCAAGGCTTACATGATGAATATGCATCCTTACAGGAAGAGACGCAAAAGTTGAGTGAATTTGAGACCGAGTTTTGGAAAGAGTACGAAGTGTATTCGTTGGAGCTGCAACAATTGAATGAGGAACAACTCTTCCTCAAGAATCAAATCTCCTATCTCAACGACACATTGGAATTCCTCAAACGTACAAATGTATTTGATGATGCTTTTCATATCTCACATGATGGTCATTTCCCCACTATTAATGGCTTTCGATTAGGTCGCTTACCTTCTCAACCTGTAGATTGGAGTGAGACATCTGCTGGGCTAGGTCAAGTCATCTTACTTCTACACACACTCGCTCGTAATTGTTCCTACTCATTCACACAATATCGTCTCCTCCCAATGGGCTCATATAGTAAGATGGCGAAATTAGATGACTTGAGTACGACATATGAGTTATATGGATCGAATGATCTTATATTAGGTAGATTATTCTGGTACAGGAGATTTGATACAGCACTCGTCTGGCTACTCGCATGTATTCAGGAATTCGGTGATTACGCGAAATCTCTCGATTCACGATTCGTATTGAAATATCCTATCAGAGGTGATCTGATAGGTGATGTATCGATTAAGTTGCAGTTTAATAATGATGCACGATGGACGAAAGCGTTGAAGTATATGTTGACGAATTTGAAATTTCTCCTCGCGTGGTGTGTACAGAGGAAACAGAATGAAGGGGCGGGAGCGAGTAGTGCAGCGACGAATACGAAGTAGACACGAGAAGCACACGATTGTTTAGACATCAATGTTCCAAAAATGCATACAGCACATTGTTTCAACTCATTTTCTTGCTTGCATTTTTGCCTTGGATTTGAAAATTCGAAAAGGAAATCGCTGATTGTGAGAATCGAAACGAACGAGCATGCGTGCGCATATCTACAACGCTCTCATATCCTCCTCGTCTGCTTCGAGATCAATCTCCTCTTCATCATCCAGATGTTCGATGCTGAGTGACTTCTGATGATGTGGCTGCTGATGCTGCTGTCCAACACGTGATGGTAACTCAATCTCAGTCTGTCTCACATTCGAAGTATTCCGTGGCTCCTCACTACTTCCATCTGGTCCAACACTCGGTTCATCACCATCCTCATCTTGTAAATTCAACTGCGAGCTGCTCTCACGTGCATTCTTCCTTTTCCCATTGCTCTTCTTATTCGTCTTCGTATCATTCTCATTTTGACTCAATCCCAATGCACGATTCTGTTCAATAATCTGACTCACTTTCCAATATAAGATACAACCAATAATGAGGAGGATAACTAATAAAATAATCGTGAATACTAACATGAGACACAATCCTCCAGTACAAGTTGCTGGTTTCGGTGCCTCGAGACTACAATCTGAGCCATATTTTCCTTTCTCACAGAAGCATCTCGGTGCATCGATCGAGCGATCATAACCACAATAACCACCATTACACATGAGATCTTTCGCACCGTAGACACACTCGGAAGGACATGCAAATTTCGAAACGAACTCAACAGTATAATGACATTTCTCTTTCGCAGAATCACCTTCATCGACACCGAATTGATTCAGATTTTTCGAATCTGATGGTTCGACTCCACGTGATGTATCAGCACAGATGAAATTGATTGTGAATGTACGATTGACACCAGATGAACATGGTGCACCATCTAAGTATTTCAGTGACAATCCTTTACTCGAATCATATTCATGTAACAATCTCCATTCTGTCGATATTGCTCCCCATGATGCAGAGAAATGCTCACCACCAGGCGGAACAACACTTCCACCGAGTCGATTACAACTCTTCATTGTATAATTTACAGACGCAGGACTACCGTCAGTTGGGAAGGGAGGTGAGACTTGCCATGCTGGTGCTTGTTGTGCCGTCCTATTCTGATTCGCATCTAATATTCCTGTACACTTTGGATTATTTCCTGGTGGTGGCACATTCTTACATACATTGAAATGATACGAGTACGTACTCACACCTTTTCGTTGTAACGTATCCAAATCATATGCAGACCAATAATGTGACTTGCCACGGAGAGGTGTCAGATCGAAATGAGATGTGCCGGAGGAAGTGGAAACTTGACATGGTAAGGTAGAGAGAGTCAGAAGTGGGAAGGGTGTGGGTGGAGATGCGGCATGGAGATAGGTGAGGAAGGGAAGGAGTGTGAGGAGCAGGAGCAGGAGTTGCGATCGGCAGACAATCGGCATGTTGCGAGGACACGAGGAGGATGATTGATGTAGATACTGCGTCAAGTTCTGAGCAACCAATAAATACAATAAATAGAGGTGAGTGCAGAGCACCGAAGCGTGTCCTCGAAGCAAGGGTTGAGCAGAAAAAAATACAAGCACGTCAAGCCATCGCCGACTCGCCACATGCACATTGAATTTCTGCAGCAATTCGCTAAGCAAGCATGCACAGATCGTATCGTTCAATAAGTTCGTCCGTATTGTATCCAAATAATCTCACTGCATTTCGTCTAATCCAATCCTAAGCTGATGGTCCAGCTGATGTTATTCGTTGGTATTCTGTGTTGATGAAGAAGGGTTGATGATGGTATATGATGCTGCAAGGTCAATTTAGACGCGTGATGGGTAGAGCATGACGCGAACTGAAGCACCCATCGCCTTTGGTGGGAGGTTGGTGCGGAAGAATGCGCGAACAACACCGTTTGAGCCGTGTGCGCGAGCAACGCGACCCCAGATGACGCGGTAGTGTGAACCCTTCACTGCAGTCTTTGCGCGGTAGATGTATGCAACACGCTTACCCTGTGAGAGATGAAAATATGAGGCACAGAAGGATATCGTCAGAAGGTGCTCGATCTCAATCCAATATGCATTCGTTCGTGGTCGTGGTCGTGATAGTCAATTTCGCATTCTCTATTTCGCAAATTCGTATTTCGATCTCTGTCGTCCATTTCGCATCCTGTCTCAATCGTATCATCCTTGATGTAATGTCAATTCGCGAAGAGTCTCCAAGCATGAGTGCATGCAATATCGATGAAGGATGGGTCAAGTGATGCTAATGTTGCTACGTACGAGGTAGAATGCGGTATCCTTGGTGGTCTTAACGCCATCAATTGCGAGAAGGTGACGGTTGGTATACTGATTGCGGTGAGCACGGCAGTAGCCGAGGAATGCACCCTTTACGTAGAGACTGGAATAGGCCAAATCAAGGAATCGAAGGAGGAAGCAGAAGTCGTCGAATAGCAGATGAAGAAGCAGCGATCGATGATGATGATGGATAGATGATTGACGACAAGGACGATAATAATATGACAACAAAAATACAAACCAAAGGAATAAGTCAGGGAGAGGAGATGGTGAGCAACAGCAACAACAAAGCCTCTGCTGCTTCTTCCTTTTCATTCCTTTTCATTCCTTTTCATTCCTTCTTACTGACCGTGTTGGTGCCTGCTTGCGTGCTGGTGCCTCAACAGCGACCTTCTTCTCAACCTTGGCGGACATTTGTGTATGTGAATAGAACGTGGATACGACGTTGGAACTAACAGATGAGCTGGGACTGATTTTTCCAATCGAGACGAGTTTTCTATATCTCTAACTAGGCACGATGGTCGTTGTCTCTTGGTGTCTCAATCGACTTGTAAACAACATGTGATGATAGTGTGGCGGTCATTTGCGCAAATCGTAGTTCAAAGTATCTATATGGTGTTCCAATCAAAAGGAACGTTGTATCATCTTTGCAACACACTAAAATTGTCGAAAAATCACTTTAACCCTGTCGAACAACACCTGCTCGAGTGAGGCCATTTTTCTTCTTTTGATTGCAATCAATTCTCCTACTTAATCTTCTCCAACATGAGTGGTGTCGAAGCCATCGCACACGCCCTCGCAGGCTCAACTGGAGGTGAGTTTGAGAGCGAGAGAAGAGGATTATGTGTAAGTGAAGAATTGTCCGCTCGTCATTGGTATCTTCTTGTGCATCCGATCTCACCTCATCTTTTCTCCTGTTCAACAGGCATCGTCGCCATGACCCTCCTCTATCCACTCGAGAATATTCGTACACGATTACAAGTACAAGTACAGCGCAAGTCGAATGCACCGAATGATAACACAACAGCAGCCGCAAATCCGCCTGTCACTGGCTCTCGAGTTGCTGATGCGAATGAGGTGAGAGAACCGGAGGAGTGTATCAGTCCGGAGACACCACATCAACAGCAGCAGCAACGATCAGCCATCACTTCCTTATCATCATCATCATCACCACCAATCAAATCATCATCACCCTCGCCTTCAGCACCGTATCAGTACGAGTTTCATGGTGCACTCGATTGTGTGCGTCAAGTGTGTGAGCGAGAGGGATGGCAAAAACTCTACTCTGGTCTACCATCAGCTTTGATCGGAGTTGGTGCCTCCAGTGCAGTCTACTTCTTCTGGTACTACACATTCAAAGCGATCGTCCTCTCACACACGAATTCACGAACGATGGGACCAATTGCCAACCTTCTTGTCGCAAGTACAGCTGGTGTGCTGAACGTTTTCATGACACTCCCGATATGGCACGTCAATACACGCATGGCGATTCATCACGAATACGACGGTGTCTGGGATGCAATCTGCAAGATATATGCAGAGGAGGGCATTTCCAGCTTTTACCATTCACTTGTCCCTTCACTCATCCTCGTCTCGAATCCAGCGATTCAATTCTTTGTCTACGAACAGACGATTGCACTCTACACTCGCGCTGCTCGAAAGGCAATGATTCACGCTGCTACCACCGCTGCCTCCTCTTCCCAAGCTGTTGCCACTGCGACTGCTGCAGCTTCCTCCGCACCTATTCGCCTCTCCTCACTACAGTATTTTTTGCTCGGAGCATTTGCGAAAGCTGTAGCTACTGTAGCAACTTATCCCTACCAAGTTGTGAAATCACGACTACAAGCAAGTCGTACACTACAGCAATCAACATGGTCGACAGTTAAGACGATGTTGAAGGAGGAAGGTATTTCTAGTTTCTGGAATGGAATGGTTTGTAACGACAACACCACCAGAGAGAAACCAACACTCGTTGACTTATGGGCATGCAACTGCCCGATGAATGATGTAGTTGCTCGCGATCGCTCATTTTTCTTCTCCTGCTACTGTTCTTCTCTTCTCTATCCAGAATGCAAAGATGACACAGACTGTACTCAATTCTGCATTTATGTTTGCTGTCTATGAACGACTCGTCAGATGGATCCTTGCCTTCATCAAATGGTTGCAGACCGAATATCGCAGCTTACCGAAGCCACTGTAAGAAGGATGAGAAACGAGATGGCACACAATGTACGAGATCACTCATAGTTCAACCTATGATGCATACAAATGTTGATACCTTCAATTGCTTAGCGGATGAACTTCGATCCGGCAAAGACATGTCTCATCGATGAAAGTTCCATCGTTTTGGTCGGCGAATTTTTGTTGCGCTGAGTGTAAATCTGCTGCACGACGTTGTGTCTTCATCGATCTATTCGTCACATATCAGTTGGTGTGATCGATTCTAGCGTATTGTGCTGCTCCTACCGACTCTTAAGACTGCTGCACTCAATCACTCGCAGAATACATCACGGCCTGATTCGTCGACTTCCGCTCGTCCTAATCGATCGAAGAGTTCCGTGTTAATTGGGCATTAGAGTCATCCTCAACTAGTCTTCGAACATGGGTGCAACGGGCAGTACCAACAACTCCTCTTCCAAATCATCTGCTGGCAAAGGCACCAACGACAGCGAAGACAACAATCTCATCACTACCATCAATCTCACACCTGAAGCACAAGCGACACAACAACATGATCAAGCAGAACAGGCGAATGCAAAGTTGAAAGAGAGGAGGCGAGCTGAGAGGGAGAGAGAGAAGGAAACAGATGGGAAGGAGAAGAGTAAGAAAGATCGTGATCGCAGCAACAGTCGTACACGAAACACCAGCAACAATACAGCAAATCCTCCAGGGTCAAGTGATACAGAAGAGTCTGTCACTTCACCACGCAACCGTAGCAGCAAGAAGAAACGGGCGCCTTCCACGAATGGACTGGCGAGTGAGAAGTCTTCCGCTGCAGCACATTCCCAATCTTCGAAACGCGGAACGAGTAGTACAAAGGGCGAGAAAGATCAACAACAACCGAAATGGAACAAACCACCGGCAGCAGCTGTTGTTGCTGCGGCATTACGTGAGGAAGATGGTGATGATGAAGATGAGTTGGAGACGATCGATATTGCAGCCGCGAGTTTTGCAAAGAATGCAAATCCGAGCGGTGGTGCTGCGAAAGCGAATACAACAAGTACATCAACCTCCCTCCAACCTTCACCACGCAGTGCAGTCGCTTCTCCTCGTGGTGCATCCTCTAATTCCGCTTCTCTCGTCAATCCATGGTCCAAACCAAATGGAACTTCTCTCTTCACGCGAAACTTCCAAGAGGAATCAGCATCAGCTGAGTTGTTTGTTGCACTTGCGAGAGACAGAACTCAAGCGGAATTGAAAGCGAAGAAGAAACAGGCGGAGAGAGAAGCCAGAGAACAGAAATCGAGGGCAGTCATTCAACCGGCGACGAATGATGAGAGAAGGAAGGCACAAGAAGAGAAGGAGATGGAAGCGGATGGAGAAGAAGAGGAAAATTAAGTTTTGACGCCTTCACATCAGTATAATCTGTATCATTCCACACAAATTTACATCTAGTCTGTATTCCCACGTTTATATCCGAACCTCGCTCCATCCATATTCGCTTTGTCCAATCATTGCGTTGCCAGCCGTACTCAGACAAATTTAGCAGTTTTCAACTCAGTTTTCAATCCACTTCAAGTTCGTGTATGTTGCTTGACTCAATTACCCGCTTGCAACTGCTGCAACAATGCTCTCGCATGCATCTTTGCCTGTCCCTGCTTGATCGGTTGCATCTCGACACATCGTAATGTGATTGGAGGTGCCTGTAACATCGGTAGTTTCATGCCTTGTGGACCGAGTGCAACTTGAACTGTGTGACAGGAGTCGAAGGGGATGGCGGTGGGAGAAGTAGAAGCAAGTGTAGAAGATGAGGGTAATGATGCTGCAGCTGCTGAATTTTCGTTCATCACTCTCACTCTCTCCCTCCCGATCGCTTGCACCGCCACTTTCGTACTCCACACCTGTTTCGCATACACAATCACTTCCATTCCTGCATACAATTCTCGTAATCTCGCATCCCAGATCTGTTGACGAACACGCAGGGATTCGCTGAGTGTGGAGGAGTAGAGAGGCTGAATCTCAGTGAATGTGTTACGATTGGAGTAAGATGAGGAGGAGTTGGATGGTGCAGCAGTATGAATATTAACTCTCCAATACTCATACTCTCCTCTTTCCAACGTAAACTCTTCAAATGCTTTACGATCTCTCTGATTCAGCTGTAAGAAATCCCACACGATTGGACCCTCGAGAAAAAGATGTGCGAGAGAGGAACCATCGTCGATGGTGAGGAAACATGAGAGTATTGGCGTTGGGGTGGAGAGTTGACAAGGAGAACGACGATATGATGGATGAAGATGTTGTTGCTGTTGTGTTGTCGGAAGCACAAGCTCACCATTCCTCTTTACATTCACTCCACTCACACCAATACCAACACCCATCTGCATCAATGCCGTCTCACATTTCCTCCTTCCTTGCACGACCACTTTCCCACATGCATTACATGTCCATTTCACCAACAACTTCTTCAACGCACCAACTCTTGCTCTTATTCGATAGAGACAATCGTTCAGACCGAGAGAAGCGAATGGAGAGAGTGTTGAAAGGTAGGCGAAGGGAAGGTCGCAACAAGGGTAGTAGTGGTTCAGGAGACGAGAGAAGGTATGAGGAGTGATTGTGTCATCGTCTGATGCTGATGTTGATGATACCGCTGCTGCCAAGACATTCATACTTCGATTCTCCTCCAAATGGACTGATCCAACCATCTCCACGCTTGCTCCTTCCTCACACTCCGCCACAATGCCTAACAATGGTGTGACTTTTCTCGTTGCTCTTCTGAATTGAACCAGAGAACCAGGCAGGAGAAGAGGAAGAAAGTAGAATGACGAGGAGAGGATGTAGACGGGGATTGTGTGCGCGAGAGTGACGTCACGGATGAGAAGACACCAACGACGAGTTGGAGGGAGTTGTGAAGAGGGCGATCGCTTACCTCCAGGTTGATACTTCCCCGCATTCGCATTATTTGGTGTATTTTCAACACAAAACATCTTCTCCAACACAATCCCCTGAAAGGATACAACATCGATCGTCAGACCAGAACCAGGTGTATTCGATACTGTAGGAATAGGAGTGGTTGGAATTGAACATTGTAGAACAGATCTCACATCAAGCAGTGGAGGAGGGAGAATATGAATAGGTGCTTTCATTACTGAAACTATCCTCGAACTCGCATCAACCTTATAGCAAATATTCTCTTGTTTCACATGTTCGAATTCGATGAGAGTGTGTGTACGAATGAAGGAGTACAACTCATTCGCAGAGGATTCCAGACGTAGTGTGGCAGGGAGCGTAGTTTGAGAAGAGGAATCGTAGAGTTGGACGCTGAGGGAGGTGTGAAGGGTAGGCAGGTGATTTGATGTTGAAGATGATGCTGATGAGGAAGAAGTAGCTGAAGAAGATGATGATCCAGAGGAACGCACGACAGTCGTATCAGACAGATGATCAATCAAGAAAGTCGCACGTTTCGGTGGAGTAGGAGAAGGTGCTGCAATAGTGTGAGGTAGCAAAGAGGTAGAAATCGCAAGTGAAGATGATGTCGATTGAATTACAGTCGCATCTTGCATATCGAATACAATCACCATTGAAACTGCTTCTTGCATCTGTGAGTGTGAACTTGAATGCAAGTGTGAGTGTGGATGCGTGTGCGAGTTCTCCATACCACCACCGAGACGATTCGATGTCTCGCATACAACAATGAAATTCGTGACATGAATCAACGCATTTCGATGCTGAGATTGCAGATCACCAAGTACGTAACAATCTATGGAAGCAGGAGTTTGACCTGCCACTTCGGGATCGATGAGTTGTAAGGAGGTGTGTTGTTGATGCTGCGAGGAGGCTGAAGATGAGGAGGTAGCAGAAGTCTGCCTTGCCGACACGCTACTCTGCAATCGTCCAATCAACTTGTATTCTGGATGATGTCGCAACAGCTTGTGTGAATACAGCACACGGTGAGTCCACTCATTCAATTTGCTACTCGATGAACTTGGTGGTGTTGCTGCTGTCGATGATGTTGTTGATGTACTGCTGCTCACATTGCCAAACGTATCTCGCAGACGTCGAATCTCAGGGAGGCGCAAGAAGGATGCGATTGGATGACAAGTTGCTGTTGTTGAAGTTGGGTGTGTCACTGTAGCATAAAGTTGCGGTTGGATGCTTGCCGCTGCTGCAGCAGATGATGATAATGCTGAAATATTTGACGGCTTCTCAACTTGTTGTGCATATGGCGGTGCAACTGTCGTAGTTGCAACATTTGCACGCACAGTTGGTGCCACAGAAGTAGATGCAGCAACAACAGCAACTGTAGGTGTGACAGTCGTAGCGCTTCGTTTCATGGGAGGTTCTTGATTCTTCGTTTCCTCTGAAGAATCATCTTCCTGATCATCATGTTTCCGCTTCAGTAAGGCTGGACGATTCGTGGATATCGATGGTGTGGTGGATGTTGGAGGAAGAGACGTTGCTATTGGTGTTGAAAGAAGTGGTGTTGAACTCACAGCCTCTGCTGCTGCTGCAGGTGGATGTGCTCGATGTACCACTTGCGACTGCTCTTCGATCATCTCAACATCATCATCACTATCACTCAGTATAATCTCGACTTGTGACGACAGATCAGGCGGTGCACGTAGCATTGTAGTTGAGTGTCGATGAAGAGGAAATGAGGACAACATCGTTGTTATCCCTTGATCGTGGCGCGAATTTGAATATTTGAATTGTTGAGTGAGTGCTGTATTCGCAGTGATGCTATAGCTGCAGCATTGACGCTGTTGAATGGTTGTTGTGAGAATTGTTTCGACTGCGAGTGAGAGTTCGCTGTCCCAGCAGCAGCGAGAGTGAGAATGTGGACAAGCGGCTCTTGAGTTGATGCGAATTCGCTTAACACACAAGTTCAATCTGATCACGGAGTGCTGCCATGATGCAAGAGCGTAAGGACACTCTTCTGACCTTTGCAGTACGATCACGATGCTGTAGGATGCGATCGAGCGAAAGGTCGGCAACGCGATGAAGAAATCTCGAAGTGGGTGCAGACCGCACTGATTCCTCGCGGTTGCGCAACGCAACAAGCAAGCAAGAAGAACAATAAGTAGGTCAGATATTAATATATCACATACTACACTCACTCACTACAACTACAATACAATGCAATATTATGGTGATGGGAAAGAAGTATCGATTTGATTTCCTTTTCATTCATCTTTTATGGGATCGTAGTGTAGTGGTTGATCATCCTTGATTTGGACTCAAGAGGTCCGAGGTTCGATTCCTCGCGGTCCCCAATATGAATAATATTATCTTTTGCATTCCTTTTGATGTTAATGTTATGCAAGTAGCATCATCGTTCTGCTGTGCCAACGGCATTCTCTGCTGCGACTTTTTCGTCATCTCGAGTTCTCTTTGCTTGAATGCAGCAATTTCATCCGAATGTCAATCGCACATGTTCGGAACGAGAGAGAGAGAAACAGGAACAGTCAAACTATTATATTGATTCTGACAAAACATCTTGTTGCAACAAGCAGCGATGTTCACTCCCATCATCTCTGGCCAACAGTAACAGGTGATGGGAAACAACAACTCCTTTCGTTGCACGTCACATTCATTCACAAGGGATTGTGGTGTAGTTGGTAGCATCCTCGGTTTGGATCCGAGAGGTCAGGTTCAAGTCCTCGCTGTCCCCAGAGTAAAGAATTCTCTTTTTTTTTGTTGTTGTTTTTGTTGTTATTTATGTTGTCTTCACACTCAGCGTGAGCAGCTGCTTACGCCCCTCTTGCTCAATTTTCCTCTTCCTTTGTCTTCAGTTGCTTTATTGTCAAGTCTCTTTTCTCTCACTACTGCCCATTCATCGGCATCGTCATGCATCGCTCGACACAACTTCTCGCAGGTCAGCAGCTAGCATGGCAGAGGACGAGTAGGATGAACAGAGAACAACAGTGCACTTGATCATCCCCCAGGTCTGCGGATCTAACTCTCCTTTTCAACATCGTTGCTCTCTCACTGCAGTCACAATTCGTCACACCCATCATGCAACACCGATCAACAAGACACTCTTTCATCGTGATGCCACACGCATATTGTCACATCTCCGTCTATCCGATTATGCACTCTCAATATGGCTGACAGGTGATCAGACAATGAAGAAGAAGAATGTGCAGTATAGAGGGATGAATAAATCGACGGATGTACTCTCGTTCCCATTTCAGCGTCTGACACCACCACCACCATCTGCCTCCATGTCACCACACGATCGTCCTCTTCCACCTGTTATCGGTGATGCACGTGATCTTGGCGAGATATTGATTTCATTGCCGTATGTAGCAAGGCAAATCAAGCAGAAGCAGCAGTGTGATGAACGGACAATGAAGTCGAGATTGAGAGTACTGACAGTACATGGTGTGTGTCATCTACTTGGATATGATCATGAGACGAATGAGGATGCAGAAGTGATGGAGACAGAGGAGAGAAGGTTATTGAAGTTGCTGGATGAAGAAGATGCAGAGAAGAAGAAACAGAAAGCCGTGGTGTTAAAACAGAAAAAGTTGCGACAGTCTCCGACGACAAACAAGTGATCTCCCTCTTCGTGCTCTTGGATCTTTGGTTCTCACATTACTCGCATTTGCAGCAGTATAACGTCGTGAGGCATTTCGGAGCTACCAATTTCAGCAAGAGCGATCATTCGTTGATCTACTCACTGAGGAGAAGGTAGCAAGCAAGCAGAAAAAGAAGGAGGAACTCACGAGAACGCTGGTCTTCTTTCCGGGTGCTCTTCTTCTACTCGTCCTCTTTCTCTGCTCAGAAATTTCTCGAGAAGGCAGTCGCTGATATTGTGTAAGTGAAGAAATAGTCGATAGAAATGTCTTTTGTAGCACTAAGAAGAAGAAAAAAAAGAAGAGTGAATGAATCAGATCCTTTCTCAAGTGATCACTCTTCCTCGCGGCAGCTTCGACACGAAGTTGTTGCCACACCGCCCATGTCAGGTCGTGTACTTCACACCGCAGTCAACGATCAAGGAAGTTGTTGAGGCACAGGACGCAACACTTTGTGCAACTCCACAGATCCATCAAATCAAGTTGAAATTCATGTAGATTTATGCATCGAATATGCTTGCATCAACCGCTCGTGCATCAATCGAATCTGATCGGATTGTTCGATGAATTTTGTGTCGTCGTTGTCTTGCTCTTGTTACCAACGAGTTGTTCGAGTGTCCTCACGCCTTTCTGAGTCTGCGGCATACTCGCATTACTCCCATGCTTGCGTTTGTTCGTCCCATGCGGTTTATTTGTTTTGGAGTTTGACGATGATGAATTCTTGCTCACGTTGGTGCCTCCGTTCAGACACGCATCGATGTGACGATTTAACTCGAGATTACCAACTTCATTGCCGAGATTCTTGTTGCAGACAGGACAGAAGAGTGTCGAGGAGGAAGTAGATGGAACCACGGAAGTCGATGAGGGAGATGCGAGTATTGATGAAGTTGAGGCACCCGAGAAGAACGAAGGAGCAGCGCCAGCTGTTGTTGAACGAGAGGAGGACGATGCAGCAGCAGAGGAAGAGGATGCAGTCGAAGCTGAAATCATCGCGGTCGGCGCGGTCGCACGATCCTCTATCTGTTGTGGTGCTGGCTTCATCACAATATCCTCTTCCTCACGATCAGGTTGACTCAAGAATTCCTCGAACCAAGCTTCTGCTTCATCCTTCGCTGTATCTGGATCATCGTCAGCTAAGAGATCAATGGTGCCTTCTGCAGTGGCGGTGAAGGTAGGAGGATGAAGTGAGTTAGAGGATGATGTTGCTGAGTGAGCAGCTGTAGAGGAAGCAGCAATAGAACTTGAAGCAGATGGCTGCTGCGATTGTGTCGTGGATGAAAACGAAGCTTCGAGATTCTTGACGAGGAAACGATCGAGTGGACGAGCTGGTGTTGATTTTGTTCGCATTGTTGTCGAAGAGGAAGATGTAGATATGGCAGCTGAAGAAGATGCAGGTTCACGCGGAGGAAGGAATTCATCGACTCGAAAGAATGCACTGATATCAGTATCAGTATGGTCCTTTTTATTGCCTGATGACGAAGCAACAGAGGCAGTAGCGCGTGAGGACGATGTCGCTGCAGGTGAAAACGTCGATGAAGAAAGAGCGGTGGAAGATGATGTCGCGCTACCATCACTCACACTCGCATTCGTGCCACTCTTCACAAAGCTGAAAATCGATTTATTTCCAGCGACTTTCGATTCAGTGGAAGTATCTTCTTTCAATGCTGACAGTCGCAATCCCATCAGACGTAACTTCAGGATACCGTCGCGTGGATTTGGAGAGGTTGATGATGAGGAGGAGGATGAAGATGGAGTAGCTGTGGAATGAGCAGCAACGGTTGGAGCGACTGGAGAGAAGGAGGAGGAAGAAACAGCAGCAGAGGACGGAGCCTTACGAGGTGAAGAAAAAGTGCTAAGTGGAGCAGTGAAAGCACCAGCAGGTGCAGCACTAGTAGAAGGAGCAGCGGCGGTACCACCACTTGATTTGAACTGTTTTGCTTGCACCGAAATAAGTCGATCGATCTCCTCTCTCAACAGCTGTGTTCCATATCGTATAAGATCCTCTTTCGACGTGACAAATCTCTCAACTGTCACTGCACGAGTAAACACATCAAACGCTGTAGTTTTGAGTTTGAGTGTTACAGTCTTCCCACCTTGACATTTCGCATCGACAATATCCTTCGCAAGATTTGTTGCGATCAACTGTAATTTCGCTTCGAGATCATTCCAGGAGGAGATCTCTTTGAATGTACGCTCAGTACTAATCGACTTTCGCTTTGTGTCCTCTCCTTTCGTGTGCTGATTCGTTGCGAGGCCGAGTGATACTGAGATCAACCAATTCGCTGTGTCCTCTTTAAACGCCTCGTAAATAAGCATCGCAGTATCAGGATTGCGAAGCTGATCACATGTCGCGATCTCAAGTGAGTGCAGAATACGTTCCATGACTTTTCCGACGCCAGGAATCCTTCGCACACTCAACGAAGCCATGAATCGTAGAATCTCTTCGACATTCGATTCCACCATGTACTGATCATTCGGTTTTCGCATATCAGCAGCGATCTTCGCTAACATGCGATTACAGCCGATACCAGCAGAACAAGTCAGACGTGTACGCTCTGTGATGCGTCGTCGAATTTCATGTGCGACTTCGAATGCGATTGTGGAGTTCTCTGCGATCTCGGCGGCAGTGAGTTGAGCATCGGTTGGAAGTGGCGAAGTGTCATCATCATCATCGTCATCGTCGTGAAGGAGTGAGAATGAGGAAGCAGCAGCAGCAGATGATGATTCATCACTTCCTTCTTCGATCACACTCTCTCCGTTCGCTGCCTTTCTCTTCTTCCTCGTATGTCCTGCTGCTGCAGCAGCAGCATCACCACCTAACAGTTCTCGTTCTCTCCTCCTCCTTCTTCTCCTCGCTTCCCTCCTAACATACTCTGATACGTCAAGATATGCTTCATCAAGTGATCCTGATTCAAAATGTGAATCATACTCTGCAAAGATCTCTCGAGTCTGTCGTGCAACTTCAGCATACTTTCCAGTCGAGTGCGGTAGAAAGATCAACTGCGGACAGAGTTTGATCGCGATGAATCCAGGCATAGCTGATCTCACTCCATAGTTACGTGCAACATAGTTTGATGTACTAATCATTGACATTCCTCCAACAGCAACAGGTTTGTCAGCCAGTTCTGGACGATCGCGTATTTCAACTTGTGCGAAAAAGTAATCCATGTCGACGACAATCCAATTTCGAGAGAGCGGTCGTGATGATTCGAAGTCATGTAGCTTCTTCGCCGTCGCCGCTCTTGCTGCCGCCAAGATATGATGCGGTCTCGCACGTGCATCTTGCATCATCTTCTTCATCTTATCAATTTTCTCCCCAACACGATTCACCTTCTGTTGTGCGTTCTTGAAGTGTGCAGAATTCACACTCATCTCGTATACAACTTTGTTGATCTGCTCTTTCGAGACGATTGAATTCGATGTGGACATTCCAGCCTTTTCTGTACAGAACACCACCATCTCATTCATATCCGCGATCGGTGCTGCTGAGGATGCGGCAGCTGCAGGATTCGCGCGCGAAGAGACGGAACTCGCTGCTGCAGCTGTAGGAAGAGCATGCGTCGTGGTAGTCTGCATCTTAGTACCTGTATTCGAGTTGGTGTTATGCGCATTTGAAGTTAGAGGGACAGTCGATTGTGCGGCAACGGTGGGTGTGGAGGAGGAGGAGGGTGGTGCGGCAGAGGATGCGACATCGTGCATCGTTGCATCCTCATCATAAGTATGAGACATTTGTCAGCAGTATGATGATGCGCACTTGGTTAAGTGATCATATGCACGATGCACCGAGCATGAAGCAACAGCAAAGGATGCGAAATGATCGCAGTGATTTTGATACCGACTTTGTGTGAATCGAGCGCGATGATAGACGGTTGATCGATCACATCGCGCAAGCAGGAGAGTTAATCTGACGTGAGGATCATACTGCATAGCATCGACATTCATACAGTGCAAGAAATATCGTGTGTCTGATTCCAGCACAGCACGATCTTCCTCCTTCATCGTCCAGTACTTTGAATCGAATCCGCATCTACTTGCTAATCCACCTCGACCGCATCCACACCTCATCATCCTCCTCACACCATGGCCGAGCGTAAAGTTCTCGTGAAATATTATCCACCCGATTTCGATCCTTCGAAACTCCCTAAAACAAAAAAGCCTAAGAACAATCAACAGGATGTGAGGTTGATGTTACCGATGTCGATTCAATGTAAAGGATGTGGTGAATATATACACAAAGGAAAGAAGTTTAATGGAAGGAAGGAAGAAGTTGTGGGAGAGATGTACCTGACGATTAAGATCTATCGATTGTACTTCCGATGTCCGACTTGTTTGAATGAGATTACATTTAAGACGGATCCGAAGAATAGTGATTATACTGTCGAGAGAGGTGCATCGAGAAACTTTGAACCATGGAAACAAGCGACGAGAGAAGAGAAGTTAGAGAAGGAGAAGAAGGAGAGAGAGGAGATGGGTGACAATATGAAAGTATTGGAGAATCGAAGTGAACAGTCG
This sequence comes from Asterella californica, assembly GCA_036924285.1. Classification (NCBI taxonomy): domain Eukaryota; kingdom Viridiplantae; phylum Streptophyta; class Marchantiopsida; order Marchantiales; family Aytoniaceae; genus Asterella; species Asterella californica. The sequence goes on along the minus strand of JAYKYS010000033.1, from coordinate 305,046 downwards.
AAGCGAGAGATGGCGATTCAGGATGCGATTGAAGAACAACGAGAACGTAATGCACGTGTTGCTGGTATCACGACAGACGCACTTCTCGATATTCATATTGGTATTGCCGCACAATTGGAGGAGGATCAGATTGAGAAAGCTGCACTCGAAGCGTTTGCGAATAAGAATAACAGGAGTAATGGGAGTGTGAAATCAGTCACATTACCTGATCCGACTTTCGATCCATCTTCATCATCCTCATTCGCTTCTACAGCTGCCGCGAGTGCATCTTCATTCGCCCCCTCCTCCTCCTCCTCCCTTCCAATTCTCAAACGTCTTCCTGATCCAGTCGATTTCACTCGCGATGATGATGCCTCCTCCTCTGCCACTCCTTTCTCACGTGGATCAAATGTCGATCTACTTGCGGGTGTGATTGAAGAGGAACTTGGTGATTCGAATGATACGGATACACAGATGAGCGAACAGACGACTGGATCTGCTTCGACAGCTGCTGCTTCTTCCCTGTCGTCCACTTCTGCTGCTGCTGCATCTACAGCTGCCGCACCCTCTGCTGCCACCTCTACTTCAGCTGCAATACTCCCTGGCATGGTACTTCTCAAAAAGCGCAAGAAGACAGATGAAGAGAAAGCACAACGGAAGAAAGAAAAGAAACAGAAGCTGCACGAGGCAGTTGCGAATGCGACGCCACCAGCGCCTGTATCGACGACAGAATCTGGGCTAGGTGGACTACTCGGAAACTACGATAGTGATTAATCAAATCACAGTTGCTTATTAAAAGTTCTGAAATTGTTGCAAAAAGACTCGGTGAAATTGTTTAAATTTCTGCGAATTTGTGTGTGAGCCGAATTTGCTTAAGATTGTTCGTTACAAGCATGCATGCCGCGATAAATACATGAACTGTAGCTGTAGATGGATGGTAGTGTGAGTGAGTAGTGTGATGATGATGCTGTTTTTCTGCTAGTGTTCGCAACGTAATTCGCTATTGGACTGTACATTCTTTGTGTCGCTGTTTTTTTCCTTCACGTTACTGTAGTAATCTCTCAACGGATGCCTCGACATTACCACCTGTGGCAATAAGAGCTTGCAGGTTGCGTTCTGAATCAGTAAATCCCATTCCAACGAGTTGTGCCAATTGATCACGATAGATGAGTGCAGCATTCTGTGGTGCGACTGCACCTGCACCACCAGCACCGGCAGCAGCACGTTGTGCTTGTTGTGCTTGGAGAAATGCCGCGAGTGGATTTGGTTGTGCAGCACCACCAGCAGCTGGTGCGGCACCTCCTGCTGCACCTGCACCTCCGAACATTGCTGCCCATGGATTTGCTGCGCCAGCTCCACCGGCTGCAGGTGCTGCACCAGCGGCGGGTTGAGCCCATGGATTTGCAGCTGCACCTGCGCCTGCACCAGCTCCGGCACCAGCACCAGCTCCTCCCATATTCATTGAGTTCATCATCTGCATCATAGCACTCATATCAGGCTGTCCTGCAGCACCTGCACCACCAGCTCCCGCTCCAGCACCACCAGCTGCACCTGCACCAGCGCCACCCATCAGACTACCGAGTACTTGTGGATTCATCATAGATTGTAATGCTTGTGGATTGGCGAGTAGTTGTTGTACCATCTGTTGTCCCATCGGATTGTTCGCGAGCATTGGATTGGATGCGACCATCGATTGAAGCATCTCTGGATTTTGACTGGAAGAGGAGAAAGAGAACATTTCGCTCAGCATCCATGATGATCAAACTTCAACCTGCATCATGCCATCTGCTTCACTTTCTCTCCTACTCACGCCATCTGTTGCATCATTCCCTGTACCATCGGATTCGACAGCATCGCTTGCATCTGTTGTGGATTCTGTAATAATTGTTGCATCATCGGATCATTCATTCCTCCCATTCCACCCATTCCTCCCATGCCACCCATCATCGCAGCAAATGGATTTGCTCCTGCCGCACCTGCTGCTGGTGGTGTTGTACCTGCACCTGCTGTTCCTGTTGCGGCTGGTGTTGCACCTGCTCCTGCACCGCCGAACATTGCAGCCCATGGATTTGCGCCTGCTCCTCCGGCTGCTGGTGCTGGTGCTGCCCATGGATTCGGTAGTGCAGCTGAGTTTGGATTCGCTGATGGTGGCTGTGCTGCTGCGCCGGCTGCTGGTTGTTGTCCGCTTGCAGCGTCCCATGGATTCGCGTTAATCGCTGCTTCCATCATCGGCTCTTGTACATTCTCATACATATCACGAAGTGCATTGAAGCCACCTGCGAAGGAGAGGAAGAAGAGAAATAATAAGCTTAAGGAAGGTCGAGATCAAGATCAATCGTTCTCTCTCGAACTGCGATCCCATATTCTTTTACTCACCAGGATGCATCGAGATGTTGTTGAGTGCCTGATCATTCGTTCTCATGGCGTGTCTCATAAGATCGGGATTGCGTGCCATCTCTAAGCTCTGTCTGAGCATGGCTGGATCTGATAGTACCTGTGCGAGTTGCGGATTTGCTTCGATCATCGCTCTCATCTGTGGATTCGACATCATCATCGATTGAATTAATTCAGGATTCGACATGAGTGATTGCATCATTGGTGAGTCCATCATCTCACGCATCATCTCAGGGTTTTGCATCAGCTGTTGTTGCATCGCTGCAGGATCCATACCACCACCCATTCCTCCCATTCCTCCGCCCATCATCGCAGCAAATGGATTTGCACCAGCTGCTGGTGCACCTGCTGCCGGTGCTGCTGCTGGTGCGCCGAATGCTGCCCACGGATTAGCAGCACCTGCTGCTGGTGCTGCAGCTCCACCAGCCGCTGCACCACCCATCATCGCTGCCCAAGGATTCGCTGCTGCACCATTGGCTGCCGCTGTAGGTGCTGCTCCTTGTGATGCTGCTGGTGCGGCTGATGGTGCGACAGAGGATGAGGATGGTGCTGATGCGGCTGCGGCACCATCTTCTTCAGCTTTCTTGCTGCCACGTACGAGGAGGACGGTGTGACCAGCGGCGATCGCTGAAGGGAAGGCGAAAAGGGAAGATATTTCGTGAGGATCAATTCTGGCTGCTGAACCACATTCTCTCGCTCCCTCCCCCTCTTCTCAACTCTCAATCAACTAACAATAACTCTCCAGCGTCCTAGTATCTTTTAATACATAACCTTTGTAAATCAATCGTTGTTGATCAGCTGGGATCGAACATTTCTCAACGAGAAGATCTTTGAAATCTTTTACAGTTAATTCATCGTCGACATCGAGCGTCCATTTTTCACCACCTGCGAGCAAGGTGAACGGAGGAGGAGGAATCAGCAAATGAATCGATCATCATCTCGTCGATGCAGAATCCGACCGAAATCTCTCCTTCTCTCGATCTCGCTCTCTTCCTTCTCGTACCTGGTGTCGACTTGACCTGTATTTCTTTGTTCGGCATGTGATAAAAGAGGTTGAGGCGAGGATGAGTGTGAGGTGAGGGATGAGAGAAGGTATCAAAAGAGGAAGATCTGTGTGATGATTCATCGACGAGATAGATTCGATCGGCAAGAGAAGATTAAGTACAACGAGTTGATTTGACTCAAACACAGTTCACACTCACACGGCACTCAACAATATTGATCGCATCATACTCTTATACAAGAAGGTACTCACAGCAGAAGTAGAAGATGAAAGAGTGAAAATCTGAGAGACGCTGCAAAAGACGTTACATTTGCACAGTCGCATTGCGATCTGCTCTCATCATCCCACATTGCACAGAGGGTGTAATACTCAAGTTGCGCATCCGTCGTATTCCTACCACAATTGCACTACTTCATCACTATCACTGTGAATTCACAGCTGAGTGAGTGATGTCTGCATCCACTGTTGCATCGTCGACGTCTGCATCCGCCTCGGGTTCCTCCTCAATGCTGCATCTCCCCGAAGATCTCCTTCTCACCATCTTCCACTTCCTCCCTCCACACACCCATTCTCAACTCTGTTGTGTCTGCACTGAATTCTATCGCTTCTCAACACAGACAGATTCATGTGATCCAGTGATGATGCAGAGACGAGTCAGATATTGGATGAGGTGGATGGAGGAGCAAAAGAAAGAGGAACAGACGTCGGTTGGGGAGGATGAGTGGGCAGTGGTGTGAGAGCAGACGCACATTCAAGTCACAAAATCGAATCATATCTTTTTCTTTGCTATGTCTCCTCTCATCCAGTCTCGCACATCTTCTCGCCTCACATCCAATTCTTCAATCAACTTCTGCAAATCAACATGTGGAACTTGTGTCACTCGAGAAGGAGACGCATCCGACTTCTGTTGTCACGGCGATATCAACGACAACGGTTGCTGCTTCGTCCTCATCCGATTCTATCACAGCTGTCACACCTCGCATCTCACTACCTTCCTCTCAATTCTTGAGCTTGATCGAAATTCTGACCAGCTCCTTCCGTCGTCGCTTGACCGGTACCCATCAGATACGCAACACGCGCGAGTCGCACACGCATTCGCTCGTCTCTTCATCAGCTCTTCTACAACCATTGAAAGAGTATCAACTCAAGTCACTTGATCTGTCATCCTTCTCGTATATTGATACACCAGTCGTACGTGTTCTCCTCCATTTACCATCACTTCACACACTGAATCTCTCCTCCTGTCGTCTCATCACTGACTCCGCAATCTCACTCATTTTCAACAATCGTAAGATGATGTCACACTTGCTTGATCTAGATGTGAGTGAGAATTCGCATCTCACAGGGAAAGGATGGATCTTGGATGGCGGGATGGAGGTACAGCAGGAACAACAAGCACAAGTTGATGCCGATGATGACACATACAACACGATCGATGACAATACCCACTCTATCTCTACACCTTCAGCTCTGACGTCCCTCAATCTCTCGAACTGTTCGAATATCAAACCTTCAAGTACGAATCCGTTGAGCGCGAAGTTCTTTACACCTTTGATCAATGAGAATGTCGCTGATGCATCATCACCAGCCACTCACTGTTATCTCTCCTCCCTTCAACATCTCGATATCTGTTCTACGAATGACAGGCTCTTCCTCGCTGTATGGAAAATATTGTCGTTTCTACCGAAGATACGTTGGCTTGATATGCAGAATGTGGGATGGAAGGAAGCGACGTTGAGAGATACTGGTGGTGCTGCTGCGAATACAACCACACCGTCTGTAACATCTCCTCCACCGTTCTCCCTCTCCAACCTGACGTATCTCAATCTCTCTTACGGCTATTTATCCAATGATCCAGCACTCATTAAATTCTTTCGAGCGATACAGGATGTGAATGAGAAGAGAAAGCAGCAAGAAGAAGAATGTGAGTCTTCGAGCAGCCACAGTCGTAATAATTCATCCACCTCACTTCACACTCTCATCCTCTCACACTGTCTCATCCGTTCCGAACAAATCTTCTCGCTCATCCTCCAATCGACCAGTCCCTCCTTACGCATACTCCATATGAATGATCTCATCACAAACGAATTCCTCTTTCAATTCACTTCATTACATTCTTTACAGGATTCAATCGATTTCTCACGTCTGGAAGAGTTTGATGGATCGAGATGTATTATCATACCGGAATTGTTTTTTACGATCTTGAGTATGATTGCACGGAACTTGAGGAAGTTGGTGTTGAGAGATTTGAGACTGCATATGATGGAGGAGAGTGAGTTGAGTAGTGAGAGTGATGAGGAGGATGAAGAACAGGAGCAGACTCAGCAGCAAGATCCTGAAGTAGCTGCAGCAGAAGAAGCTGGAAGACAAGAAGATTATCGTATCATATGTGAACATGCGAGAAGACATGGTTTACCAATTCCACCACCTCCTGCCTCTTCTTCTTCTTCGTCATCATCTATCGCTGCTTCTTCACGACGACGTTCTCATCCTCACCATCAACCTCTTCACCAACGTGCAGTCTACGGTCCCTCCTTCGCGCGTACACTCGTCTCGAAGCGACACTTGACACACTTGGATCTAGCTGTGAATCGACAACTGACTGATATGGATCTGCAAGCGTGGAGTGTGGAGGAGAGAGAATATCGATTGCAAAATGAGGAGGATGAGCAGCTCTTAGGTACCTCGTTGAAGTATCTTGATCTATCACGCTGTCCTCATCTCACAAGTCGCGGATTAGCTGAGTTACTCATGACATTGTTGAAAAGCGACAGCAACGACAGCCCTCATCATCTTCAAGTTATTGCGCACGAATGTCCACTGATCGATGCGGATGAGGTACGAAGGGTATGGCGAGAAAATGAAAGGGAAGAAGAGATGATGAAGTCGATTCTACTCGATGCGACACAGCAGTTCGAGTTGTGAAGGAGAGAAAGGCTGATGTTGTTAAGCGCCGCTCGTTGATGAAGCATACAAAAAGGTTCGTCGTTTCAATTCAACATTATTGTGTATCGTTCAGTATGTGCCGGGCAAGTGCCAGAAGAAAGAGAAGGAGATGAATGTACACTCGAAAGCAGTCACTGAAATTGTGAGGATTGACCGCTTCTCGCTGCTTGCTATCAATTTTCTGCATTCATCGAACCTCAAAGCAACCACAGCATATCATTACTACTACCGCACCAATGAGCGATCAACCACAATCGATTGGCATGGCCGATGCCGACGAGGAGCAACAACAACAGACGACAACGACAGAACAAAGCAAGAAAGTTAGTTGCTTCGCCTCGCTCTTCCTCACCTTCTCCTGCTCTGCTGCTCTACTACTGGTGCATGCTTACTTCTTGCTCTCCCTCTCACCCTCTCATCTTCAGAGCGAAGAAGAAGTGAAAGTCGCCGAGGATCAGCAGATTACAGCTACAACTACAGCAACAGCAACCGGCGCGAGTGATGCAGGTGCAGCTCAAGCGCAGAGTGTCATGAAGGAAGGTGAACAAGGTGTTGCGACTTCAGCTGTCGTCAAGTCACTCGCACATCGCACGGCGGATTCGTTCTTTACGATGCTGTGTCGTGAGAAGGTGAGCAAAAGAGATAAGGGAAACTGAGGCAGGAAGAGTAGACTAATATTCAACTTTTTCTCATCCTCTCTGTTCTCCTCCTTCCTCTATCCCTCTCCCATTCCAGGCTGATGCATTTGCAATTTCAGGTGCACCGAGGTGAGTTAAAGTGCGCCGCAAGGAGACGGTGCGACACGAGGAAGAACTTGAACAGCATGCTCTTCCTGTGTTGATTCTCTTCCTCTTCCACTTCCTTTCTTCTCTTCAAGTCAAAGTCCGATCTGGGTCTGTGGACGTGACGATAAGATCAATGATGTTCTGAATGGTATGATCAAGGTCAGAAGAAGGAAGGAGAAGGAAGAAACAATGGTAGGACTTGAAGTTTGTTTGCCTGTGAATTGCTCACCTTCCTCATTCGCTTCTCTGTCACAGCGCAACATTCTCAGTGTACCGGTGTTACTGAAAACTGGCAAATACTGTTAGCTGATGATAAAGAATAGGGACAGTTGGAATGGAGAGAAATGGTGACTTTGCGAACCTTTCCAATTTCACACGATTTTCTACTTTCTCACTTCTTCTCTTTACTTCAGACGGATTCATTGACATTATGGACGTCGTCAAGTATGTTGTGAAGCATTTCGGAGCTACACAATTTCAGCAAGAGCGATCATTCGTTGATCTGCTCACGGAGGAGAAGGTTAGCAAGCAGGCAGAAAAAGAACGAGGAGCTAACGAGGACACTGCTCATTCCTCTCTTCCTCTGCACGTCCTCTTTCTCTGTTCAGAAATTTCTCGAGAAGACAGTCGCTGATATTATGTAAGTAGTGGAGAAATGTGCGATAGAAATGTCTTTTGTAGCACTTCTGTCTGATTCATTCACTCTTCTTCTTTTTCCTTCTTCTTTTAAACAGGGAGGCACCATTGACACTTCGCAATCCGTATCATCCGATTCATTCAGGCTATTCTGCATTTGCAGTCGTCGAGGCACTTGCACGTGAAACTGGTTTACATCGTGTATCGGTCGTGAATGAGAAGAGAGAAGGTGAGCGAACGTGCAGCGAATGCGCTGCAGATGAGAAAATATCGCATTCATTCTCACTCTCCTTGCGTCTCCTTCCTTCTTTCAAGTGATCAATCTCGTGACCCAGAGTCAGTGTGTACGATTCTTAAATGAGCACGTTGGTGAACTCGGTTCAATCAATAACAAGACGATTGCAGAATGCAAACGTGTTTTCAAGGAAGTGTTAGTGGCAGCAGCAGCAGCACATGATGAGAACCGAGTGCAAGTGATGGCATTGAACTAATCAGTTTCTTCTTTCTCTCTCTCTCTCTCTCTCTCTCTCTCTCTCTTCTACCTACAGCATCAGTGTATCTGAAGATACCATCGCAATTGATGCATTCAATTTGATGGTTGAGAAAGGTTTACAAGGTGTGGCTATCGTTAATTCTGTCGGTCGACTACGTGGTAATCTTAGTATTCGTGACTTGAAGATTGTCAGAGAAAGAGAGAGGACAGGCAAGTGCAGTCATTTTGTTCATTTCCGATCTCATATTTTCATCTCTTTTTCTCTGCCTCTTCAGTGTGGTGCAGATATGTCACTCTTCTGGCGTCTGCATCAGACAGTCAAGAATTTCGTTCTTAAGGTCAAGCAACTGGTTCGCACGGCTTCGCCCTGCTTACCATTCATTCTTCTCTCCTTTCCTCCCTACAGCTTCGTCATGAGTTTCAGGCTCGCCACGGTCGTCCACGCCAGGTGATGTACGTCACACCACAATCAACGATCATGGAAGTTGTTCAGGCACTCGCATCACATGCAATTCATCGTCTCTATGTATGCAACAATCATCTGGAGAAGAAACCGATCGGTCAGTGTTGAGGCAGACCTGTGTTCTTGTCAATCAGGCTGACTTACTTCTTATCTACATTGCCCAGGTGTCGTCTCACTGCAGGATCTCCTCCTCGAGATTGTCGAGAGTGCGTAAACGGACGCAGAGGGAAAACGAGATGTGTACGAAGAGCTGGAAGACTTTCTCGCACACAAACAACAACACAACAACACCTTCAACCACGCTGCATCTCGGTCGAATTCTCATCTCGCCAGACGCACATCACAAAATTGGCCAAAGGCCAGCACACCGCACGCCATCGCTATTTTCTTCTTGTCTTTCTTGCTGAAGTTATGATCAATTTCAGACACTATACTTGAAGACTTAAACATTTTCAGTGCAGACGGTCTTCTTCAATTATGAAAGTCCAAACTGATCGAAGCGTGTATGTTTTAATTCCGACACTAACGATTAAGATGTGAAGAAATCAGGTGGGAAAGGAGGTACAGAGTGAATGGAAAGGGATGGGAAGAAGCAAAATTACACAAAAGAAAAATTAGCAAGAAACTCCGCGCATGCATGTTGTTCTTGGTGTTGATGGTGGTGTGCATGCGAAGAGATGCAGAGACAGTCATCAAAGTGGAGAAAATAATCCGAGCGTGGAACCAAAAAAAAGAAAAGTGCAAATCCAAAGAATTAGTAAATAAATACGATACACATGAAAATAATGAATAGAGACATTCCAAGAAAAGAGAAAAATTGAGAAGATCTCAACTTGAAAAAAGATGTAGATTCACTTTACAACACAAAACAGTTGAGAAAGGGAATCCATCGTTTTTACAAAAATCCGAGCGTGCGCAAAAATGAAGAAAAGCACAGAAAAACTAGAAAGAACAGTGAACCAAAGTTCACCGAAAACAAAGAATGTAGAATAAAATTTGAATTAAAGTAAGGAAAAAGAAACCATCCAAAATGCAGAGAACATTAAGGAAGAGTAAGGGAGAGAGAAAACGTCGAGAAAAAGATCCGAGCGAAACAGCGCGACAGATGCAGATGAACTAAATGAAATGAGAAGTCAGACAAAAGAGACTAAAATGTGAGAGAGATGTAGAAGCTTAGCAACTTCATGAATACCAGCTTTGAGGGAGTAAATTAATGAATAAAAGATTGGGTGTGAAGTGAATATCAAAGTACAGATGAGTGATGGAAGGATGGAAGGGGGGATATAAATGATGAAGAGGAGGAAGGAGTGATCATGACTTTGATGATGTGAGGTAGAATAAGTATAAATACGGTTGTAGAGAGAGGAGGAGAGAGGGGATATGAAGCGGGGGATACAAATTAGTGGTTGTGTGGAAACTATTTGAGGAAGGACCAGTGATGAGTGTGAAGTGAGAGGGGAGAGATACAGATCGTGGAGGTTGATTCATGTTCGAGGAGGAGGGGGAGGGATGATGATGAGAGAGAACTTATTGAAAGCTGGGATGTGAGGAGATGCAGGTGAGAAGGTGAAGATGAAAGGTGGGACGTCAAATACGGGGGTGAAGGAGGGAATGAATCAAGTGAGGCTAATGCAGAATGAATGCAGGAGGGAGTGAGCAGATGTAATGGAATTAGTTGTGTGAGAAGTAGTAAGGATGAGTGCAGGTGCACGAATAGAAGCAGTGAAAGAATATAGACTCGAAGAGGACTGGGTATTGATTAATTCGACTTCTCCGGCGATTCCGGTGATGGAATAAATACCCACAAATACGTACCAGCTTGTGTCTTCTTCTCACCTTCCACAGTTACCTCCGTACAGCCCTGATCGGTCAATGCTGTAGCACGACATGTTACAGCTGCTGCTTGATCGACGAGTACCATTGGTTTACTGACGACAACAGATTTGATTGGATTGATCGTGAGTGGAATTGCAGGACGAGCTGGACCCAATAAACGAGCAGTAGGTTTCACCTGCTTCTTGATAGGTGTCTTCTTCTTCGGTACAACAGTTTTCTTCGCTACTACAGCTGCTTTGGTTGATTTTGTTGAAGAGGAAGATTTCTTGCCGGTGCTGATGCTACGTTTTGGTTTCTTTGCTGCAGGAGAACTTGATGTACTTGAGGAGCTTGAAGTAGAAGTAGCTGCTGCTGCTGCTGCTGCAGTGAGTGCTGAAGGTGAAGCAGAAGGGACGAGTTGTGTTGCTACAGAGACACTACTGTCACTACTACTTCTATCATGACAACTATTGCTTGCACATGCAGCAGTAGCAGCTGCTGCTGCTTTTGCTACGAGAGAAGGTGTGATTTGTCGCTTCGTGGCAGGACGAGAAATTAGGAGAGTAAGAGGAACATCGTCATCGTTGTCTTCTTCTTCGTAATCGTAGTCTTCATCTTCTTCATCATCATCTTCTTCTTCCTCCTCCTCATCTTCATCTTCTTCCTCATCAAGATCATGATCCTCCTCATCATCTTCAACATATTTCATCTTCATCTTCGATGACTTCGGAGGAGGTGTTGTAGTGGATGACTTCTTCTTGCTCCCACAACGTGAAGCAGTGACAGGAGCAGTAGCTTCTTCATCGTCAAACTCCTGATCTGTCGAAGCAGAAGTCTTGTTATCCTTCTTACTTGTGACTGTCACTACTTTCTTCTTCCTCGGCCTTCCTTTCGACCTCTCCTTCTGTCTTCTACCTCTCTCTTCTTGTTCATCTTGTTCCTCCGGTGTCTTCTGTGACCAATGTACCTCCCATTCGGCAAGCTGTCGTGCCTTACGACGAATCATTTGTGATGGTGTGAATAGAATACCATCGATGGAGGAAGAACAGGAAGAAGAATAATTACTGATGGAGAAGGAAGAAGCTTTCTTCTTACTCTTCTTACTTACACTAATAGAATCTTCCTTCTTCTCCTCACTACAAGTTTTCTTGTCCCACACTTCCTTCCTATGAATACATCTCTTCTCATGTCTCTCCTTCGAGTTCGTACTTGTCTTCGCGTAATACACAGGACAACCACGATTTTCATTCAGACAGTACCAACGATCCTGAAACGGAATATCTTCCGCCGCACGTTTCATGACGTGTGCACGAAATACAAATCCACGCAGTGCAGGTCGTCCTACTAATGCTTCGAGATGTGGTACAAGTTCTTCATACTCCAACCCTTCCCAATCGAGATTGTATTTTCCGGCACACGACATGACATGATGCTTGATACTACGACGAGAGGAGAAGGAGAAGGTACGTGGACAACATGGACAGCGGAAGACATCTTCTGCTAGTGTTGGTCTGGTAGAAGGAGACTTCTTCTTGGTGGATTTAGTTGTCTTGCTGTTGGACTTAATACTGGTACTTGATGTCTTACGAGAGCGTGCACTCTCATTCTTTGTACCAGCGGCAGCAGCAGCAGCAGTAGCAGTAGTCGTATTCGAAGTCATAACCAGACTACTCGCAACAAGTTCAACACGTGTTGAAGGTTCACACATTTCTTCATGCATTGTTGATAAAGAACTTGTGGACGAGGATTTACGAACTGGTTTAGCTGGTAAGACTGTTGCTATTGCTGGTGCTGCCGAGGTTGTGGATGTACTGACAGCAGGTGGAGTTTTATTGACAGGTGAATTCTTCTGTGATGACGACATCACCGATGCAATAATTACACTATCAACCTCACTCACACGACGTTTCGTACCACGTTTATTCATTGGTGGTAGTGGTGCATCATTCGGAGACGAGAACGATGCCGACGAGGAAGCAGCGGTTGCGAACGAGAACCTACGACCGGAGGTTGGTGATGGCTCAGGTCTTCTGGAAATGAGTGCAGATGGTGGCATGGTGTGTGGATCAGACCATTCGTACATGACTTGCTGTCTGCCAGTACTGTTACCACCAGTATTACTACTACCAACCGAGTTCGATACCATCGAGCGTGACTCAAAGAATGGTGAAGACGAAGAGGAAGAAGAACCAGCAGATGATGGTGATGCCGAAGGAACAATTGGTGTTGTACGTGGTGATGGTTCTACACCAATTGTTGCTCGACAATGTTCAGAATCGGAATCTTCTTCTTGTTGTTCTTCCACTTCATCCTCCTCCTCGTCTTCTTCTTCATCTAAACCTTCTTTTTCTACGACTTCATGATTCGGTTCACAACCATGATACTCACCAAGTTGACTCGGGGCATCATGATGAAAACCCATCTTCTCAAAATCCGGATTATGAACTTCATTCAGTTCAGGCATTTCATATTGAATTGTACTGATATTGTGATTTGTGTTGTTACTTGCGCGATCGATCTTACTCGGAGGACTTGATTGTGAATGAAAGAGAGGATGTTGGTACTGATTCTGATACTGCTGGTACTGTCTCCACATCTGCTGTTGATTGTGGTGAAGCTGATCCTCCTGCTTCTGTTCTGGGTGCAGTACATCTTGCATGTGCTGGTGATATTCTTCATTCACATCATATGTATGGGGAAAGGAAGAAGATGTGGGGGATGCAGAGAACTGATGAGGAGGAAAGACTAATGGATGGATGTGTGTAAGAGCAAGAGGGTGCTGGTGGTGATTGTTCTGGATATCAGTCGCATGATGATGCCGTGGTGGTGTTGATACATACTGGTGTGCACTTGCTGGTGTGAATGCAAACGGATGTGTGTTTTCATCCTGATGTGAGGGTGTGGAGGTAGTGGACTGTTGCAGCGCAGCGACGTGCGAGGAGGAGGAGGTGGAGGAGAGAAGCGATTGCACTATCTGGTGCTGTTGCGACTCTGGTTCCATTCCTTACACGCCGACTGTGTGTCGTACCTGACAGATGTGTGAAGAAGAGAAGAGGGTAACAGTGGCTTGTGTGAGTGATGATTATCAAGAGCCACGCCTGCACTGTGCACAGCGAGCAGCCAACGAACTTCCTTTCTGTTTTCTTCACGACGTCGTCTCCCTTTCTGTTATCTCTGACTAGACTAACCCTGTGTGAGCCTGAGAATGTGCGCGTGTGCGTGAGTGGGTGACGAGTGAGTGTGACAGTGATTGTGTGATGATGGAGGAGGAGAGGGAGCGACTGGTGACGTGACTTGCTTGGAGGAAGAGATGAGAGCTGCACCAACAACCAACCAACCACGGTTGAGGAGGGATGCGTGATGTGAGATTGATGTCAGATGGATGTCAGATGAATAACGGTAACAGTGAGCCAAGTGACAAGAGTGATGGTTATGTGTGTGTGTGTGAGTGATGATGATGGGTTGGCCGCTCAAACTGCGTGCTCAGCTTCCCATCGTGCATTTGCTCGACCGCGCACTTCGTGAGTCAGAAATCGGCAAAGTCGCGTCCATCTCACCTCATATCAGGCATCACAATGATGCACGGGAATGGCAATTTCAAATCCGAATACAACATTTGTGTGAATTTTCGTCCTAAAAGACAAAACCACTTACAAATGAACTGAGATGCGTTTTGCATCGTTCGCACACTCGCTGGTTCTTCTTGCCAAGACCCGTGATATGTTCGGTTCGATCATGGATGTGTTCGAACATGATCGAAGTGGATGAATGATGATTCGTCATGGTGTCATCCGAGGTGTGCCTGGAAGGCACTCAAAACACCTGCGAGAACGAGATCAAAATCCGTTGTTCACGTTTTTGCTCTATGTCCCAAGGAGGAGGACGAGAGGATGATGAAATAGTGTCGATGAAGGTAATGAGGTGAAGGTGCGGTATCACGAATTCTGATCATTCAGCATCATACTCCACGCCAAAGCCGAAGCTCAATCGTGATGGTGCGGCAGATGAGGATGATGCGAGAATTGGTGCCAGGATAGAGGAAGAAGGATTCGCACCAACAATCGTTGTATGACTCGCATTCCAACTCGGTGCAAGTTGTGGTAAGATCGGTGATGCCGATACAGTTGCAGAGAAGTTAAGATGCGAGAAGAATCTCTCAATCATATTTGATTGTGGCGCATTCTTCCTTCGTGATGTCGCACTGACACCAATTCTCACACCACCTCTCGAATCGACAATCGCTGTCACTTTCTGTCTCTCATTTAATTCATAGACACCACTCATTGTCATCAAAGTCTCATGATTCGTAAGTTGGGAATGATAGGTAGAGGAAAGTGTGAAACGATGCGTCAGAGGGACGTGCAAGGAGGCTGTGAGATGCCCGTAGAACTGCATGGTGAGTGCGAGTGTGGAGGGAGGAAGAGAAGGTGGTGAAAGAGGTGGAGGTGGTGACAATGAAGAGGACGAAGTCAGAAGGCCAGAATTCTTGACATCAGAATTCTGTGTCTTACTTTCCTCCTTCCACTTCCATCTAAACTGTTGTGCTAGACCAAATGCTGCACTATAATCTTTCTCTTCTTGTATCCATGCAAAATCCATACCGACACTGGTAGAATTGAATTGGAAGGATGGAAGATGATTCAAGAATGAGGTCAGGATGGATGAGATAGAGGACGAGGAGGATGATGATGACGATGTTGTCGCATACTTCTCAACTCTCCTCTCCCCTCTCTTCCACATCTTTCCTGCTCCAAACCCCAACATCAAACCATCAGTCGAGCCAAACACTTTCGTCATCCACGGATTGCGAAGATGTGAATGATAACCAAGTTCAAATCCGAGTGAGAGCAAGTTGGCTTTGGGGTAGAGTAGAGATGGTGCTGATGCAGGATCGACAGGTTGAGCAACATCACTTGTGAATGAAGGAGGAAAAGTTGAGAAATCTGGGAGCGTGAAATTCGAGCCAGCGAGGTTGGCTGTGCAGGTTGATAGGAGTGTGATCGACGAGGTATCGTGAATCGCGTATGAAGTCAACGCTTGTGCTGCAGCTGAGATCGGGTTACTCGGTACAGTTTTCGGTCGTGCATCCTCTCTTTGATTCACTTTCACAAACAGTGAGTGATCAAACACCTGTTCTACGCCTTGCTTGACGAGATAATTCTGTGAATGCCACTCAACATGACGATGATGGAAACGATGACGATTTCCAATTTCGAAGCCAGCCCATTCTTGAAGAGGTGCAGATGGTGGTGCAGGTAATGGTGAGGAGATGAATGAGGATTGAGGACGAGCGAACCAACTTCGTGTCTGGAGATGACGAAATACGAGCGGATGATGCTGCGATCCATTCGCCTTCGAGTCTGTTGCGACAGAGTTCTCTTCGTGATCAACACCATACTCCACACTCACACCCTGACTCGGTGGTAGATCATACGAAGGTGCGAACGATGGTACGCATTCATTTGCGAGGTGTCGTTTGAAGAGTATGTGACGTGAAATTGGATTTGATTGCAGATGGGAATCAACGGTGGAAAAGTGTGTCAGACGATGTCGTGTTGATGAATCGATGGATGAAGATGCGACATCTATTAATGGAGAGGAAGCAGATGAATATCACAAGCATGCAGTGGTCAGATCGAAGCAGTACCACAGTATTGCGGAAGTAATTCGGCGACAAGAAAGCGCGATGGTAGGGTGCGATCATATCTGGTTAGACTAGCTACTGACCGAATGCACGCTTGTGGAGATGATCCATTTGAGTGCGAATGAGAAAGAGGAAGGGGTAGAGGGTGAAGGTGAAGGAGTAGGAGCAGAGAGAATAGGTGCAGATAATTGTGAGACATCGTCGCTCCGACAACATTGCACAGTCAGGCCTTTCTGTGTGTTGCAGTCAGCTCAAGTAAGTGTAATCTTACATGCAGTGCACTCAATCAATATGCCCACTCTTGCACCACTATGACTTTTTGCTCATCTCATCGCTCACTCTACTAATCTTTCTCTGACGCACCCTCCTTCTCAGATTCTCTGCTGCCGTAACCATCCTCCACCCCAGATGGCTGCATCACTTCTCCTCGCATCGTATCGCTTGTTACAATCCTTCCACTCACCTCTCACCGTAATTCTACGAATGAGCGCAAGCAGCAGCATCAGCAGCAGCAGCAATGCAGTTGAGAGCGACGAGATTGCATCAGTCGACGATCTCAACGGTGGCGACAATGCTCCTGATCCAAACTCCTCCTCTGCGACCACCACCTCCCTCACCTTCGCCACACTCTTCCCACTCATCGTCAGTATCATCAGTATCATCCTGCTCCTGCTGACACTTCTCTTCTTATATGTACACTCACGTCGTTCTCGCGTTTCATCAACATACTATCACGCAGTCAGGAAAGGGAATATTCGATGCTATGGATCACAAGCAGGATTCGAAGGAGATGAGGGTGATGATGAGGTGGAAGAAGAGAATGATGAGATTGAGGAGAGAGATGCTGAGAAGGCTGCTGCTGCGTCAACATCCTCATCGGCAAAGACGACAGAAAAGCATCATCTGACACATCTGGTTGGAAGGATCGTGCTTGCACTACCGAAGACAGCTGCTGCTGCATCACCAACATCTTCGTCATCACCTTCCTCACCATCTTCACCATCATCTTCTCCTCCTGCACTAATCGACACACAACTGAGCCAGACCTTTCCACATGCAATCCGCGTCAGACGTATCGTATCGATCTTTGTCACACCACAGGATGTGAGAGAGGAGAGATTGGCTGAAGATGAAGCTGATGATGAGACAAATTCGTCTGCACCTTCTTCACCATCCTCACCATCCTCTCCTTCAACCACCACACTCAATCCACTCCAACTGACACGTGAGAACTGGTTATTCTATAAATCCCTCCTTCCTCTTGCTTTTCAATCTGATGCGATATTTACACGCGATTGGACACGAGAGAAAGTATGGCTCGAAACGACGGAGAGGGAGAAAGCAGACACGAGTGGTAAATCCAAAGAGAATGGCAAACAGCCGAAGCCGTCTCTCACGAAGAAGACGAAGTACTTTCAAATCAATGAAGATATCATTCGACAATATTTCAATTTCTTTATCATTCATCCACTGGAGATATCACATGTGCGTGAGACATTACCCAGACAGTTGGCACAAGCGTTGAGCCATTCTTCGACTACTTCGACTGCAGCATCATCAACATCATCATCTTCCTCACACTCACACCCTCATCACTCCTCTCTCCCTCATGTCACCTCTCTCTACTTCGGTGCAGGTACATCCACACATCCAAAACGTGGTGATATTAAGATCGAATATTTCGTGGTACCTTCGAGTGGATGTGAGGCGTTAGGAAATCAGGAGGATGATGAGGATAATGAGAAGGAGGAGGAAGAGGAGGAGGAGAAGGATGTGGAGAAAGGTGGTATGAATGGCACAGATGGGACACACCATAAGAAGATGAACGGACACTCCTCTACATCGAAATCAGCTACCAAGGATACTGCTGATGAGAATCATACCATCTCTATCCTATGTGAAGTCACAGAAGATGGCTCGATTCAACCATACACACACCATTTGGGTGAATCAACTTCTTCGACGAGTAGGAATATGAAAGGAAACAAGGCGAGTGAAAGTACACCGTTGCTACCGATATCGAGTAAATCGAAGCGCAAAGTATCTTCTACCAAACCAGCCTCTCCTATCACACTCGCCACACGCTCTCTCGCCTCGACCTGGTCGCTCCTTCCTTTCTTTCGTTCCTCTTCCACCTCCTCCCACACCACACATGAGACTCAGCCCATCTTCTATGTTGATCTCGGTGTGAAATCTGTCGAGAGTATGATCTCGAAACGTGTCGAGAATTATGCAGAGGGTGTGACGAAGATCAGATTGACTTCTCTCATCAGCATGTTCTTACCGTTACGTTATTTGATATCACAAGAAACTACGGCATCACCACTCATCTCGGCATTGATAGCACTCCTCGCTTCGATGGCCACACACTTACTTGCATATGTCTTTACCTATTGGAAGTTACATGCCAAGAAATCATTCTGGGCATTTTGTATTGCTGTCACAATGATCTCGTTGATTTGGATGGAAGCACCGAAATTGAAAGGTGCAGTGAGCAATCATAACGCAGGACATATCGGTTCCACGACAGCTGGAGGGAATCAGACGAATTCGATATGGTGAGATTGAGAATGTATTTTACCTTGCAGCAACGGTCTTCTTCCTCAATCATCCTTTCATATTCCGACATTTCCATTACCTCGATCCTACAATACAAATCAACCTTCTCATGGTTCGAATCTGCAGCATCTTTCAAGTATTGAAAATGCAGCTGATCGATCTCATTGTCACTCGCAGGGCACTGCACTTTTTCCGGATGACGCTGACGCTTACGACGTTTTAGAATGGTCTGAGAGTCATCATTTGCGACAATACCATCAATGATGAATGATGGTGAAGAAGCAGATACTTGACTCGCACCGAGATTATTCATCATCGCTGATGATGATAGGAGTGCAGATGGCATGAATGCATTCCATGAGCAGCTGCAGCAGGGTCAGACTGACTCAGAGTGTAGTGACTACAGCCTCGTTGACTTCTGCGTTGGATAATGATCGTCACTCGGTGAGTTGGTTACAACAGCGCGTGGCAACGTTGGAAGCAGAACTGGTCAAGCTCAGCGCGAGTGATGGTGGTGGACAAAAGTGTGTTGGTGTATGCTGCATCTTGGTGGTGGTGCTGTGATGATGGGTCCAGTATAGCTGTATCCAGCACTCAGGATACTACGATTAGCAATGTCGGAAACAGGCCCGCCAGTACGAGAGAAGGAATAGTGGGGGTTCGCTGTTGCTGTTGTTATCACACACACACCCAGAGCGATAATCTTAATCTTGTACCGTGTGTCTGGGACAGAGTGCCTTTTGCGCTTGCGCGCTGCTACCTAAGTTTCAAAAGTTAGCGCTCCGATGTCAAAAACGAAACAAACAAAAGATTGAGATCACACCATAAAACTAATGTAATTACAATTCATATAAGTCTCATTCGATTGCTCCCGTGGCGCAATGGATAGCGCATTCGACTTCGAATCGAAAGGTTGTGGGTTCAATCCCCACCGAGAGCTCAATTGAATTTTTCTTTTGCTTTTTGCTTCCTTTTGATGTATTCCAACTTTTATTTTATTATTTTTCTTTATTTTATAAAAAATATTCAAGGCAATTCGCTGGATTTTGCGAGTCTAAGATGCACCTTTCGCGTTTTGAACTTCCCTCACTTTCCTTCCTCTGCGATGTCCACCTCCCTCTCCTCGTATTCGATCGCACCATCGTCGCGTGCACTTCTCACAAAGGCTGGCTTTCAGACTTATGAGGAAGTTCGCACGTTAAAGCCATCACAACTTGCACATGGTTAGAAGAGGATGAAGCGAAGCCGCTGTGATATTCTGTTTGCTTGCTCAACATCCTCTCCCTCCTACTCTTCATCTCTAACTAGAACTCGGTTGTAGTGCCTCTCAAGCGCACGCCATCTTGAATGAGTTAAATCCAGCTGCAATATCAAAGGAGGCAATTCTAGCAAATGCGAATTCTGCAACTTCATCATCCTCTGCTACTGCATCTGCATCTGCTGCCTCACCGTCATCATCAAGTGAAGAGAAGAAGGATGATGCGAATGCGAAGACACAAATTTTATCTGCAGCGAAGCAGGAGTCGAATACTTGTCAGTGGAGGAGGAGGAGGAGGAGGAGGAGACGAGGAACAACGAATTCAAATCTGCTGCTCTTCTTCGCTCACTGCTCTGCTCTGGTCTTTACTTTTTTCTTTCTGTGCAAGGGGGTGAGAGTGGTCTCGATCTGATGCGCCGTCGTGCTGGTTGGAGGCCAATTACAACTGGATGTGCTGCATTCGATGAGATCATGTCAGGTGGCGCACCGATTGGACAAATTACAGAATTTTGTGAGTTGAGAGAAAATTGAGTCGAACTGAATCTTATTCGAAGTGCACTCACCGCCTCTTTTCTCCCTTCTCTCTCCGTCGTCCTTCACACAGGTGGTGTGCCAGGTGCTGGTAAGACACAATTGTGCATTCAACTTGCATGTAATATTCAGATGCCGAAGAAATTCGTTCAAACGAGTTGGGAAGGACAGGCGATTTATATTGGTGAGTGAGAGGAAGGAAGAAAAGCGAGCGAGAGGTTATGCGAGTGGCGCTCACTCGACTTTCGCAATCTTTTTCCTGCTCTTCTCTCTCCAGACACGGAAGGTTCATTTCTTCCGGCTCGTGCTGAATCTATCGCTGGTGGTGTAGTCGAATCAATTCAGCAGTACAGTGAGAGCGCACGACTAAAGTCGCAGGCGAAAGCAGGAGGACGATACTCACCAGGTCCGCTGCCTGATGTCGACTCGATTCTGAAAGGTATTCATGTCTATCGTGCATACGACTACATCGAACAACTCGCGATCATCAAGTCACTACCGTCATTCTTACGTGAGCATCCTAGTGTACATCTACTCATTATTGATAGCGTCGCATTTCACTTTCGTCGTGGATTCAACGATATGGGATTGAGATCGCGTATGCTTACTGGCATGGCACAGGAGTTGCTCTACCTTGCAAATCAGTTTCAACTTGCGGTGAGTCAAAAGAGCCAGCAAGGACTGATAGCAAGATGCTTGCATTTGCTACCAAACCTTTTTCTCACTTGTTTCTCGTTTACTTTCTTCGTTTTAGGTCGTGTTGACGAATCAAGTGACAACACGCGTCGAGTCAGCTGGTGTGAATGCATCGAACTCTGCACTAGCGCCTGCACTTGGTGAGAGTTGGGCTCACTCATGCACACATCGTATCATGCTCGACTACGAAGGTGCAGATCGTGTGGCACGATTATTGAAATCACCATCGATGAAGAGCGGTCGTGCATTTTACGATATCAAAGAACGTGGTATCACGCAGTTGGCGCAACCGCAGCAGCAACACCAACAACAAGCACCAGCACAGGCACAACACCAACGACCGACACAGCAGCATCAGCTACCGCCTCAGCAACCTCAGCAACAGCAGCAGCAGTACCAGCAGCACCAACAACCACCGCAAGCTGCTTCTTCGACCATGAGTGCGGTTCATCAACGCTCACCGCATCAACCAACATCGATGCAACAACTACAACAGCAACCACAATTACATCCACAAGCATCCTCGACCGCTAATCAAGTTGCAGGAGCGAAGCGTGGATTTCAACAGTAGCCTGCATCAACTCCCTCATCATTGTCTTACATCCTTTTTTTCCTCATGTTGCATAAATATATTGTCTTACACACATTGAACCCACAACCTTTCGATTCGAAGTCGAATGCGCTATCCATTGCGCCACGGGAGCAATCGAATGAGACTTATATGAATTGTAATTACATTAGTTTTATGGTGTGATCTCAATCTTTTGTTTGTTTCGTTTTTGACATCGGAGCGCTAACTTTTGAAACTTAGGTAGCAGCGCGCAAGCGCAAAAGGCACTCTGTCCCAGACACACGGTACAAGATTAAGATTATCGCTCTGGGTGTGTGTGTGATAACAACAGCAACAGCGAACCCCCACTATTCCTTCTCTCGTACTGGCGGGCCTGTTTCCGACATTGCTAATCGTAGTATCCTGAGTGCTGGATACAGCTATACTGGACCCATCATCACAGCACCACCACCAAGATGCAGCATACACCAACACACCCTTTCTCTGCATCATCAGCAACATTTGATGAGAATGTATCAGGTGGACATCAACATCAGCAACACCAACAGTACCAACAACAGTTGCAGCATCCAAACTCATCGAATTCGAATTCCATGCATGACATGCAGTCAATGAGAATGGCAGGTGGGAATGGCAACAATCAGATGCCACCATTTCTATCTCATCATCCATTCGCGCACGCACAGATGCATCTCTCCTCGATCGATCCTACTGCCTCCTCCTCCGCCTCTGCCTCCACCAACGCTGCAGTACCATCATCATCCTCCTCCCAACAACAACCACACACAACAACGAATGTCGATCTCGAGCATCTTCGTTATACTTATCGTCCAAGTAAGAAACATCAGGTTGAATCCTTATTACCACCACTGGTTGATAATCTGTTACTACCTCCGAATTCGGCGATGAATGCATCAGCACATTTTAATTGGCAGAGAGGAATTGTTACAGAACCACAACAGAATGCAGGACCTGGTGCAGGACAACAACAACAATCATCGTCTGCATCATATCCAGCACATCTTGGTGGTTTAGCTAGTCCAGCGAGTGCGAGTGGTAGGAGTGTTAGTTATGAATATACTGGACTTCCACCACCAACATTTCCTCATGCAGCTGCGTCGACTGCGATACCATCGACAAATTCGAAATCACCATCCTTTCTCGCACCACCACCAGCACACTTTCGTCCACCACCAACATTCGCACTGAATGCACTCATGCCATCAGTTGCACCCCCTGCACTCCTACCAGCATCAGCAGCGATGATGAATGATCTCAGTGCGAGTCAAATATCGGCTTCATCACCACCATCCCTTACTGGTATTGGAGTAACAGCAGATGATGATTCTCAGACCATTCTGAAACGTCGCAAACGTCAGCGTCATCCGGAAAAATGGAAAAGAAATAACTACGTACGTAAAGTACTCAAAGACAAAGGTGCATGTTCATGTACAAGAGTGTGTTTTGATCTAGTACCTGTCGAGGAGAGAGATAGGATTAAGAAGGAGTTTGCACTCATGCCGAAAGCACAACAAGATGCAGAGTTGTTGAGTCTGATTGCGATTGAAGAGAAGGTGAGTGCAGCTGCTGCTGCAGCTTCAACGACACCACCTGCAGCTGTTATCTCACCGACAGGTGAGAAGAAGGAGAAAGGCAGTACGAAGAAAGAGAAACCTGCATCAATCAGTGATCTTGCGAATGTCGCATCAGTACTCAGCTCCTCATCCGACGCTGCAGCAACGAAAGCTGAATCGAAAGCAGCACAACAGACTGATTCAGAATCGGACGCGGCAGAAGAGGAGGAAGAGGAAGCAGCATCGGAAGATGATGGTGCTGCATCGAGACGTAGCAAAGGTACACGTGCATCACGTGCGAGTGAACGATCTGGTGGATCAGGTGCAGCAGCAGCCGCAGCAGCAGCAGCGAGTCGTCGTCTCACGAAACAGTTCAGTTCGAAATACTTCGTACGTGTGCATGCATCAGCACCTGGTGCAGCTGTCTGTCAAGATGCTGCTATGACTTCACTCAATACTCCGGCTGGTACAAGACTGATTCGTGTCTGTCATTATGCCTTCCTCTCAATTCATGGTATCGGCAAGAAACGTGTCAATAATCTCGTTGCACATGCGTTCGCACATAGAGGAAGCATGCCGAGTGTCTCAGCTGTACCGAATTCTGCTGCATCAACAGCTGCTGCTACAACCGCTTCCCAGACGACACTGATCAGTACCTTACCACCTGCACCACGAAATGATCTTCGTGGTAAACACTCGAATCGCGCGAATCGTGTGAGTGAACATGTTGTGACTCTGGCGGAAGGACATGTCTTATTGTATTATCAGAGATATGGTGTATTGGATGAGAGAGAGATGTGGAAGGGGAAGAGAAAGGAGAAGAAGGAGAGAGAGGAGAGGAGGAAGAGGAGATGGAAGGTGAAGAAGGAAGGCGAGTCATCTACTGCAGTTGCATCTTCGTCACTTGCAACACCCTCCCTCCTTCGTGGTCTCTCGTCTCAAAGTGCATCCGGCGGTCGTTCTCTCTTGCATCGTCCTCCTCCTCGATTTCTCTCACCTTCACTGAATCTCGTCAAGATGTATCGTGGCTTCATAACAGAATTTCAACCAATCTTAGTCGATATTGAGAAACATGCACCGAGATTAGCGAGGATTGAGAGGAAAGCGAGTGCAGCAGCTCAGGCAACGAATACGATGGGAGGAGGAGCCACCAAGAAGGAGGCTGGTGAGGATCTCGCATCCTCTGCTTCTCACGAGACTGGTGTACGTAGCGCTGGTGGAGGTGGTGCTGTCGTGTCAGCATACTCCAGTCTGAACTCATCACAACTCAGTCAAGTATTCACTGGTCTACAGTGTAATCAGTGTCATGCTGCAGCAGGAACGATGCCGATTCTGTGGAGGCAACATTTCGCTGTTGGAAGCGGTGGGAGTGGTGCATCAGTTGCAACAGGGAAAGCAAGCAAGAGTACTGCTGCAGCGAAATCAGTCGCTGCTGGAAAGGGTACGAAGAGAGGACGATCGACTTCGCGTACTGCAGCTGGTGAGGATGACGATGAGTATGAAGAGGAGGAAGAAGAAGCGAAAGATGATACACGTAGTCGTGCTTCTCGCCGTACGAGTATCTCCGCACGTGCAGCCAACTCCGCTGCATCACTCTCGAATTCCTCTCTTCTCGGTCTCTTCTGTTCCTCATCATGTATCACCACCTTCCTCACACGCATTCGACGCATCTTACCTGACACGGGTGCTGTCCCAACTGGACCTTTCCCTGAGGCTTCTCTTGGTGATACGAGAATTGTTGTACCATACGCACATTGGTCATCACTCCCACACTTGAACCATGCTGAGAAGCTCCTTAAACCACTGGTGTCTCGTGATAAATACGAGAGGTTGTTTCGTTCCTTGAACTTACGTTTTGGCAGTGGACGTATCGACTCATGTCCAACATGTAATGAGTATGCATTGAAGATTGAAGCTGGTGAATCGGCATCTGGATTAACTAGGATGCAAATTCAGGATCTATGGAATTCACACTTGATACGAGCGAAGAGAAGTAATGATATGATGGAACATGATAAGAAGATGAGTTGTAAGAGCTGGATGATTTGGCAACAACAGCAACAACAACAACAATCGCTGGCTCAGAATCAACAGCAGCAACAGTTGATGCAACAAAAGAGCAGCAGTGGTGGTATCCCTTCTCATCCTCCACTCGACGATCCACGTTCCCCATTCGCACTCGGTACAATCGATACATTCGAGATCGGTTTCCAACCGAATCGTCCGATGCCACAATATTCTGCGACTTCATCATCCTCCGGTTCTTCCAACAGCAATCTCTCCTCCTCCGCCGCTGCACACGAAGCAGCATCTGCATTCAAACGTACACTGTGGGTGTACACCTTCGGTATTCATTCATCAGGATCACAACAGACGAGTGCGTTCATGTGGGATGAACGTACAGGGAAGAGGAAAGTGAATGAGATTCTGTCGTGTCTCTGGAAACAGATTCAAGGAAATTTGGGAGGAAATACTGTGCAACATATGAGCGCACCGCAGGTGAAATCGGAACAGATGAACAACAATACTAACAACAATATGAACACCACTCCATCTCTCTCACCCTTTCCTTCCTCACCTTCACCTTCCCTCTCACCCTTTCCTTCTTCAACAAGCAATAAACGTTCACCGTGGTTAATTCTCATAGGTGAAGGATTGAGAAATTATTGGAGCATCTGTTTCTTGAATGAATTGTGTAGGGATGTTGGCAACACTGGAAGTGCGAATTTGGCAACAGGAAAAGCACCCACTTCCTCCTCTTCACCACTCTCCGATTATGCCTCACCCTCAGCCTCACTCTTTTCCTATCGTCGTATCGATTACAAGCTTCTCGAAGGTGGTCATACTCTGTTGGATGTCGACAAGCTCCTAACACCACTTGAGAGAGATGGTAAAGCTTATCCGATTTATAGACCACAAGATTGGTGTGAAGCGTTGAAATCGATTGTACAGAAGAAGACGATGCAGCTTCCTGTAGGGACGACAGGAGGATTGTTGGCTGGTGGTAATACCGCTTCGTCTTCTCCTTCATCAGGCATATCCTCCTCTCAACAACCCAAACCTCGTATCCATCCATCCTGGTTATCTCGTCAAGATATCTTCGATTGGAAATCATACCTCCAACAGTTCTATGATAAATCCCTGAGTTTGAAAACGATTACAGGAGAAAGTGTGGATTTGAGTAAAGTAGTCTGGTTTAACTTTGGTGTTGGAAAAGAGACGAATGGTGTTCATAATAATAACTCAATGGATTCCAACTTACCTGATTTACATTATCATCCAGATGAAGTATGGACGAGATATACAATGAATGATAATGAAGTGTGGAAGAAGATTCGGATTAGGAAGGTTGAAATGAATGGAAGTGAGAGCACGATGAATAATGAGAGTGCTGCGAATGGAATGGATATGAATGAAGGACAACAATCACAACAATCACAACCACAGCAGCATCCACCAACTCATCCTCTCCATCGTGCCTACTCTGACGATGAATTCCTCCCCATCTCTTACAAAAAAGCACGTGACCTCTACTCCATGCGTCCATTCGTACCAGCACAGTATCATGCCTATTATCCACCACCTGTTAGACGTGCGGAGGATGATGAAGAGGATGAAGGTGAGGAGCAGGAGGAAGGGAATTTGACGGAGTATGATGAGGAAGTGGAAGAAGATGATCTGTTCTTACAACCATCAACACCAGTTGAGATACCGACTGTACCGAATGCGGCACCGACAACATCGAGTATGAATCAACAACAACAACCAGCGTTTCATAATTATCCGCAACATCCGATGACGATGCCGATCATGAATCAGCAGATGATGATGATGACGAATCCACAGCAGCAGGGTATGCAACAGCATCCGAATCAGCAGATGATGAAACAAGGCATACCGATGAGTATGCCACAACAGCCACCATTCATGTCTCAACCGAACTATACTCCACAACAACAGAACATGATGCAACAGCACCAGATGGCGATGAGTAATGGTGGTAACAACAATATGCAGATGAACATGAATAACATGAATCAAGCACAGATGATGCAGAATCTACAACAACAACAGCAGATGATGCAGAATATGAATCAACAGAATAATCCGAATCAACAACAATTGCAACAACAACAGATGAACTTTCAACAGCAACAACAACAACATCAGAGACAACAGCTGATGGCGATGCAGCAGCAACACCAGCAGCAACAGCAGCAGCAATTCATGAACAACAACAATGCCTCGCCGATTCGCAATGCGTCACATCCACTTCAACAACAACAGAACAACAACAACTCCACTGGCAATACCACAGGCAACAACAACAACCCTGGTAGTGTTGGTTCTTCCACCATCTTCGTGAATGGCTTCGGTCACATGGATTTACACACTCTGCAAACACTAGCGAGATTAGGACATCTGCCGAATGGATTTAATATGCAACAAGTACAGATGCAGATGCAACAGCAACAGCAGCAGCAACAACATCAATCGCCACAGCAACAGTCGATGAATGCACAAGGGCAGCAGCAACAGCAACAACTACAACCACCTGCATCGAGTTCGGCATCTTCTTCATCAATCTCACCGAGCATCCCATCTCCGCTACCACATCAACAGCAACAAAATCAGCAAAATCAGCCACAACAGTCCCTTTCAATGCCATCTTCACCGTTGATCAATCCTACGTATTCGAATATGAACAATAATATGAATCGATTCATGAATAATAACAACAATAATAATAATCCGAACTATCCTCAACAGCAGCAGATGAATACTGGTCATCTGTCACCACACTCGCTCCAGCAACAACTGCAGCAACAACAGCAGGCATCACAGGGAGGTGGTTTGAACAACTCCTCGAACTCGCCATTCCCACCACTGCAACAGCAGCATTTGTCTCCACTCCAACAGCAACAAGCCTACGAGCAGTCAATAGCTTATCAACGCCAGGAGCTCGAGATGCGTCAACAACGTAGCTTACAGTTACAACAACAGATTACAGCATTGCAGCAACATGTTGGCATGGTGTTACCGAATCAACAACAGCAGCAACAGCCACCGCAGCCACAGCCGATGCAGATACCTGGTAGCAACAATATGAACATGAACATGAATAATATGAACATGCAACAACAGCAGTACTACATGAATCAGATGCAACAGAATCAACATAATCCTCCTTTCATGCCACCACAACATCCGTCATTCAATCAGCATCAACAGCAGCATCCATCGATGCACAGTACTGGTTTAGATCAACTACCGAATTCATCTATCGCTGCAGCTTATTCGAATAACACTAATCTTATGCAACCACCACTACCACCATCATCAACTTCACCATCTGTCATGGATGACCAACAACAGAGAAATCAGCAGAATGAACAACATGCTGCATTCAACTTCGTTGGCGGTGGTAGTGGTGGTGGGCAGCAACGAGTACAACCTCCTCAACAACAGCAACATTCTGATGCAACTCCTTCTAATGTTCAGTTCACATTCAATCCATCGAATACGACACAACAGCAGCAGCAGCAACAGGCTGATACTACAATGACCACGACCACTGAGCCAACAACACAACAATCCAACAATGAAGCACATCAACAACCACAACCACCTTTCTAAATTTGCATACGCAACACACGCACGCACGCTTCCCTATTTGCTTCCACCTTCATCCTTTCTAAATTCTAATCGATATCGATTTCCTCCATCCTTTCTAAATTTGACCTGCCTTGTTCTATTTCGCCAGGTTCTTCCCATTTGATTCTAGTCTGCTTGTTTCGAGTTTTTATTGTGCGTTCTTTTACAACAATAGATAAACATTTAAGTTTTGTCTTACGTTTGCACTGTGTGGCAACCAAATTTGCAGGTTGCGAGCAAGAGCGTCATGATTGAGTGTGTGAACAAGAGATTGTGTTGTATGGAATCTAGATTACCAACAAAGTGTGCATGTGCCGAATCAGCAGCAACAATGCAACCATAAAAAAGGAAACAACGGGGTAGAAAACAGAAAGCCACAAAAACGACAAGTCCGAAATAATATTGGGGTAGGAGGGGTGTGGAGGGAGGAGGTAGGGTGGTTAGTTAGTTAGAGTAGAGTTCATGTATCATCATATGATTATACAAGTATTATCAGGTACATGTTGATACATCGAATCTCTGAGTGGGTGGATAAAACAAAAAAAGGGGAGGATTTACAAAAGGAGGAGAGAGAGCGAAAAGGATCTCTTAGCGCACATAAATGAGAGTTCACTGTGTGTCGACATGAAAGTCTTTCCGACTTTACATCGCACCATACTGTGTCTGTGATTGATAATTCGAACTCGTCTGTACACCATTCACTGTCGAGGAGGATGATTGTGTTGTCGTTGTTTGCATCTGCATATTACTATATTGTGGTTGTCCATTCGGTGAGTATGGTGCAACTTGTCCACCACCTTGCATACCGTTTGGTACAAGACCTTGATTCTCATATGTCTGCGATTGATAACCACCTTGCATGGAAACTTGCATACCACCTGATTGATATTGTTGTTGTTGTGGTTGTACATTGATCTGCATGTTCATTCCTTGTTGTGGATATTGTTGCTGTTGTTGTGGTTGTGACTGATATTGTTGTTGTTGTTGTGGCTGTGATGGATATTGTTGTTGTGGTTGTGATTGTACACTTACTTGTACATTACCTGGTGATGCCATTCCATACACCTGTGGTGATGGTCCAGACAAGACGACTGGTGATTGTAATGCAACTTGTACCATTGGTGGTGCAGCGACTTGAGCCATTGGTGGTGGTGGTGGTTGTGGTGCATAGATCGTAACAGGCATGTTTAAGTTGATATCACTACCCATTGATACTTCTGCTGTGACGAGATACTCGTAGTTACATTTCACGAACATACCATTTGTTGTTGGTTTCACTTTCTCACCCATCAGTTGAAGTGGCATGGCACGATCCATACTGTCTGTCTTCTCCGGTACAGCATCATACTGTTGTGAGACAATATCTTCTGTAATATTCTTCTTCGAATGTGCTGATTGTAAGTTGAGATATCGTCTCAATACAACTTTCGTCTTCAAGTTCGAAGTCGAAGCATTCTTAATATCGGCTCTCACGTTAGCTGTCTCACCTGCAACATACGCTAGTTTATCAAATCGTGCACAGATACCACATTTACCTTTATTAAAACAACAACATACAATCACATCCTGTTCTTTTTGTTGCATGGCCGGTTGTAAATTCACCTCCAACTTTGGATGGATGACGAGTGGGACACGACAGTGTAAGTCTGGTGCAAAGAAACCATTCACATCTAATGTAACTTTCAGCTTATATTGAATCTGTGCCAAGAGACGTGATCTCTGATAAGAATTAAATCCTCTCGATGGTGAACCTTCATACTCATCATCCGAATCAAAGAAATCCATCGCTGAGATACCATCACGATCGATGTATTCCTCACCGTTATATTGGAGTGGTGCACGCTCGTAGAAGGAACCCGGAATTCCTGTTGTGAGGGAGAAGGAGGAGGAGGAGAGAAGAGAAAAGGATGTGAGATCAGTGTTGAAGATGCAAGCTTGCGTGTGTTCATCTTTTTTTCCTTCCCGCGCTTCCGAAGAGCTCTCTCGCCACTGACCATCCGGTAATTGATACTGAAATGGGAATTGATAAGTACCTGGATTCAATGTACCACCACCAATATTATAAATACGTTGCTTCTGTGCAAAGAATGTCTTCTTTGCACGATGACGAATTAATTGTGGAATCGTACGTGTCTCGGCTGAGACATGCTGACCGTTTCCATCAGTGTACGCTGGACGAATGACTTCAGTACGTGATGACTTATCGTGCCATTCTGTCTTCTCATAACCACTGACGGTCAGATCAATTCCACTTGCACTGATACCACTCAACGCCTCACATGTAATTGTACCCTTGATCAGCTCACCTGCGACGTAGTAACTCTTCTCAGTGGTTGCGTATACACGACCGCTAGCACCGGAGACGATTACAGCTATTAGGAGAGGAGGAGAGAGGTGCAAATGAGGTGAGGATGAGGAGGAAGGACAGCACAACACAGCCGCGCAGTTCGTTGCCACGCCCAAAGTCGTTGCACTGAGTGCTTCATCACCACTGTCCCACTGTATTGTTACTAACCATTGAGGAAGGAGAACATGGTGATGGGTTACGGAGGTGAAGTGGAATGTGGGATCGGTGCAGTCCAGCAACAGTAACAAGCGCACACCGCGGTACACAGTTTGGTTCGTCGAACAAGGTGTCTCAAACTGCTTTTGTCTCTGTTTTGAAACTGGCCACGTGCGGTTGGTACCGGCAGCAACAGCATAGCAACATCACTCCAGAGTAGAAGTAGAAGTGCAACAATGCTACGTCGTGCAAGTAACAATCCCGGTTCCGGTTTTGATGCACCCACGCATCAGCGCACTGGTCTGCCACAACATTCGCAACCTGCTGTGCGTTATGAACATGCGAAGCGAAAGTTACAGAGGCTGGATGATGATCTAGAAGAAGATGGAGATGATACAGTGACAACATCAGGAGTGAAGCAGCAGAAGCAACACGCGTTTAGTACTCCTTCATCAAGTCGCGCAGCTACCTCAACCGCAGCAGATGTGGAAGAAGAGATCGATCCACTCGATGCATACATGAACTCACTTGATGTACCAAAACCGAGAGTCGAATCGAACACGTCAGCCAGTGTTTCTTCATCTCATACTGCAGCAACAGCAACAGATGAGGAAATCGATCCGTTGGATGCTTACATGAACTCACTCGATGTACCTCCGATATCTACTACTGCTGCTGCATCGTCCACTCCAACTATCGCTGCTGCTACTGTACCATCAGCCTCCTCTTCCTCCTCCTCTGCACTCGATCTTGACGATGATGATCTCATGACCTCGTATCTCTCCTCCACACAAGCAGCACAAGCGCGACGATTGTATGACACGATGCGAAAATCTGGTGGCGGTGGAGGAGGAAGAAATGAGGATGAAGAAGTATATGCGTATGCTGATGCTGCAGATGAGGATGAGAAATCATCTTCCTCATCCAACAACAAAAAGCGCAGTGGTGGTGGTGGTGGTGCCGATCTTCATCACTTACCTTCAATCGATCATTCTCTCATCACTTACGAGCCATTCCGTCGTGCATTTTATGAAGAAGCGAAAGAGGTGGAGGAGATTCCACAGAAGGA
Organism: Asterella californica; assembly: GCA_036924285.1. Lineage (NCBI taxonomy): Eukaryota > Viridiplantae > Streptophyta > Marchantiopsida > Marchantiales > Aytoniaceae > Asterella > Asterella californica. Next base: position 272,472 of record JAYKYS010000033.1, on the reverse strand, counting down.
GATGGATGATCTTGTGAAGGATTATGGTTGGTGGTGGTGGAGGTGGAGGTGGAGGATGATGAAGAGAAGACTCGAGGAGGATGAGAGGAATGAGGAGGATACGATTTCGTTGTTCTTTTCTCTTCATTCCAACCACAGATATCATCCTCACTGGTCTTTCTACACCACCTCGTCTCTGTTTCTCCTTCTCTCACTTCGGTTTTCCTTCCTCTCTCCTGAACGCTATCAACAAACGTGCATACGATTCCCCAACACCAATTCAATCTGCTGCAATTCCATTGATCATGCAAGGATATGATGTGATTGCTACGGCATGTACAGGTTCGGGGAAAACAAGTGCATTTGTATGGCCGATGATACGACATGTTTGTGAACAGAAGTATGTCGAGTATGAAGAGAGGAGTACGATTGCATTGATTCTCACACCGACGAGAGAATTGGCCGAACAGATTGAGAAGGAAGCAGGAAAGTATTGTCGTGGTGGTGGTCGACCAAGTGGAAGTGATGCTGCCAAAACACAAGTGAATAGTACGAATGAAGATACACAACTTCGTCTCCTCACTGTCTGTGGTGGTATGTCAAAATATGATCAGATCCAACGCATCAAACAAGGTGTTGAATGTATCATAGCAACACCAGGTCGTTTACTTGAGTTATTAGTCTCAAAAGATCTCACCTTACGAAGGGTCACATATCTCGTATTAGATGAGGCCGATCAGATGTGTGCACTCGGGTTTGCTGAACAGGTTGGTATGATTGTATCACAGATTAGACCCGATCGACAGATGGTACTGTTCTCAGCGACGATGAATGAGAGTGTGGAAAGATTGGTAAGGAGATGGATGATACCATCACAACAGAAGCAACATCAACAGCATGCTTCGTCATCCTCATCTTCATCTTCCTCATCATCATCCACATCACAACAACCTCAATCTCAACCTCAACTCGTACGTATCCGAATCGGCAACGGTGGTGCGAACACTTCCGTTCAACAATTGATCGAAATCTTTCCTTCTTCCGAAACTAAATTGACTTGGTTACTCAACACATTACCTTCACTCTTACATGCTGCGGAAGATACGGGTGCATTAATCTTCACCGGTACGAAACAATCATGTGATGATGTCGCACGTGCACTCGCTCCACTCAAGCTCCCTCTGAGTGTACTTCACGGTGGTCATCATCAAGTACAACGTAGTGAAGCGTTAGATCGTTTCAAACGTGGTGTGTCGAAAATACTCATTGCTACTGATGTCGCAGCGAGAGGATTACATATGCCACATCTGCGACTTGTCATCTGTTATGATGTACCACGAAGTAAAGATGCGCATACACATCGTATCGGACGTACAGGAAGAGCAGGGAAGGAAGGTAAAGCTTACTTACTCTTAGTACAAAAGGAGGATCGACGTGCAGCAGAATGGATTGCAGAGAGTATGACGATGACAGGACAGGAGGTTCCGGAGAAGTTGAAGGAGATGGTGGGTGGAAGGAGAGGCGGTGAACGGAGCAGTAGTAGCAATGGTATTGGTGGTGGTGGTGCCATGCATCCTTCGCAACAGCAGAGAGGTCCGAGTTCAGCATCACAATCATTTCATGCTGTTCCTCCTCCACCATCAATTCCATTATCAACTACTTCGATCTCGTATCCTCCTCGACCTCCGATGCAGCATCAGCTCCCACCACCTCCTCCCCCTCCTCCTCACTATCAGGCACAACAGCATCCTCCTTCCTCCTCTTTTCACAATATGCCTCCTCCTCCACCGCCACCCCGCTCCTACAATGCTGTGCCACCACCACCTTCATTCGCTGCAGCTCCACCATCGTTCTCCACACCTCCTCCTCCACCATCATCACAACCACTCTCACTCGCTGCAACTATTGCTGCTGCACATGCGCGAGCAGCTGCGATTAAAAGCGGAGTGAGTGTGGATTCGGTTCCTACATCTTCGTTTCCTCATACACAATTACAATCTCAGCCAAATTACGCTGCAACTCACAGTACTCCAACGACCTCTTCATCCTCCTCACCATCATTCGTCCATCCGAGTCGTCTCGGCATGGTGCCGCAGAATAACGCTACTGCGATGTCAAGTCAACAAGCAGCGCATCAACCACAGTCGACGGAGCAACGAAAGAAGAGCCGCTGGGGTTAGACATGGACAAGTGCCTTGTTTGATCCTTGCACCTCTCAGGTCTCAAATCCTCCATGAAATTTCAATCTAAATCTCCTGTTCGTACCTTTTTGCATGCACAATAATTGATCGCAAGCTTAAGCAAGATGAAAAAAACATTCATACAAATCTGGTTTGGAACAAACAGTTCCAAAAATCTCGAAAACAATCGCTTCCTTTTCTTCTCAACACAACTCTGTCGACGGACAGTAGATAAACTTGTCCGTCTCAATCTCTTGCCACTCTCCTAACACCATGAGACACGCTGTTCTCGCAATCTTCATTCTTGCCTTGCCAAGAAGCCAACGATACAACTCGGGATACAATCGTGTACAGAAGTGAAACATCATCGGGAAGGTACGTGTCTCATCTGTTGCTTGTGATTGGAGACGTGCGTAGGAACAGAGAAGAAACTTGAATGCAAATGCAGAAGTGGCACAAGAGGAACCCATCGAACCAAAACCGGTGGTGAATGCACTGTGAGGAGGGAGGAGAGGGAAGAATGAAAAGAGCATTAGTGAATGAGTTTCAAGTCTTGAGCATCGATATATCACCTCTTCGCTTCTCACACTCTCGTCGTCCTTTGAACTACTAACACAACCTCTCCTTTCCCATCTCTCACAACCATTCTCTTGAATTTCCTCTTTGCTTTTCCTATTGTAGAAAGTGTTCCTTGACGTGATTGGCTGGTGCAGTGCTCCCAGAATGCTGAGATGGATGCGACATCGTGCTCAGTCCATTCACTCACGGTCCAATCATCAGCACCATTCTTCTTTGCTTCCTCGCCATTCAACACCTCATCAATCAACTCCGCACTAATCATTCCTTTCATAAACACGAGTGATTCTTTCACACTGAAACCCATTCCAACATAACAATTATACGCGGCATGATTGGATGTTCCGTGGAGTAGACGGAAGGAGGTTGCACCACGTGCTAAGGAGTAGTGTATCATACGCTGAAAGAGGAAGCGACCGTGGCCGTGATTGAGGAGGGAGTATGTGACAGTGTAAGGACCGACACTGACGCTGCCTCTTTGAACATCATCTTCATCATGAAATCCACTCGCAATAAGCTCACCGCTCTTACTATCGACAGCAAGTAGTCCGAATTTCGTTGATAATACATAAGCTGACACAAGTGCTTTCGCTGATTCTACTGTCGGAAACAATGCTGTTCCTCCTAAAGCAATAGCAGATTGATTATAACTATCATACCACTGCTGAGCAATCTGATCGATATCTTTCTCGGTCGGGGTACGATAGATGATATTATCATTGTGGATGGTGGGTTGTTTCGATGAATCAGATTGGATCGATAGTGTGCGTGAGTGACAGGCGGTGAGGAATTGGGAACGAGCTGAGGAGGAATCGTCCGCTGATCCACTTTCCCTTTGCTTCCTATCTCTCCTTCTTCGTCTCCTCTCAATCACTCCTGCAACAGCCACACCTAGTACCACTGATGTGAGAAATGTTGCGATGGAACTGAGAAGGATTGTACGGCGTGTGATTGGCTGTTGTGTTAGTGCGGTGAGATGAGATTTGATGGTGGAGAGTGTGGGTGAGGGTGCGGATGAGGATGATGATAATGTGGAGGAGGAAGAAGGCGGTGTCGGAGGAGGGGATGACATCACGAGAGGACTCTGTGAACGGAAGGAGGACAGGATCGTGAGTTGAGTGAACCAGCAGAATTCAAATCAACAGCAACAAAAAAAGAATTTCATGTCAGGGGACAGCGAGGACTTGAACCTCGGACCTCTCGAATCCGAATCGAGGATGCTACCAACTACACCACAATCCCTTGTGAATGAAGGTGACGTGCAACGAAAGGAGGCGTTGTTTCCCATCGCCTGTTGCTGTTGCAAGCAGAGTGATGATCAGTGATAGTTTGTTTGTTTGTTTGTTTCACAATGAAGATAATTTGACTGCTCCTATTCATTCTCGAGATTCGTGTACACGAATCGCATGATTTCGAAACTCGAGAGTCGAAGTGGCAGACGAATATCACAGCAGAGGCAGAATGAGTTGCCACTGCCACTGCCACTGGAATAACATTAACATCAAAAGGAATGCAAAAGATATTATTCATATTGGGGACCGCGAGGAATCGAACCTCGGACCTCTTGAGTCCAAATCAAGGATGATCAACCACTACACTACGATCCCAGAAAAGATGAATAAGAACGAAATCAAATTCATACTTCTTTCCCATCACCATAATTGCATTGTATTGTAGTTGTGAGTGGAGTGTAGTATGTGATATATAATCTGACCTACTTATTATTGTTGTTCTTGCTTGTTTGCTGCTGCGCAACCGTGAGGAACCAGTGCGGTCTGCATCCACTTCGAGATTTCTTCATCGCGTTGCCGACCTTTCGCTCGATCGCATTTATTTTTCAGCCTCGTATCGTTAGTGTGACGCAGATCTGTCGTTGCTGCGCTAGGTACAATATTCGTAATGCTGACTTCGTTCCTTGCTCCTCCCCTCTTGTATTCAACATTCAGCATTCTCGCGCGATTTTGCTCAATCTCACCTCAGCATGCAACAGCAATAAGCAACAACCATCTCACACTTTGTTCCCATGTCACACCATCCATCACTCCGTGCGCCACCTGAGTTGGCGATGACTCAGCTGCCTGCATCACCGATAGCAGACGATGAGGATTTGCAAGAGGAGGATGTCGAAGCGACGCAAGATGCACATGCAGATGAGGATGATGCACACGCTGGTGCGACTACTGATACAGGTGCAATAAGTGATGTCGACTCAGAATGTATGGATGCAGAAGAATTCGAGCGATACGCAGCAAAGATCGCAACAACACCAACGAATGCGGCTGCAAGATCAGGACGTTCGAGTGCTGTCTCTGTATCAGGCGGCGATGCTGAAGAAGAACCTTACGAATTGAGACTCGATGCTTCACTTGATGACGATCAAGAAGAGAATGGATCGGTGACACATTCACCTCGTCGACCTGACTCGCCACTACAACTCGTTGATGATGATATCGAGATCAATCTACCTGAATCGGATGCGGAGGCGGATGACAACGATGGTGAAGAAGAGAGGGAGCAGGAGCAACAAGAAGAGACGAGTGTGAATGCTGAGGTTAATGCGAGTGCAGAAGCACCACAACAGGATGAGGGATGGATATCGGCTTTCACTCAACAGCCGGAGGAGGACGCTGCTCCGTCGATGTCAACTGACTCGAACGACGATGCCGTCATCGCTGATGAAGAAGAACCTACTCCTATCGTACTCCCAATTGCTGTACCTGAGCATGCGAAACCAACTGCTACTGCCGTACCTTCTCCTGCCGTACTCGCACTCGCTCGTCGTCACAACACCCTCGTCGCTGGTCGTTCCTCTTCTCAACTTGCTTCTACAGCTGCCTCCTCTTCACTTCCAAATGCCTCACCTGCGAGTGCATCTTCAGGCGCGACTCACGTTACTATGACTAGCTCGTATGTGCCTCAACGCACGCCAACCACTGCTTCTTCAGCATCATCCACCTCGCACAGCGCCAAGCCTGCTGCCCCTGCTGCTTCTACTTCAACTCCTCTCATTTCTTCTTCTGCTGCTATTCCTCGTCGACCACTTCAGCAACTTGTTGCACTGCCAATGCCAACTCCAGACGATATTGAGGATTTTGAGGACGAACCGATGGAGGAAGGAGATCAGCCAGATGAAATTGAGGATCCTGATTCGCCGAGCTTTCGACATTCGAATGCTGCCTTCTCTGCTGCATCCCCTTCAATTGTAGTATCTCCTTCCTCTCGCAATGCTGCGCCTTCTCCGCGTGCAGCACGTTTGCTTCCACCTCACATCTCACCAGCTGCATCCGGCAGTGCACCCAGCACCAGCAGTATCGATCTGACTGAGGATTCGCCTCCACCATCACCATCACGAGGTCGTTGGGCAGATGACTATTACAACTCGAAGATCGTACCTATGACTATGCACACGACGAAACCGACAGCAGCGATGAGAAAAGTTGCGTCGAAACATGCTTCGATATTCACATCATCGTCGAATAGTGGGAGCGGTGGTAGTGCAGGCGAACTTGATTCTACTGTTGCTGCATCTCCTGCTGCCATCTCTTCAACAACTGCACCATCTAATAAGCCATTTGTCTCTCCATTCACCGCACCGCGTCCGCCATCTTCATCCATGGCTTCATCTGCATTCATCGCTGCAACCTCAACTCCTGCAGCTGCTGCTTCCTCCTCTACCTTTCGAACTTTTTCAAACTCACTCAACAAGGCTGCTGCTGCTGCTGCTTCTGCTTCATCTTCTTCAATGCCACCTGTACCTTCATCAAATATCTGGTCGAAAATACGTCAACCAGCCGCAGCAGTACCATCAGATGATGCTCTGATGGGCGATGACTTCCAAGCAATGTTTGCTTCGACATCAACTCCACATACAGCTGCTGTGCTGGGACCCGAGATGAAGCGTTCGAGTGCACAGTTCAAACAGAGACAACCTGTCGATTTCTCTGCAGCAGCAGGATCATCCACAGTTGCCGCATCAGCAACTCACTCGCAATTGAAGATACGATCACGATCTGATTTCTACAAAGATGCGATTGTACCACCGAGCTCATCTGCTGCGGCTGCGGCGGCATCATCCTCCACATCCTCCCGTCCGAATCCCTCGAGTGATTTCTATCGTGAAGCACTGGCCGCAGCTGAGGCAGCTGATGCAGCAGATAAGGTGAGTGCATTACTCAACTCATCCTCATCCACCACTACTAAAGTCGCTCCCATATCACCGAGTAAGCGGATGAAAACGATTGATGGATGGTTTCGACCGCAGAGTGGGGATGGCGGTGGTGCTGCTGCAAGTGCTGCATCATCGAGTGAGTCGAGGCCTCCTGCAGCAGCGACGAATCGCAAGCAATTCACGAAGCAGGATGTCGCAAATCGTAAGCGCAAGGTTGATTCCGTCTCGCCTCCTTCTTCATCACACTCATCGCGCGAGAACAGTCGGGCACCATCACCTATCAATTACGATGATCTCAACGATGATCCGATGGATACAGATGATTCATTCTCACGCGCCCTTGATCGTCGTGTTGATCATGCACAGACTGCGAGCGACATGATTCCGAAAGAGCGACGTCATCTGCCGATGTGGCTACCGCAAGCACCGTTTCCGAGTGAGAAACTGCGAACTGGAGCGAGTACGAAACAGAGGCGTGTTGGGTTACCACGCCCATCCTCACCTTCTGCTGCTGCATCAGCGATTAGCTCATCCAAGTTGAAGACATCATCGAAACATGCATCGAGTGATGCGCGAAAGGAGATACGTCGTCAGATGGAGGCAGCAAGTAAAGCACATCCACACCCGAGAAGCAAGGATTCACACAGACCTTCTTCTCCTGCTTACTCTATGAATCCTGCTGCTGCACCTGACTTGAATGAGCCTGATAAGCACCTTCTGAAGGTAGGAAGCGCAATTGGTGCACTTCCTCCAAAAGCAATTGTACCGACCACTAAGCGTACTGTCAGTCAAATGGTTGCAGCTGGTAAAGCGCTTGCAGCTGCTGCAGCCGGAGCTACAGGTGGCACAACAGGCGAGTCACGTAAAGGCGTGGTACAACTCGCAGCACCAGCCCTCACCGCGAAGCAAGCGCAAGCGAATCGTGCCAAGCAAGAAGAGTTGCGTGCGAACAAAACCAAGAAACAGGAAGCTGAATCGAAGAAACAAAGATTGTATCCTGTACTCGATGATCTACATCGTCGGATTCTCCTCTGGTCGTTGCGTGAGATTGGTACGACTGTGGCAACGAGCATTCAATCTCAGCTGTGCAAGATTCCACTACGATTCAAAGATGTTGATGAGTATCAAAGCATCATGTTTCCGCTGCTGATCGAAGAGTGTCGAGCTGGTATCGAAGCACAACTTGAAGAGTTGACAGCCGGACAGAATGCAAAACAGAATGGAGATACCCCAGTCGTATTGAACAGCAAGAGTATCGATATCACTCCAATCGGTGCTACACTAAATGTCATCAAAAATGAGATTGTAAAAGGCGAATCTCGTGTCATTGCTGAACTTCGTCTCAGTGCTACTTCTTCCTCATCATCATCATCTTCTGCTGCTTCCTCCTCATCTCGTCACAACAGTCGAGATCGTGACAACTCCGGTTACGCTTCCGATGATCTCGTGATTCTCTATCCGCAAGATACATTATTCGTCGAATCCGACTTGGAAAACACAACATGGCAATCAGCTGAGTATGCAATCTTGGGACTGTTGATGGAGTATCAGAATAAAGAGGAGAAGAAGCTAGCTGCGGAAGCAATGTCGAAACAGAAGGCACCTGTTGCAGGTGCGGTGAATGGTGGTGCGAGCAGCACTCACGCTGTCGATGCACCGCCTTTCAAGATCAAGTTATACTTCAATGGCACAATCGTGACTCCTGCGAAACGAGCAGTCTTGCAAGGACAACAACAGTGGATCATGATCAAGTTATCGAATCTGAAGACGTTGCATCGTGAGTATGCTGCACTTGCGAGTGTGGCACAGACGAATCTTGCGGATGCGATATTCACACCGAAGAGGGCAGGTGATGTGGATAGCGAGGAGATGAAGGAATCCCTGAGTGAATCAAGCGATGAATCGATCAATCCGACTGCGATCCTCGCTGCAGTCAGTAAGTCGACGACACCGGCTCGTATGCTGTCTCAATTCCCATCTCACATCTGCGGTCGATTCAATCCGGCTCAGCTCCATGCTATTGCGACTGCACTCATACGATCCACAGGCTTCACTTTGATACAAGGTCCACCTGGAACAGGTAAAACAAGTACGATTGTGGGTCTGGTAAATATGCTATGGATTCAACACCAGGCGAAGTTGTATCTGCGTGGACATCAGAGTGCGTATGCACCGATGACGAATGATACATCAACGCCTTCATCCACCGCAATCGCCGCTCGTCGGCAGTTGAGTTCCACCGCAGCTGAAGCACTGAAGCGTTCATCAAGTAACTCCTCCAAGACTCGCCACTTTCGCATTCTGATCTGTGCACCATCGAATGCAGCGATTGATGAGATCACAGATCGATTGCACGATTCACTGTACGATTGTCACGCGAAGAAGATGCATCTCAATATTGTAAGATTAGGTGCTGGTAATAGGAAGAATGCGAATCAAAATCAGAATGGTGGAAAGAACAATAATGCAGATAAATCAAGTATGCCATTTCATGAACGTGTGTCACTCGATCAACTCGTACGTGATAGGATGGCACAAAGAGAAGGTACGAGTGGTGGTATTGGTTCAAGTGCGACTACTACTGGCACTGCTGGATCGTCAACTGCAACAACAACTGCAGCAGGCTCGAGCTCCGCAGCGCCTCCCGCTTCTTCCTCCAACACAATCTCAACGCGCAGTCTCACTCCGCTCGAGGTTCTGAAAGCACGCGTTCGTGTTGTCAGCGCCTCAATCACGGAACTCGCAGCGAAATCAAATGATGTCCATGCGAAGATCGCTGCAGCCGAACAAGCACAGAAAGAGGAGGAGCTGGCAGATGAACGAAATGCTCTGATGCGAGCAGCAGGTCAGATTCCTCCTCCGAGAACGTCTCCACTTATCGATTACGACAAGTTGCTCGCGAAGTTACATGAAGAGAAACGAACGGTGCTGAAGCAGAAAAATGCACAGCTACAGACTGGTAATGATCTCAGGCAGAGCATCAAGCGTGAAGAGATGCTCTCACTCTCTCCAAGAGAAGCAGAACAAGCTGACATCCTTATCAATGCGAATATCATCTGTACAACTCTCTCTGGAGCGGGTATCGAATTCTTTCGTGACAGAGAACTTGATTTCACGACGTGTATTATCGATGAGTCAGCTCAGTCGAATGAGCTACAGACACTGATTCCACTCAAGTATAAAGTCAAGCGATGTATTCTAGTTGGTGATCCGAATCAGCTGAGTGCGACAGTCAAGTCGAGTGAAGCGATTAAGTACGCATACAAACAGTCACTGTTCGAGCGCATACAACTCAACTCACCAGATGAGGTGGAGCTACTCAATCTACAATATCGTATGCACTGGGAGATTGTGCGATGGCCGAGTAAGATGTTCTATCAGGGAAGATTGAAAACGGCTGTGGAACGATGTGCTAGTCTGATGAATGTCAGACATCTCAGTTCGGTTGGTTCGTCCTCCTCATCGTCCTCATCGAGTTCATCCACATCCAAATCCTCCTCATCGATGGATCTTCGTCTCGCTCCTTACGTTTTCTATGATGTTGCACATGGTTCCGAGCGCAGTGGTCGTGGCTCATCAATGAGTAACTCTGCTGAAGTTGATGTCGCTGTGTCATTATTTCAGTTTCTACGCAAAGCATGGTCTGCATCCGATCGTGGGAAGGAAGCGAATGTCACGACTACGACATTCATCAAACAAGTCGGTCTGATTTCACCGTACTCACAACAGGTGTTCGAGTTGCGAAGAGCATTTCAGAAGATATTGACACCACATGAGATGCTTCATCTTGATATTGACAGCGTCGACTCATTTCAGGGAAGAGAGAAAGAGTTCATCATTTTTAGTGTCGTACGTGCTGGATCTGGGATTGGTTTCGTACGTGAACTGTCTCGTTTGAACGTCGCTTTGACTCGTGCTAAGCAGTCACTCTTCGTACTTGGTCACGCATCGACACTCGAGGCTGATACAACATGGTGCGACATGCTGAAAGACGCACATGAGCGCAAGCGCATCATCAGCGTTCCGAAGAATGTGCGTGCGCTATTCGATCGGTCGATTGGAACGGAGAAACAGTATCTGAGAGACATGGAAACATGTCCGTATGACATGAGCGAGATCGAGAGAGCTATGGTGAAGATGGGATTGAAGGAGGGTAGTTTGGCGAAAGGCGAACTTGAAAGCAGCAAAGTGAAATCCAAAGAAGATTCGTCGAAAGCTGCTGCTGCTTCAACTCCAGCGAAGAAACTTGTCCCATCATCCACCGCCACACCAACGACTTCGAAGCTATCATCTACTCAAGCAACGAGTGCAGCAGCAGGAACAATCACCTCTCCTGCAGCCGGAAAACCACGTTCGCTCGCCAAGACTCCTGCTGTTGGAACTTCCTCCAACACTACAATCTCACCGACAGCGAAAGTCCCTGCCAAGCCAATCGCCCCTGCAGGTCCAGCCGTGATCGACACTTCTGTTCCCGTCATCTCCAACGTGATCAAGAAGATGACACCGAAAGCTACTGCATCGCCATTCCTCGAGACATCTCGTCCGAATGCGATCAAGACGCCTCTTGTTCCGATTGAACTCGCAATGCAGAAGATGGCTGGCAAACCCGTACCGACGGCGATGACTATGACTGCACTGAAACCGACAATGAAAGTTGGAGGCACTGGATCATCATCGGCTGCAGGTCCCTCAAGTACGACCACGATGGCTGAGAAGATTGCAGCGGTGAAACAGATGCAACAACAGAAACAACAAGCGACAGCTGGTGCTCGTACAACTGCCTCTGCAGCTGTTGCTCCTTCTTCTGACGCCAATGCGAAGGTAGCTGCAACTTCATTGACATCGGCGTCTGCTACAGCAGCGGCAACTCTTGGTACAAAGTTGGTGAATCCTTCCTCTTCCACCCCTGCAACCACGAAACCTACAACTTCCTCTACTCCATCGACAACGAAGCCTGTTACTGTAACAAACAGACCATCAACATCAACAAAGCCACCATCAGCGGCAGCAACAACAAAAGCTGCGGAGCCGAGGAAGCGTGCTCGAGAATCGAAAGAAGAGGGTGAATGCTCAAGCAGCAGCAGTGGCAGCAGCGGCAGTGACAGCGACAGCAGCAGTGATAGCGATAGTGACTCGGGTAGTGATAGCGATTCAAGTGTCGATGAGCCTCTACTCAAGAAGAAGAAAACGAGTGATGCGAGCAAAGCAACGACGAAAGCATCCTCGTCAAAACCAGCAACAGGATTCGCTAAACGAACACCCGCGGCCGCCACTGCTCCTGCTGCAACAAATAAGCCGAAGTAAAGTTAAGCAAGCACTTCTACATGTAACAATTAAGTTCGTTCTCATGTCAAATTGTGCGAGACTTCAGTGATTTTTGAAATGCAAGTGATGCCTTGTTTGATTCGAAGAAAGCGAACTGCAGCGAATCGCGACATATGCGCGTGTGTCGTTTCACACACTGAAGTATGATACACGAATTGATGATGGAAGGAAGGAAGAGGAGAAGGAATTAATAAAGTACAGTAGGGAATCTTATTTTACAGGGTGGTCATGTGAATTCTTTTCTTTGTGCTGATGCAAATGCGAGGAAATTATTGCGCGCGATATGAGTCGGAAATGAAGTCATCATTCGTGCTTCCAAGATAGAGTTAGAGCTAATCTTCTTCAGTCGAGGTGGTGCTGTTGTTGTTGAGGGTAGTGATCGATCCATCGACGCCGTACTTATGGAAGTGCCGAACGGACGATGAGTCAAGTCGATGGAGGAACGGAGGTTCGTAGCGGATCATGAAGGAGGCAATGTGAGTGCGCTACGAGACTCGTCATTCGCTCGATGCAATACCGGTGGTGGTGATTTGAGAGAAGTCAGAGGATGAAGGAAGCCAAGATGATGATGGATGGAGGGAAACCGACGCGCGCTATGGTAGTGTTGAGAGGCTGTACATGATGAAAGTGAGGTGTAGGGTGTCGGCTACCATCTCGAGGTTGCGAGAGTGGAACTGCTTAGTGTGCGAATTTTCTGGTCCACTCTGTCGCAATACGTCTCGCCTCATTATTATTCTCTCTCCACTGTTTCGCAATTGTTGGATCAAGTGGATCATCTGGATTTGGATTCTCCAATAACAGTTGAATCGACAGACATACTTTATCAATCTGTAATGCAGGTGACCACTTATCTTTCAGAATATCTAAACAGATGCGGCCAACACGATCAATGTTTGGATGATAGATCTTTGTGAGAAAATGCACTTTTGGTGGGACCATTGGATAATCCTCAGGGAGGAAGAGTTCAAGACGAAAGAGACCATTCTCGAAGCAGCAGTCCTGCGAGGAAGGAGAAGGAGTGAAGTGCGATAGAGTGAGATCGAGTGTCGAAGTGGCAAAGAAGAATCACTCATTCCATCCCTTCCATGTAATCTTTGAGCTCGCTCACCTTTGGTCCTTGGATCTGAATGTCGAAGTGACGTGGATTATCGCCGCGAGGAACAGCAGAGATACCTGGAGTTGGTTTCTGTGAAGGGAAATGAATGAAGGAGGATTGAGTGATGCAGGCCAAGGTCAAACAAAGGTAGTGCTGATTTCTCTTCTCAATCTCACTCACCTTCTGCAAATTCTCTGTCTCCTTGATGATGCGCTTCGGCAACTCTTGTGGTCCAGCGAACGCCATCTTCTGGGTTGCTGAGGAGAAGGAGGAAGTGATGTGAAAGGGCGGAAGGGTCTGCAGAGGAAGGAGGAGAGAGGAAGTAGGAAGGTAAGTTGATTGAACACACGCCACTTACTATACTACTCGCTATTTCATTCTCCTCCAAGCAACAGCAACCCAGCAGCAACACGAACGAGCGAAGGAATTGAGTTTTCTCAATCGCTGTCTTAAAGGGAAAATGAGACACCGAACGATTTTTCACCGTGCATCTCCTCCACCATCTGCACCAGCAGTACGAGATATAATTCAGCGCTCACACTAGTTTAGTTGCGCTACTACTTTCTTCATCGTCCACCACTCGCATTCCTCACTCACTCTCCTCCATCCTCATCATCTCCATCCATCATGTCGGGAGTATTTGCCGATCTGATGGGTAATGGTAGTGAGAAGGAGCCATCGGCAATGGAGCAATTCAAGAAGGAGTGCTCGTTATCATATACCACTGTTAGTTGATGGAGAAAGGAAAGGACAAGGAAGAAGAGTTTCGTTGGTTGCGCATCTCCTTTCTTCATCTTCATCTCCATCCATCGATGCTCAACTTTGATTCTCCTCACTCCTTCTCAACTCTAGCGTATCTATGGTTTCGGTATCTTCTTCGGTATCGGAATTGTTCTCACTGTCATCGTCAGTGTCGCATTGATCTGCATCTTTATCTTCTCCGTTTGCACGATCTCATCTCCTTCACTCTCCTCCCTCCATCTCACACAGGCCGCATTCATGGTCCCAAACATCGTCACAGGAAATCCTGAGCGTTTTGCATTGCCTTACGCATTCGGTGCCATCTGTTCACTCGCCTCTACACTATTTCTAATGGGACCTGTCAAACAAATTAAATCGATGTTTGAAAAGACGAGAATTATTGCGACTGTTGTGTATTTACTGTCGATTGTTTTTACGCTAGTTATGGCATTAGAAGTACGTATTGTTGGACTTGTACTTCTTGCGATTATCATTCAAGCATGTGCATTATTCTGGTATTCAATCTCATTCATCCCATATGCGAGAACAGCGCTTTTGAGTTGTTGTAAGAGTCTCGTGTCGTAGTGTGAGGGATGTATTATATGAAGTGCAGCATCTTAAACATATCTACTACGACGACATCCTCAGTTCATTGCGCTATGAGAGCATCCTTCGCATGATCAAAATACTGTCATCCTGGACAAAGCTGCTCGATCTCCTCATTCATCGTCATCATACGCCTACACGTATTATTTGCATTCACTCGCATACATTGCCTTAGCTCAACCAAAACGAGTGTGTTTTCGATTTATAAATACGTGTAGGCTTGCGAGAGTATGAAATAAGGAGATTGAACTGCTGCGGAAATGCAATGCGAGCGCCGCGATGAAGGAGGGTGAATAACGCATTGAACGTTTCTTCGTATTTTGAGTTGCGGTTGTGTGATGAGTTGTGTTCTGTTGGTTGACTATCTGTGTGATTCTCATTCCTTATTGTCCTTGTTGCAACAGCGCATCCTGTTGTCTCTGCGCCTGTTCTTCCTTCATCCTCTTTCTCCTCCTAAACAACATAATACTTGCTCCAAATGCTACCAATAAGAACACCACACCAATGATAAGTGGAATACCAAACTTGCCCCAGAATGAGTCGGGATCTTGTGTGAGACCATGAAGCAGAACATTCCCGAAAGAATTCTCTGACTTTTGTTGTTGTGAACTCCCTGGACCAACAGCAAGATGTTTGATAGCACATTCAAGTTGACATGCACCATCATTGAGATCATCAACGGAATGAAGAATCGAACATTGCCAACATGAATGAAGTGCATCACATGTCGTGGTAGAAGTATCAACCTCAGATAAACCAGTCCAGAGTTGCATGACTCTTAGGAAAGCAGGACGAACATATAAAGAATCTAACCTGTAACCACCATCAACACCATCTGGATTTACTTTATGTTGATAACAATTAATTGGTGCAGTAATACCGAACCATTCTTCATTCACATAATTATCTGGTGCTGCTGCCAGCCAATAACCACACAGATCATGATAATTCGTATCAAAGTTGGGACACGTGAAATGTGCCTTCCATGAACACATTGCACCACCACCTGGACGATACATATCACGACCACCACCACGACACCATGCTGCATCCCATGTTTTACACGGGAATGCACAGAGATCTTGTGTTCCACCTCCCTTCCACCATTCATCTGTCCATGCCATGAGAAATCCACCCCATACAATACCACCACGATCAACATACTGATTCATCAACTCTTGTGCTAATCTTACATCCCACTCAGCTTGTGCTTCCACACCGGGTTTACCACATTCACCACCATCAGCACAACCCCAGAAATGTCCGGTATCTTCAGCACCACCGGCAGGATCACCTAACATGTTGAAACAACCACCACCATTGTTCTCGGGCCAACCGCAAGGATCCTGATGGTGAAGGGGGGAAAGAGAAAAGGAAAAATATAAGTACAATGCAAATAAATCTCACAACCATTCATTCTCAATCCCTTCCCTCCCCAACTCACATTATACGCATCGACACCAAACTCCGTCACTAGCATCGGTTTCGATGATTCACCTCGATACATGCCGAAATATCCACCGAATGTATAACCTCGATACAATTGAACAGCCCATGCATCCATATCAGGAAGGAGATAATTAAATCGTGCGACTTTATCTAACCATGGTGTTGGACCTACCATGTAATCGACATCAGCGAAACCGGAGATGATTGGACGTGTTGTAACCATCTTTGCTGCACGACATGCTGAGTTGATCCATGTAAATAATTGATAATACATACATGACGATTGCCAATGACAATCAGAGTTGGTATCACTGTAACCAGCACAACCAGCTTGCCACCAACATGAATAGGAATCACTGAACTGTTTCGCAAACCCATTCCATGCACCATTCAACTCATTACCAAATGACCACATCAGAATACCAGGATGATCTGCATAGCGATGTACCTGCTCGACGAAATTAATTAAGATCTGATTACGTTGATCGATAGTGGACACGGGATTTTGTGTAGCATCACCAAGATAGTATGTAACGAGTACTTTCAATCCAGCTTCATGTACTGCATCCAGAAACATGGTATGATCTGCTCCAGCAGCCCAACCATAGATACGTAGAGTCGTAGCACCCATAGCTTTCATCATTGGTAAATCACGCTGCCAGATATAAGCATAATCGGGTGTGAAATAATCACCCTTTGGTGTGAAGGAGACTGACTCACCGATCGGTACAGGTGAGTAACATATTCCTTGAATCCAGAATGGTTCATTATTCACGAAGAGCATGTTATTACGAATTTCAACTAAACGATGATTTGGATTGTCATTATTTGCCGAGCTTGGATCAATCTCAGCTAATCTTTGTGTACGTGCACCTACACCTTGACGATGTACTTTCTTTGTATGCATTTTTGCACGTTTCTCATTTAATGCCGTGATATGTGCTGCATCTGGTATCCAATATTCGGTTTGTGGTACCGTCGGCTTGTATTCGTATGGATTCGAGATGACAGGCATTGTGCCAGAGATGGAAGGAGCAGAGTACCAGGCTGATGTCGAGTTATTGTGCACATCTTCATCATCATCTTCTCCTGTCTCACTCGACGATGATGGTGGTGCAACATAGCCATACTCTTCCTTCTTCTTATTTCTTCTCGTCTTTCTCTCATGTTTCACTTGTTCCTTACGCAACTTCTTCTCTCTTGCTCTGAGATCATGTGCTCTCCAACCACCAGTTGGTGGTGGCGTGATATGAGTAGTTGGATCGTGTTGTTGATGTTTTGATGAGTTCTCACTTGATTTCTCCGTCTTATTCTCCTTTCCATCACCATACACGACGGGTGGTTGATGTATTGTGTAGGATGGGTGAGTATCAGATGATGCGAGTACAGTAGCATTTACAGGTGATGACCATCCCGAGCGTGTCTCTTGTTCCTTCTCTTTCTTCTTCTTCTTTTCATGTTTCTCTACTTCCACGAATCTCGCTTCCTTCTTCTCTTCTTCGTCACCTCCATCCTTATTCTTCTTCTTCGGCTCAGGTTGTGGTTGTGGGAAACCACTCGGTTGTTGAATACGATTTGGAATCGGTAATGCATGTGGATCATCACTAATCACCACGTCATCCGAATCCTTCTTCAGATGATGTGACGATGGTTGTGTATCGGTGGAAGGTGGTGCGAAGGTCGGAGTGGGAAGTGAGGGTGGTGGTGGAAAGAGAGGTGCGATGTTCACAGGTGCACTTGTTCCGACTGGATGTGTTAAGTCGTAGGTTGGGAGACGAGGCGCAGTTGGTGTTGGTGTTGGAGTGGAAGACGATGCAGCAGACGAAGATGCAGCAGAATCTGAATCATCCTTCTTGTTCTCCTTCTTATCCTCAGATGTCGGCTGCGATGGTGTTGGTGTGAGTCGTGATTCTGGTAGAGGTGGTGCATTGGTAGGTGTAGTGACTGCGGGTGTAGATGGATCAGAAGCAGATGCAGGCAGACCGCAGTGGCAGAGGATGCAGAAGGCGACGAGGAGTGTCAGGAGTATCGAACTGCGTCTGCTGGTGCTGTATCGTGTCGCCATTCCTGATATTGCAAGAGAGTCGCGCATTTTGCTTCGTACAGGCTGACAAGCAATCTGAAGAGTACGAGCAGAGAGATAACAGAGATCAGAAACACTGCCGCATCGCTCTGCTCCGATTCTAATGTCTGCTCACTCTCTGCAGCAGTCACAGTTGCACTGACAGTACTGCGGCCAGAATCGTACGCGGTGTACACTACAATGACAACTCGCACTCGCGTCGTTCACTACTGCTTGTGAACGGTGATCTCGCTGAAAATCTCTGCCTTTGGCACAGTCAAAATTCTTTACTTCGGTCCCCTAACCTCACCCGTGATCAGATTATTCCTTTTTTGCAACCACATCACTACACTAACATATAGATAATCCGAACGAATTTGGACACTCTCATCTCTTCTCCTTCGTAAAGTATAGGAATTGTGATTGCCGACCTCGTGGATTTTCAAGCTTTTGTTAGCATCGCTTTCTCATCTCAACGTCGTGCGCTGCTGTAGTTTAACCGTCAACACAACGACGCTCCTCACTCCTTGGAAGTGAGTGCTACTACATACTTCGAGTACTACTAAGCTACTAAAGGCACGATCTCCTCATCAAAAGCGCAAGCGGAAAACGACGGTCGAATCTCTCCTTCTCGTTATCTCCATCTGCGCGACCTCTCCAACATGCGCCGCGCCGCAATCATCGCGATGCCTTCGCAGCCACACAGTGTACTCTCACGCAAGTCATCTTGGCGTGGTGCAGAGTCAATACCATTAGCATCACACCATGCCGGAGGACAACAGAATAGTAAGAAGAATACCACACTCGATTGGGTTATTGCACTCGTTGCGTACTTTCATTCGACGATGGTTATTTGTCAGTGCGCGAGGAGAGGAGAGGAGGGAGAGAGGATGATTGAGAAAGCCAGAAGAAGATCCCATGCTCACGAATCTCCATTTCGCTTTTTCTCTTCTTCTCTAGTCGTTGGTACCATGCTTCTCCTCAGTCTCGCACCACCATCTTGGTACGATTGGCGCTTCTCACCTTACACTACTTCCTCTACCTCCTCACTCACCACACATCACGCAATCTCACATTCACACGCTACTACAACTGCATCCACATCAACTACATCACACAATACATCCACTAGTACATCATCTACTCCATCAACATCATGGCTCTCCTCACCAACTTCCTCTGGTCAATCCATTCTCTTCTTACTCAGCACGATCTATTTCATGCTCGATATTCTCGCACTGTATGTACGACATCGATTGCATACATCGAAAGGACAGAGGATATTAGCACATCATTTACTTTCGATTATTGGACTGTTATATCCTGTCTACACTGGTCTTGACGGTCCGATCGTACTGTTCGGATTCGTAATGGCCGAATGTTCCAATCCACCATTTCATGTGTTGACACTCTGCAAGTACGCTGTACAACAGACGAAAGCAAATCATACGAGTGATACACTTCGAAGTTCACGTGATCGTACGAGGGCGAGTACATTCTATTGGATATGTACGACACCGATTATTAAAAGGATTATGAGACCGATATTGTATGTCTGTTTATCGATGGATCTTTCACTTGTGCATGTACTGATCTTCCTCCTGTCACGTATGGCGTGTCTTCAATTCACGGCTCATGCTGTCATGCCTTTCGCTGCGTTACTTAGCACGAAGGTGACGAGTATCATTCTCTGTCTACTCTCGGTGATCCTCTTCATCGATCTTTGCAAGACTCTCGCATTAGGTGAGACATACTGTTACTCACCCACCTCCGTACACGCCAGCCAGACACTCAAACGTGTACCAACTGGAGGACATGCACATAATGGAGGTTGGAAACATATCATGATGCAGATGAGAGAGTTACAAGAGGAGTGTGACTCAGTTGCGTGTGAGTCGTCGAATGAGACAGATACTCATGATGCAACAGATGCAGCATCATCACCGTACGACAGTTGCGGACATGCACACGGCGGTGGAAGTAGCCAGAATGAATCGTATGACTCAGATCACTCCAATACCGCTTCGATACGATCTAAGAATCGTGGCAGTGGTAGTAGTAGTAAGAATCACTCACCGAAACGTGGCACATCACCACATCAGCATGATGAGACACAGCATCAGCATCGTTACAACAATCAAGCAGGAAAGAAACTTACTTGGCAATAACCAAAATCTTTTTGCGCAAATACTCTGTAGAGAAGGTTCGTTTGAGATCATTGAGATCTGCCGCCTTACTTTTTACACCCTTTTCCTCTCTTCCCTTCATTCCTCACACAAATGTACTCGTATCATTACTCAACTCATAAACTTTCAAAAGCACTTGAACCCAAAACTTTTGGTTGAATTTTGCTAAAGTGTGTGATTTCGATTTCAAAACGCGAGTGCAATGCGATAGACCATAGCGTACAAGTGTGCGTGCATATGTGCGTGTTGCGTGCGATGAGGGTGCCGATCGTCGCGAAAAAGGGGATCTCGATCAACGCGAAAAATGATGCTGCCAAGCACTTCTCTGTCCTTCCGTCAGAACTGCTTCTCTAATTCTCTTGTAAGTCTCCTTCTCCTTCCCAATTTACACTCCAAGTGCACCTAGCTTTGATGCCATCGCTAACTTATTTTTATCCTTCTTGAGTTGTTCTGATCCACCACCATTGCTCCATGCTGAGTAGACTTTCTTACCCAAGTAGACAGAGAGAAGGAAGTTGAAGCCATGAAAAGCTGTATCGACGAGAGCGAAGATACCACTGACAGTATAACCGCCACCAAAACAGCTGATCATCTTAAGGAGACCACCTGCACCTGAAGAAGGTGTACCTAATCCAATAATAATGATATAAGCAAAGTGAAAGAAGAAGCCACAGAAGTACATCAAATATTTACGTGATGATGAATCCTTGGCACCAGCGTATGCTTGCGAGTACCAGAGAATCCATGATCCACCAACACCGAGTGGAACATAGAGCCAGGACCAAATAATATCTGTACCATTGTTACTTGCCTCACCTGCAATAACACTACATGTGATTGCATTGAAGGTGACACATGCCCATGTGAAGAGGACAAGGAAGTAGAGTTTCTTCATCATTGGTTGCAAGACGACCGGAATCTCATCTGAAATCGAGTGATAGAGGAGTGGATAACAACGACACGGCCAATTCTTGCCTGCATTCTCTTTCGCCTTCAATTGACGATCCTTCTCAGCTAACTCCTGCTCCATTGCAATCATCTTCGCCTCACGTGCTTTCAGATTCGCTTCACGTGTTGCAAGATCATCCTCAGGTGTCAATGCTGTATTGTTCGTCTCGCCATTCTTATTTCCTGTGATACTGCTAAATGTATTCGAGAACATTGATCCAACATCACCGAATACTGATTTCTTTGCGGCAGTTGGTGCTCCTCCTGTCTCTGTCTCACCCTCTTCTGTATCGAATGCAGCTGGTGCAGCACGCCCTTGTGAGCCACGAGGTTGTTGTTGTTGTTGTGATGATCGTGCTGGTTGTGCTGTCTGTGGCTGTGCCTTCTGTCCCTGTCCGCCACGAGGTGCATTCGCATTTCCCTGTGCCTTCTTTGAGCGTGTTGGTGGCGCTGCGTGTGTCTCCTCGAATGGATTGTCGTCGGTTGCCTCAACGAAGCCGTACTGTGATTGAGGCGGCTGGATGCAGAG
This sequence comes from Asterella californica, assembly GCA_036924285.1. Lineage (NCBI taxonomy): Eukaryota > Viridiplantae > Streptophyta > Marchantiopsida > Marchantiales > Aytoniaceae > Asterella > Asterella californica. The sequence goes on along the minus strand of JAYKYS010000033.1, from coordinate 250,627 downwards.
AGGAAGGGAGTGGAGGATGAGCTTCTCTTTTCGTTATCTGTTCAGCTGCATCGCTTCTGCTTCTGCTTCTTCTACACTGGTGATCAATGTCCACCTTGCCCTCGTGTCACTCAAGTTACATCTCAGTCGAGGATCGAACAGAATCGCTGGTCACCACGATTCGAATTGAGTCGTGGTTGCTGCAGTCGATTCCTTCTTCCTCTCGTCCTCTATTGGTAACTCACCTTGCGTGACATGATGGATGCTGTAGGTGGGGTGAGGAATAAATTAGTCGATTAAAGGTAGCTGAATTCGGATTGCTGGAGGAAGAGAAGGCAGAAGATGGACGAGGAGAGGAGATTGAGAGTCCGACTGACGAATAACAAGGAATGCAGGCAGGGAGGATGCCTTTGATCACTTATAAGCTGACAATATTCGCACAATCACTGCTTGCCACCACTAATATGTACTCACGCGCTTCAATATTGCGACGCGAAGGCACAAGAAGGTCTCGTGAGCAAAGTTCGATTCAACGAATCGATTGGAGATCGAGAAGGATCAACATTGAAGTTGTATCATTAATACAGAAGCATTAATACATTGTAATGAGTTTACACGCCAAGTTACACACCTAACAGACTTATGGTTATTGCGTAAAACAACTGTGAACTCATCGACTCTCGTACACAGCCATTTTCTCGCTTTCGCTTTTCACTTTTCATCCTCTTGCTGTTCGTACTTGTCTTCTCCTCACGCACTTGCTTGATTGCTCTTGCACTTCTCGTGTCCGTCCTTGCTTGCTCTCCCTCCTCCTCACTTCTCAAACACACTCAGCGCATATCAGAATGAAGATGAACTCGCAACTGATCGCTCGCTCTTTGCTTGTTGTGGATCATCCTCCTCAACAGCTCCATCATCGTCGTCTCCCGTACACCTTTCGCACAGCTACGAATCGTGTCGTACGTACGAAGCATGAGGTGAAATCAGCATCGTCATCGCGCGATTCCAGCGCACCTAAGAAGAGATCAACCCAACGTCGCCAACATGCTCGTTCGCTCTTGAAGCAAGTGCGCGCCGCCAATGGCCATCGTGTCAAGTTTGGTCTTCACCTCCCTTCACAGCGCTGTCCTGCACCGTACAACTCAAATTCATTCATACTATCATCACTCGCACATCCATCACAGCAGCGCACTTCCTCCTCATCGTCCACAACTCCAAAAACACCTCGCTCCTCAGCTTCGATCTTCTCACTTCATGAGTTAGCTGCACTTGAGGAATGGAATGAGTATGGTACCATGCAGAGTGCATGTATCGAGGGTTTAACCACTGACTCGGAAGAAGAGGATGAATTGATGGTGATGATGAAATATCAAGATCAACTCGATGGCTTCTCGCTCACCGACTCGGCTGCTACAGCAAGTTCGTATACGAGCACTGTTGCGAGTGAATGAGTGTGCTCATCTCGTGATGATGAAGTAAAGCGCGGTTCTAACTCGCTCACTTTTCTTCCCCTTCACACAGTGTACTATCGTCATTTGCTCTTGAGATGAACAACTGATGATACCACTCCGCATTTCTCAACTGTGATTTTCTCACAACGCATTATTATGCATCCGTGTATCTTATGTGAGGCAATGGTCAGTACATCGACGACGCAGGATTGTGTCACTTGATGTGCAAAAGTTTGCTTCCACAAGAATCGAAAAGGCTCCTGGCGCAATTAAGTCAAGGAACGCGCACATCATTAATTATTCAAGCATTTCTTCAGCTCTACGTAGCTTGAAGTCAACATTTATTTACAGATCAGGTTGGTCTTTGTCACCTTGTCTCCTTTTATCATACAAACCAAATCAAACAAATTTCTCAATCATCATTTATGTTGCTCTTGCCTTATTTTGCTAAATCCCTTGCATATTATTGTTGTTTAAATAGCGCATAGACTGTCCGAAATGTATGAACGCTTGCAAAATGAACAACTGCAATTTGCTCCCTTCTCACTTAACATATCGTAAAATTCTCCTCGAATGTTTGGTATTCGCTTCCTTCACTGCTGCCTCGAGTTCCTTCACGAGATGATCCAGATTGGCATAATCAAGTTGAAATAGTTGCTTTGTGCTCTCTTCTGGAATTGCATTATTGTTGGAGGAGGAGGAGGATGATGAAGCTGCAGCAGAAGGTTGTTTTGTTTCTAACTCGACTAATAAAATCGGTGTCACCTGATTTCTCATCGTCCTCGATGCTAACTGTACATCTAATCTCCACTCGAGATTCTGATAGTGTGGTAGACGAAGTGACAGATCTGATAGTAAAGATCGCAAGTCACGAAGGTGTGTGGTGTAGGCATCACGAATCGCGGCGCGTTGATCTTCTTTCAGTGGGAGATCATCCGGAATTGATTCGAGACTCAAGAGGAGTTCGTCGGGAGAGCAGTTACGACGTGCACATTCGAGTAAGATGTGAGCCAAGCCGTGTATCGCTTGTATGAGTGTATCAACATCCATTGATAAAGCTTCGCTCGCTTTCACAGCTTTGGCGTGTGGAATCACACCGAGTTTTAAGTGATCAACTGAGAGCTTGCAGAGTTCAGTCAAGATGTCAGCTGGGAGAGATGTGAGTGGACGAGCGTCATCGAGTGACTCCTTGGCGAAAGCAACGAGGACCATGGCTCAGACGAGGATGTGGTGGCAGAGGGCGATTTAGGTTGAGCAGAATCAGATGCGAGTAATGAATTGATGCGAATAATAGTACAGATCAGACTCCAATCAATCAATCAATGTAATCACTGTATCGTGCAGAGGCCTCTCGACAAATGTGTCTCTAGCACGCCAACCGACCACTAACAAACAATCGCTCTCGATGCTGCTCGGTTCGTCAGCAGCGCGTCTGGTGCTGTTGCGTGGTGGTGGTAGTGTTGCTGCATCTACTACCACTTCCGCCTCATCACTGACACCAACATCGCATGCAGCACGTCAGATCCTAGCGCGAGCGGGATTTGATACACCCACCGCACCAACAATTACGACATCATCCGCTGTTGGAGCATCATGTCCGATACGTGGATTTACTAGTCTGAGTGTGACGTCGATCAAAAATAATGCAGCAGGCGGTGATCGCTGTCCATGTGGCATGTATCCATTAAATAGCACGCCATCAGATTGTCCGTCGACCACCACCGCTTCTGTACTGAAATCAACAACAACGAAGAAGCGTCTCCCAGCACCATCGATCATGAATACAATGATTCATGTACGTGCATTCTCGACAACACGACCGAAGATGGATTCGGCTGCAGTTGGAGGAGAGGAGACGACACATAAGATTGATGCGAAGATGACATCGAATACAGCGGTGATGCATCCATCTCCTCCATCACCTGTATCATTACCACCTGGCTACTCTGCTGCACATTCTTCATTACTCGCGATTGAAGACTATCGTGACGGTATCCAAGCACTATCACGAGGATCACTGACCTCAGCAAAGCAGCTCCTCTCACGTACAGGTTCAATCGTTGCATGTGTACCAGCACAGCCATATCTGCTATTATATGTCAAACATCTCCTCGCTGATATCGCAGAATCAGAAGGACGTTGGAAGGATGAGAGATCGATTCGAGCAGAAATTGTGAAAGAGATGGAGAAGCAATGGAAATCAACTGGAACTGGAGCGAGTGTAAAGGATACTGAGCTGCTTCTCGTGTCACAAGCGATCTACGCGTACAGCCTCGTCTGTTTACGAAGCTCTGCATACACTGAGTTGCGTCTCGTCATCGACACATGGCTACCTCGTCTCGAGACATTGCTTTTCGGTACACAAGCTCCTCAGAAGTCAGCGACACAACGCACGAGTCATCATCACGTCATGCCGCAGGCGTTCTCGACTGGTGCGACACATCTGAAGCTGCTCACACAATACGGAACGCTCCTACAGATCGCGTTGTTTGAACGTGCACGCTCACAGGACTCGACATCGACTGCGAAGGATTGCTCAAAGCCATCTGCACTCGATCGAAGCATCACTCAGCTGTCGAAACTGATTGCATCACGACCACATCTTCAGTCGTCAACAGAATGGAAGACGATTCAAGTTGAGTTGTTGTTCTTACCGATTGAAACAATCAAAATTGCAGGAATGCATGAATTACTGCCTGCGTCAACGACTGATGCACCCGACTCAGCATCCTCTCGTCTTACACGTGCACTGCACATCCTCACATCTCATCCCGAGATGCAGCGTTTCAGTCTGAGTGAGAGTAACATGCGTCGTGATTGGTACAGTCCCCTCGTACAAGCATATCTCATACTTGCATGGAAAGGTCTCGATCAACAGGAGACAGGTAAAACAATCAATTTCGAAGAAGGATTCTCACCACGTGATCTTCTCTCCTCCTGCTTACAATTCATTGAATCACATCTCTCCACGGATGCTTCATACATGCACTTACTTCGCACACTCTATCCACTTGCAATTACTTGTATCAATGATGGTGAACCTATCGCAGCGGAGGGATTGTTGAGAAATGTGCTGGGCAAGTTGGAGGCGAAGATGGAGATCAATTCATCGGCGTCATCGTTTACGAATACTCCTTCTGTTCATACTAAACTCGACATCCCCTCACTCACACTCTATCTCGATGCACTGTTCGAATACATCTCGCTCCTCACCAAACTCGAATGGAATGGTAAAAGTCGTCAGGAGGAAGCACGTAGTGTGTATTATCAACGTCTCGTGAAAGGTTTGCTTCAGGGAAGAGATGCAGTACAAGTGAGACGTATGTTGTCTGTGATTCAACCACACACACGTCGTGTGTTCCTCCTTCCTGCTGCGAACGAGTCACTACCAGAGGGTACGGAAGGTGTGACAGACAAGATGCTGGAGCTGGGTCTCAATCCAAAGAGACATGAACAAGTACCGCTGTGGTTGCAGGAGAAGTTGCATGTTGGATCAGGGATTCAGGGATGAGTGGAGAAGGAAAGTAGAAATGAAACAAGCATGCCGCAGCTGTTTGTGCTGCCATCCCAAAATTAAAAAAATTCACGATCCCCCCAAATTTTCAAGTCAATTTCGCGCAAAGGCCAGCTCGTGTGTGAATCAAATTGAGTATGCAAAGTGACTGTATAAATGTGAAATAACCTGCAACGTAGTGCTTCTCAAATGCACCTTCAATTATTGAGTGTGTTTTCGACAGTTTTTCGATCTCATCATTCGATCTCTCGTACATTCTCTGAACTTGTCTTGCTTCTCTCTCATTCTCTCATTCCTGCTCGACATTCTTCATGACGACCTTAATATGTTGTACTACCCCGGGCTTGATCTTCATCTCCTCCAACTGTGACTGTGGTCTCTCAATCTTACTCTTCATCTTCTTCTCATGTGCTGCTGCTCTCACTGGATCAGTGAAATCCACAGCGGACCAATAGAGTGATGGTATAGGAACGCGAGATTTCGTCTTGGTGTAGGTGAAAGATGCGTTCGGATGGGAGTGATGGGAACGGAGGAGATGATGAGGAAGTGATGTTGTAGTAGCAGAAGGATCAGATGATGTTCTGGTCATACGTGTTGTTGTGGTTGGTGTGGCAGTATCATCATAGAGTAGACGATCTTGCGATTCACTTGTGTTCGCCAATTGCTGCTGTTGTTGCTCTCCTCTCACTTCTTCCTCCTCCTCCTCACACTCCAAACTCAACAACTTCGCTTTCGAGCTGGTAGGAAACATTAATTGTTGTGTTGATATGACGACAACCTCTTCTACACCACCTGCTATTGCTGGTTGCTTCATTGAAGTACCATTCACATCAATCGCAGTACTCTCAGGCAGTCCATCACTAATCATGAGAAACCCTGTTCTCGCCAACTTCCTCGTATTCCACAATGCAAGGGTATTCCAGATCGTTGTACATCCATCAATCACAACATCTTTCTGATCAGGATGGAACGCGTGTCCGCTGACGCGAGCGCCGACGACGAGTGTGTCGTCGTGTAAGTGGTGTGAGAGGGAATGGATATGGATAGGATGGATATCCATTTCTAATGAAGAATATAGAATAGTCTCACATTTGAGTTGGATTGCTTGTCCGAGTAATGCATTCAGCGCAGGGATGAATGAGAACCATGGTGCAACTGGTAAGACAGTGACACGATCTTCTAATCCTGACACAACATCTCTCACTTCCTCCACCAATTGCATCGTATTCGTCGCATCAACCGCAATCGCCACATATTGACAACACGCGAGTGCATGTGGTAACCAGCTCAGTAAGTTGGTCGAGACTTCTGGTGACAGACCCAGACGAGATGAACCCTGATTGTGGATGCGAGTTGCACAGAGTGAACGAGGGAGAGGCGAGAGGGCGGAAGTCGAGGGCGATGTTGGGTTGGTGGAGTTGGTGAGTGAAGGAGCAGCAGCAGATGATGCTTGCTGTGTAATATTCATCTGAAACATCTCACCCATCATCACACCTCTCGCTTCCTCCTCTCTCTCTTCCTTTCTCATCTTCAAGTACCATTCTACTGTTCTTCTTATTCCTTCTTGTACACTGACACGAGGCTCGTATCCTAACAACTTACGTGCTTTACGTACATCAGCATAAGTCCTGTCGACATCACCTGGTTGCTTCGGAAGGATTTTGATTCGTGGAACAACACCTAAAATGGAAGATATTGTCTGGATGAAATGTGTTAAGGAGATCGGTGAACCGACACCGAGATTATAGATGGAATGATACGGATTAGCAGAGTGAAGTGTCTCTTCGTCGAGGTCGATGTCATGGTCACCGTGGAGTGAGGAGGATGAAGATGAAGATGCGGAGGAGGATGCGGATGATGAAGAAGCAGAAGCAGCAATCGATGACGAAGAGGAAGCAGCCATCGTCGACAAAGTCGAGGACGAGCTCGATGAAGACGACGATGATGAATTCTCCATCGGTGATGTAATCTTAATCGTATAACCCGGCACGTGATCCAACACCTTCAATACACCATCAACAATATCACTAATATAGGTATAATCTCTCTCAGTCGTACCATCACCAAATTGCACAATTTCTTCATCTCTTGCGAGACGATCAATAAAGATAAACGGTGCCATGTCCCTTCGTCCGTTCTCACCATACACAGTAAAGAATCTCATTCCTGAACATGGTAACTTATACAAATGTGAATAACTCTCTGCCAACAGCTCACAACTCTTCTTCGTCGCTGCATAAATCGATACAGGGGTATTGCAAGGATCGGTTTCCTGGAATGGAACAGTTGAGGTATCTCCATACACAGAGGAACTACTTGCGTACACGAAGTGTTGTATCATTGGCTGACCATCATCCTTTCTCACAAGATGAGAAGCTAACTCCAACAAAATCAACGTGCCCTGAATATTCGTTGTTTCATACAGCAAAGGTTCGGCGATCGATGGACGTACACCAGCACGTGCTGCGAGGTGAATGATACGATCGATGTTCTCATTCGCGAATAATTGCTGCATTTTCACACGATCGCATATATCATGAATGTAGATATGTACCCTCTCCTGTCCGAATTCACTCAGTAGTGATGTCAAATTTGCACGTTTAATCGAAGGAGAATAATAATTATTCAAATTATCGACGATAACGATCGATTCTCCACGAGTTAGCAGCGCACGACAGACATGTGAACCGATGAATCCAGCACCACCGGTGATGAGAATGCGTCCATTACTGCTGGTACGCATTGATGAGGGTGAGGGAGGAGAAGCGGCTGAACTATGCTGCGGCACTTGATCGTCGTTCGTCATCGTTTGATGGTGCGCACGTGCGTTTCGAGTGTTTCGAGATGTGTGTGAGTGAGAAGATGATGTCGAGTGACGAATATGGTCGATCTGGTGATCGGGGCAGTGCGGATGAATTACGAAAGATGAGGAGGAGGAGGAGGCGACGTGCGTTGGTGCGGCTGATGGTTGTGATGGTTGTTGATGCCAGTTGAGTGCAGCCTCACTCTCAGCATCACTACTGCTACTATCGTCACTTGACGATCGCACGACTGATGGTGAGGAGGAGGTGAGTGGAGAGGGAGTATGTGTGGGTGAAGGAGACGTCGAAGCGGCAGCGACGGCAATATGAAGCATTGTTCTGGTAGTTGCAGCGTGTACGAGTGAGTTGAATGAACGATGAGTGTGTGCGTAAGGTAGTGGTACGAAAGTTGTGTTACGTGAGGTCGAAGATATCTTGCTTGTTGTGTTATTGTATTGTGCAGGTGATCAACACGGTGTCAAACAAACGCGAGCCGCAAAAATTTTTGAGGTGATAGAGAAACTTCGATACAGTCAGATCAGAAAGAGTTGTGCGTCTGCGTGTGTTAGTTGAGATAAGTGTTGTATGAGTGTTAATAGTGTACTTATCATGTGTCGACAGCCGCCGCACTGTTCCTCTGCTCACTACTATCACTCATCCCTCCGCAGGTATTCCTCTTGCAGATATTCACGAAGAGATGATGAGCGACACCACAACCACCGACATCGAGTGGACTCCATCCACCATCCTTAGTGCACTCCAAAGTGAGTCCCTTCATCGTCTCGAATCACTTGCTCACATCTGTCAGACCGGTGAGATTCGAGATAACGACGAGATATTTACCACACCTTCTTTTTATCAGACATTGATTCATTCATTGAAACAAGCATGGAAGTATCATGATCATATCTTACTTGGCGGTGTCAGTGATGATGAGCATGAGAATTTTATGTATGAGATGGAGAGACAGCAGGAGAAGAAAGGGAAGAGAATGATTATCGACGATGAGGAAGATGAACAACAATCACATCGCAATGCGAGTGAAGATGGTACCGTGAACGAATCTGCTCGTGATGCAGCTCAGCGACGTCTTTCCACACTCTACTCCATCGTCTCTCGCATCCTGACTACATCCGAATTCTCCGTCACCCATGCTTCTGGAAGAGGTGCATTCGATACGAATTTCATTAACACTCTTATTGCGCGATTCGAACCGAAGTTTAAGAAGACTGGGAATTCGGCAGCAGCATCACCGCAAGGCGCTGCATCATTGCAGAGCTTCACTGGTGTTGGAGGCGTGGCAATGGGTTCATCTTCCTCTCAAACTGCTGCACCTTTTGCGACCTCCGCCAAGCTCGCGCATGTACCCCAAGCAATCCTCTCCACAGTTGGTGTCGGCTTATCCAAGCACATCGAGCCTGATGCTCCTTCACCTCTCGAACTACCTCTCCTGCGTGGACTCGTACATTCTGTCTACCTGAAATTCTACACACTACGTCCAGCGTTACGAGTATTGTTCGGAAACTTCTTCACACGCTTTATGAGAACAGCAACAAATCCACAAGGTGTGAAGGAGCTACTCAGCGTATACGGTGCGATTGCGAAAGGCTTCCAACGTCCTCTCCACCCTGTGCATCGTGAGTTCCTGCTGAAATACATCATGCCGCTACATCAACCGAATGGAATGTTGAATGAACTCACACCTGTACTTGGAATGTATCATGAAGCGCTGGTGTATGTGTTGATTCAGTTTCTGGAGAAAGATGATGCGAATACTGCTGCCACTTCTGCTCAACATCATCCTCAGCATCCACAATCGACGAGTTTATGTGAGACAATCATCACACGCATCCTACTCGGATGGCCGAGTGCAAAAGCAGCGAATTCACCGAAGGAGGTACTGCTTCTACATGAATGTGAGAAGTTATTAGAATATTGTCCTTCAGCTGCCTCGACTTCAGGTTCTGCTTCTGCTTCCTCCACTTCGTCTACTGCTGCAACTTCCTCTCATGCTACTCCCTCTCAATTCCATCGTATCATGTCCCTCTTCCTTCCTTATCTCTTGCAATGTATCAATTCCTACAACCATCGTGTCGCCGAACGTGCACTTCAACTCTGGCAGAACGATAAATTTCGTACACTGTGTCAGGAGGAGAGTGAATATATCTTACCTCTGCTATTACCGACACTCATTCAAGAAGAGAAACATTGGAATAAGAGTGTGAATAAGATGAGAGGCATTGTTCTCGGGATATTTAGAGAGATGGATCTGCAGGTATTCACGAAAGTGGTCCATCAATATTTTGTAGAGGAAACGAAGAAACAAGCGATGATGCAGGCGAGTGCTCCTTCTTCATCCACCGCAGCAACATCCTCATTCTCACCTCCCTCCTCACCTGCTGAATCCCTCGCACGTATCGATACTCTCATCTCCACACTCCGTCCAATCGAGACAACAAAATCTAATCCTGAAGCTGAGTTACTTCAGACACAAGTTCGTGTCGCATCATCACTGCCAGAACAAGTGAGATATTCTGATTTCGTATTTGGTCATATCTTAGGTTCGGGAAGTTTCTCACAAGTCAGATATGCACAATGGATTCGTCGCGGTACATTGCCTTCATCATGGCCAAGTTACGCAGTGAAAATTATAAGTAAAGACTTGATTAAGGAACAGAAATATGAGAAGAATGTCGAACGTGAGATTGAGATTATGTATAAGCTGATCCACGAGAATATCAATCGTCTCGTCGCATTATGTGAGAATGCAACGAACAAGTATTTAGTCTTAGAATATGCTTCGCTCGGTGATTTACATAATCATATCTCAAAGTTAGGTTCACTTGATACAGAAAGTGCGAGATTTGTCTCGGCAGAAATCCTGCGTGCTTTAGAGGAGATACATAAGAATCAGATTGTATTCGTGGACTTGAAGCCAGAGAATGTGTTAGTACATCAAAGTGGTCATATCAAACTATCTGATTTCGGTTCGTCGCGATTCTTTCGTGAAGTGGCGGAAGAGACGAGATTGGAAGGTACAGCGGAATATTTGGCACCAGAGAGGCTGAGAGGAGAATCGGTATCACCTGCAAGTGATTTGTGGGCATTTGCGTGTGTGTTGTATCAGATGCTGGCAGGAAGAACACCCATGTGGGCGGAGGAACAGAATGCGAAGTCATCGCCGACCGCGAAACCTTCTTCGTCTTCATCAGCAGCCGCTGCATCATCATCTTCTTCCTCATCCTCCGCCACCGAAGCTGACGCTGCTGCCGCACGTGATCGTGAAATGGCTACATCGAATGCCGAGACACAAGCTTCCATGTTACGTAAGATGGTTGCATTTGAATCAAGTACCGAAGATCGTTATCCATCACATTTCGATCCGGACGCGAAGGATTTTATTGAGAGAGTTCTGAAACCGAACCCGGCGGAGAGAATTGGTGTAATTGCTGCACCATCAGAATCAGGTGTGAAATGGATGATCGATTACAACCAACTCAAATCCCATCCTTTCTTCTCACGTCTTCCATTCGCCACACTTCACACACTCCCAGCACCACAACTCGCCGGTGGTGTCGTCGCAGCAGCACCTGATGCAGTCTGGGCTCGCAGAAAGAATAGTATCATGTGGGCTCCCATGCCAGTTGCCTATAAGTTCGTAGAAGGATCAGGTGTGATGGAAGTGATTCCGGAAGAGAGGGAGAAAGAGACTGCTGCTGTAGCTGTACCAAAATCCGCTTCAGGTGGAAGTGGAAGCTTGCGTGCACAGATGATGATGAATAAACTTGGAACGAGTGTACCGAGATTTGGTGGAGTGAAAGAGATGGAGGAGGAAGGTGATGAGGAGAAGGATCAGAATATGATGGCGGAAGGTGACGAAGAGGAGGATGACGATGATGAGGATGATGATGCTGATAGTATGGTTGATACTGATGGCAGTACTATGGCGTCACGCATGTCAACCGCACCTCTACCAGCAGTCGCATCAGCTAACGAACCACGTCGTCCTCGTCAGGCATCGAGTCGTGCTGGAGGTGCAAATGTGCCTCCCTCTTCGGCAGCTGCCGTTCCACTCCGACCTGCGATTCGTTCCTCTGTTGGCTTGCGTCCACACCTCCCTCCATCAGGTGCATCTGCTGCACTTCCTCCTAAACCTTCCACCATGTTCTCCAGTGTACCTCGTGCAGATGCGTGTGCTGGTCCGACTGGTCTCGGGATGGGTGTGAGACAGATGGGAAACTCGACTGCATCTGCACTTCTGTCACGCATGAATAAAGCACCAGGAATGCAGAATCCACCGAAGCAATAAGCAGCAAGCTTTGCTATTCGATTTCGTTCATGCGACATTTGCATACACATATCATTGATTTGAAGCATCATCATTTGCCTTAGCAAACGTGCGTTTTCAACAAAGTGAATCAAGTCAAAACGCAGATTGTTTGCTGCTGCCATCGCCTTGCATCTTCTTTTAATTTTGATTGCTGTATTACCACCGTCTCCTTCTTCTGCATCTTCTTCTCTACATCTTCTTCATCCAGCAGCTTCAACAATCTCCTCTCCTCTGTCTCCATCGCCGTTGCATCTTCATCGGTTTCATGATCATATCCAAGTAGATGACACACTCCATGTACTGTCAGTACTCTCAATCTCGACTTCATTGTTCGTTCACACTGCTTCTTTTGCTTGATCTGCCTTGCTACATACGGCAATGAAATCAGTATCTCGCCAAGATCACGTGCACCACCGATGACAGGTGGAAGAGGACGATCGTGTGGTGGCATAGAGGCAGAAGATGGTGGTGGTGGTGGTGTCAGACGCTGAAATGGGAATGAGAGTACATCAGTCGATTTATCTATCCCTCGATACTGCATATTCTTCTTCTTCATTGTCTGATCACCTGTCAACCATATTGAGAGTGCATAATCAGATAAACGGAGATGTGAGAGAATGCGTGAGGCATCACGATGAAAGAGTGTCTTGTTGATCGGTGTCGAGTGATGGGTGTGACGAACTGTGACTGGATAGAGTGGGAACGCGATGTGATAGAAGTGAGAATGAAATGTGCAACATGAGAAGATGTGAAATCAAGTGCAATGTTGCTCTCTGCTCATCCTGCTCGTCCTCTCTCATGCTAGCTGCTGACCTGCGAGAAGTTGTGTCGATCGATGCATGACAATGAGGATGACAACGATGATGACGAATGGTCAGCAGTGAGAGAAAAGAGACTTGACAATAAAACAACTGAAGACAAAGGAAGAGGAAAATTGAGCAAGCAGCACGCCAAGTGTGAAGACAATATCAAAAGCAGCAGTAACAAAACAAAACAAAAAGAGAATTCTTTACTCTGGGGACAGCGAGGATTTGAACCTCGGACCTCTCGGATCCAAACCGAGGATGCTACCAACTACACCACAATCCCTTGTGAATGAGTATGACGTGCAATGAAAGGAGTTGTTGTTTCCCATCACCTGTTACTTTTGCCAGAGATGAGAGTGAACATCGCTGCTTGTTGCAACAAGATGTTTTGTCAGAATCAATATAATAGTTTGACTGCTCCTGTTTCTCTCTCTCGAGTTCCGAACATGTGCGATTGACATTCAGAATACGAGTTGACGACGAAGAAGTCACAGAGAAAGCAGATGATACCGCAGCAGGCAAGCAGAACAACGATATCTGCTACGAGTATGATATCAATACAAAAAGAATGCAAAAGATAATATTATTCATATTGGGGACCGCGAGGAATCGAACCTCGGACCTCTTGAGTCCAAATCAAGGATGATCAACCACTACACTACGATCCCGTGAAAGATGAATGAAAAGGAAATCAAATTCATACTTCTTTCCCATCACCATAATTGTGTTTGTATTGTAGTTGTAGTGAGTATAGTGTGACGTATTAGTCTGACCTACTTATATTGCTGTTCTTGCTTGTTTGCTGTTGCGCAACCGCGAGGAACCAGTGCGGTCTGCATCCACTTCGAGATTTCTTCATCCCGTCGCCGACCATTCGTTCGGTCACATTTGCCGCGCTGGTATCGTCATCGTGCGTGTATCTGTCTGCTGCACATTGTCAGTAATGATGTGTGTATGAATATGTGTCCGAATCCTGCGCGCAGAGTGTTCATAACAGCATTCACAGTGCTCAACGTTCGACTGGTTCGCATTTCGTGCTGTTTCTCGGTTGCGCTGTGCGATGATGCTGGATAATGCTCATCCTTTGACTCATTGCATGTGCTTCTCTGTCTGAATCAAGCCTCCTGATATCGTGCAGCTGTAATTAAATAGTGGCGTTATGTCTTCACCCACGCTCGCAGCAGCGTCAACTTCGTCATTCTCTGCCTCCACTGTCTCCTCTGCAGCTATCTCCATGATGGATCATGAAGAGGAATCGATGAGCAAAGGCGAGATGTTCCTATCAGATATGCCATCCTCACTCGACGATACATCAACCACAGGTCCTCCTCCTTCCGTCACCACCACAACAACAATCATCACAGTCCACTCACTCTACCGCAACGATCTGGTTCAACACACTGCACTCCTCGATCGTATCACCTTACGTCTCCTTCCCTTCCTCCTCGTTCTCTACACCTTCTCTTACATCGATCGTTCCAACTTATCAAACGTACATAAAACAATGCTGGCTGACTTGAAGATCACAGAAGAGCAATACGGTTCGGCAGCAAGTATTTTCTTCATACCGTACGTCCTCTTGGAAGTGCCGAGTAATATGGTATTGGAAAGAGTAGATGCGAGGCGATGGTTAGCGAGAATTATTGGAACGTGGGGTTTGATATCAACAGCGATGGTAGCAGTTGTCAATTATGAAGGTCTGGTGATAGCCAGGTTGTTCTTGGGAATTGCTGAAGCAGGTTTCTTCCCCGGTATTATCTTCTATCTGACACAATGGTTCACACCAAAAGAGCGTGCGAAACGTCTCGCACTCATCTTCATCGCACAGCCACTCGCTGGAATCTTAGGTGGCCTGCTTGCATATCCGATCTTGAATTATATGCATGACTTTCTTGGTCTAGCTGGATGGCGATGGGTCATGCTGTGTGAGGGAGCACCGACTGTTGTACTGGGTGTGGTGACATGGTTTTATCTTCCTGCGACACCGAGAGATGCGAAATGGTTGACGGAGGAGGAACAAGAATATTTGATTCAACGAATGAAAGGATTGGATGCGCATGGACAAGAGAGGGAAGCGATTCCGGGCGTGAAAGATGAAACAATATCAGTTGTTGAAGACTCATCCTCTCCTTCCTCCTCCTCCTCATCACCACGTCTCTACCCAGCCGGCAGTTTCACCTTCGCTACTCTTCGTACACGCTTCCTCACTTTCTACGCACTCTCACGTGCTGAACTCATACATCTCTATCATACCACCTTCTCGAATCGTATCATCTGGTTATGTATTATAGCAAATTTCTTGACGCTTCTTCCGGTACAAGCGATTACTTTCTACTTACCGAGTATTGTCTCTGAGATTGGTGTTGGTGCACTGACTGGAAATTTGATCAGTGCCATTCCGTATGGTTGTGCATGTATTTGTATGTATACATTATCTGTGTATAGTGATCGTACAGGTGAGCGTACACGTCTCGTACTCATGTGTAACGCGATCGGTTTCCTCGGTTTATTCGTGACTGCATTTGTGATGTCAAAAGAATCGACTGATGTCGGTTTGATCATCTTACAACTCCTCTGTTTATCAATATCAGCGAGTGGCATCTGGTCATGTAAACCGATCTTTGCTGCAATTTATACAACGAATCTACCAGGTAACCTCGCAGTTGCGATTGCAGCTGTTACGACGTTCGGAAATATCTCCGGTATTGTTGCACCAAATATTGTATCCGGATTGAGAGAGGCGAGTGGGAATTATGTCACAGCGTGTATCTTTCTCATGTGTTGTATTGCGCTGTCTGCGATTACGATTGTCTTCTTGGATAAGGAGATTAAGAATGTGAAGAGGAGACAAGAGGAAGAGAAGAGGAGGAAAGTGGAAGTGGAGATGATGGAGAGTCAACAGCAGCAGGGAGGAGGGGAGAGTACGAGTAGGAGTACGAGTCATAGTAATGGTGAACAAGAAGAAAGTAGTCGATTCTTCAATAATGATCGTGACTTCACTGCAGCAGCAATGACGATGCTCAACGATACCTCGTCACCATCAGCAGCAGGAATATCTGATACGAGCTACTCGCCTGTCGTTGATCGTGACTTTACGGCACTCAACACACCAACTTCGAGGAGAGGCACATCGACAGCCAACGGATGGCACTTTTAACGCAATGCATTTGATGCCTTTTCTTGCACATGTTCATACAATCTGCAGTCCCTCCTGAAATCCCGACCTTAGATAATTCGCCTTCAAAGTTGATCGAGCACAGATCAACTGCAAAGATACCAACATCTCGAACAAACGATGTTTGTCAACATCACTACACATCAACACAAAGAAAACATTCATAAGAGTGCATCATGCTCTGCTCTGCGATTATGTCACTTCTTCTCTCTTCTCATTTCAGCTTTTCAGGCAACTTTGCTTGGTCTACTCTCAGGAAGTACGCAGATTCGAGTCAAAATCTGAAAGAAAAATGTATGCTTCTAGTTGGACAATCGCGAAGGGAAAACAATGTGTGATGGATTGGAGCTCTGGTTCTCAGACTCCAATCTTCGGTAGCAACGGTCCAGGTTGTATCATCGTACTTCCTTGATACGCTTGAAATGTCGCATGCATCGGTCTTCCACCAGATGATGTGCCCGGTGCACTACTACTCCCTCCACTACCTTGCAGGACTCTCCTCGCTCTCTTCGCTGCCATCTCAACAATCTCGACTTTTCGCATCCAATTCTTTTGTTGTACTTCGAGATCATACATCATACTCTTCTGTGTCACGTAATCCATCACTTGTGGCATATCAGGATTTGATTGTTGTAAGCGATATTTCTTATTCTTATTACGTTCCGATTTCACTTCCACTTCGACTCGGGATAATTCAGCTTGAAGTTTCACTTTCGTACTATCCTTCTCACGAATCTCTTTCCTTAACAACTTCGAATCGTGTAGCAGATCATTCAAATTCTTCTTCAGTGTATTCAAGATCTGTACTGTCCTTCCTGTCGTCATCTTCAACCTCAACAATTCATCATTCCTCTCTTTAATCTTCTGATTAAATTGTGAATTCTTAATTTGTAGTTGATGAAAATCAATCGAATGTAATGAATCACCTTGTTCCTCTTTATGGCGAACTTGAATATCCATCTTACTTCTCTGTAATTTCATTGCCTTATTTTTCAAACGTAATTTCTCAATCAATGATCCTTTCGATCGTAATTTCTCTTCAAAATATCTGATCACACGCTCAGCCATAATTGTTCCTGTTCTCGTATTCTCACTTCCTACGACAATATCTCTCTGAAATTCATATGTCTCTTTTCGCATCTCATTAATTCGAATCTTAATACCTTCAGTAATTGATTTCAGCAGGGAGATATCTTCACTGGCTTTTTGTTCTAAGGCAGAAAGTTGCTTTGTACGATAATCGAGCTCCTCGAGTCCGATTTTGTGCTTTTCGAACTGGTTTGTGGATGGAAGGCGAGAGTGTAGAGAGTGAGCAACACGGGTTAATATATCTTTGACACAATCGATTGTCGCTTCGATATGCAGAGATCAGTTGCTGATGTGTCTGCAACGCTCTGTCTGCTTGATCTCCTCATTCTCTACATTCACTTCCTCTCTCCTCCCTCCTCCACTGACATCCGAAATCGTTGGTTCATGTTGTGGTCTCTGCTGTTGTCTCCTCGAAGCTGCTTTCGAACTCTTCTCCGGTTGTTCTTGTGCCAGACTTGCATTTCTCTGGAGGAACGAATCAAATAAACGATTCTCTTTTGCGAGTAACTCATTCTGTTGCATGATCTCAGCGAATTGTTGTGCGAGTGCAACTTGCTCGGCGGTTTGTTGAGGATGACGACCACCACTGCTGCTGACACCACCGCCGTTGCGTGATGAACGAACCATCGCGCTGCGGGAGGAATCGAATGACATAGTGATGTGACGAGTGATGCAATGACAAAGGATAAGTGAGACAAGAAGGTGATGCCAGATCGACGGCAGCAATAAGTACAGTAGACAAGAAGAAGGGCGAACAAACCAAACAGTAAAACGGTCACCGTCAGCATCTTTGGAGTTAGTTTTCTCAACCAATAATGAGGAACAAACCTTCGTATTGGCTAGTCAAATGTAATCAATACAGATTAACTAGGGAACCTTTTTATTCAGTGCTATCACCATTGATTATCGAGTAACATGAGTGTGAAATGCATCATCTCGACACTTATCTTTGCTGTCGAAGAAGGTTTGAAACTACCGCCCGGACCATTTTACAGCCGGCTATATCCTATCATTTTCCTTACATATTATGACTGAATGAGTAAATCTCCGCGTACACTGCGTAGAATAAAAGACTCAAAACGATGGAAGTTACACAGATGAGATGTAAAGTGAGACACTTTTCGATTCGCATCGGTACTACTCGACCGCTCGTGTGTCGGGTCGTTGGCTAATTGTACTTGAGCTGCGATGCCACAAGATACTAATCTGCATAAAGCAGCACATAAAGGTGAGTTGGGAACTACAATGAGTGAGCGATCACTGTCGTACACTCAGAGAATCAGCTTTCGATCACAAGCAGGTGAAACGCGGATTTCGAACGGACGATAGGAGGTGGTGGTGAGAGGATTAGGAGGAGGGAAGACATACTATTACATACTCAAAAACGAGTACTCTTATCTCATCCCACCTCCTGCTGCCTGTGACATCCCACGACCCGTTTTTCGATGCACTCACCCAATCCTGTCTGTGCCCTTCTCTTCTTCTTCTTCCTCCTTGATTCCTATTCGACTTGACTCATCTTCACTACTCGTTCATCTGCATCCGATCGTCTGCTATTCGTCATCTATCGTCCTTCGTCATCTGCTGCCCTCCTATTGCTGCTTCTGCTCATGTTCAGGCGATCTCGGTGCTGTTGAGGATCTACTCGCGCAGGGTGAGGATGTCAACTGTCGTGGTGCACAGAATCGTACGCCACTTCATCGTGCCGTCGGTAAAGGACACAATCTTGTCGTAGCACAACTCATACGACAGGGTGCAGATCTATCACTACTCGATCAGGGTGGACTCACACCACTGTCAGCAGCCAGAGGAGAATCAGGAGGGAGTGCATGAACGAAACGCGATGTGTATGTGTGATGCTCATTCGTTTCTCTCTGTGTTGCTGTCATTATCGTCATTATCATCGTCATCATCCTGCAATCAATCTCATCATCATCATCATCTTCCTTGGCGTTTCATCTTCCTCACAATCGCGTTTCATCATCTCATCTCATCTCATTGCATCCATCAATCACTCATCGCTCTTTCAACGATAGTCACTGGGCCGCTCTCTTTGGCTTGAAAGAGACAGCTGAGATTCTCTGTGAGGCCAAAGCTGATGTGAATTGTCAGACAAAGAATGGTGAGACACCTTTGCATATGGCAGCTGAGAAGGGTAAGATCGAGATGGTGAAATATTTATTGAGTCAAGGTGCAAAGACAGATATAAGGGATAAAGGACCGAATGGTGGTGCGACACCGTATGATACGAGTAAAAAAGCACAACAGAAAGAGGTGATGCTTCTACTCAAACCACAAGGAGAAGGTGGTGGATGTTGTATTATACAGTAGTCGACATTAGCATCTTTCTCCTCCTTCATCACTGCATCACTCCTTCGTCCCTCGTCATCATCGTCATCACCTTACCGCGCTCTCATTCCATCGCCCGTCCCCGCTCTCACATTTTGCAATTCGGCATCTTCAATACTCGCAGCAGCAATCACATCTTAGCAGCAACTCTCCGATGACTCATCTTCTGGCAAGATGATGCATTCCCACACTGTACCCTCCCTTACCATGCATTCGCGCTGTCGCACTTAGCTCTTAGCAATATTTCTGTCTCTCTCTCTCTTCTCTCCTTCACTCCTCCCTCTACTCTTTTAATTCGGTCTGCTGCTCTCTGTCAGAAAACATTACAATTATTATTGTGCCACACGTTTTTTCTTCTCCTCTCTCACACACATGCGGGTTTGCGATTAACGAAAACCCAAAAAAACAATCAAAACACAGCATTTCGATGACATTTCACGTGCTTTGTTCGCTTAGTGCCAGCATGCCAGCCAATCATGAAGTCAAACCCATGAGCTGTCGTGTGTAGTGTATGCAAGAGAAAAACTTAAACTAAAACCTGCTGCGAGAGAGCTAGCGATGCATGCTTGTGCGCGATACAATGTAGAAAAAAGAAAAAAAAAGGTCAGCCAGGATGCGATGCAGAAGGAGAATTTTGTTAAGCTTTCTTCGCTCGTGCCTCTTTCAATTTTGTGATTAATTTCTCCAGAGGTTGCATCTCTTGATCATCCATCAAATCGAATTCGAGTACGAAGTAAACGAAATGCCTGTTGGAGGGAGAGAAAAGACAAAATCAGTTTCTCTTCAAGTTGAGGTCTCATCATCCCACTCTCATTCTCATTCCCTCTCCTCTTCCCTCCCTGAACTCACTTAAAACACGTATTCAAATGTGCATTCGCACCAATACTTCTAATCTTCTCCGAATGTGAGGAATATAGATGAGCATACAGTCGGAAGAGTCGCTTGTAGATCTGTTTCACCTCCGACAAGAATTGACGTGGAAATTTGGCATTCGCTTCGACAGGGAAGAGGACAGGATTAGAGATGCGCTCGTCTGCCCACGAGAGGAGGAGATCGATGTAGACTGGTGCACTGACACGTGTTGGTTTCTGATGGAGAAGTAGTTGAAGAAAGGCGGGAAGGATTAGCATTCGATTTTCAAGTGTCGATTCTACACCTTCTCCTCTTCTCTCATCTTATCTCTCTCATTACTCACCTTGTAGTTAACACCATCCTTCCAGAGGTACTCACTGTCACCATGCGAGAAGGGAGAAGCAAATGTGAGTCACGTCGTCGAGCAGATTCACACAAGGAACATGCTTCTCGATTCTTTCTTCCCCCCAAAGTCTCCTTCTTCACTCACGCTTTACCAGCCGCCATCGTAGGACATGATTCATCGGTACAGAATTGCGAACATGTTCCGTAGATCATGGATGCAGCGTTGAAGAAGTGCACTATGATGAGAGAATGATGGAAGAGACGATTGGATCAATATCAAGTCCACTGCTGCTGATCAAAGTCCTCTATCTCGTGCCTCCTATCCTCCTTCTCCACTCCACCGACCCGTATTCACTGCAATCCATTCATTCAAATCCTCTCCTTCCGGTAGTTTCACAGTCGAACTCAATTCACCTCCGCCGAGGGTAGCACGCATTGTAGCTTGCATTGTTTGTTGTTTCGATCCGGCTGGTAGTTGACGCTCAGGTTTCTGTTGTGACGAGAGTAGGAGTGTGATGATGATTGCGCCATAGGAAGAAGGAAAGAGAGTCGCAAGTCATATCGATGTGAGCAATGAAATCGAGCGAAGCATGCAGCAGCAGTCTCATTCTTCTCCCCTTCCTTCCTCGATCTCTCTCCATCACTGCTGACAAAAGTTTTATTCCTATCCCAGAATGAGTATGCTTCATCGCCATTCGTCTGTTGTGCATCTTGTGGATTGAATTCCGGCTCCTGTCCATTCGCAGGTGCAACATCATCACCACCACCGTTTTGTTGAGGCTGATATTGTGCCTGATGCTGTTGATCTGTCTTGTTTACCTGTACAGGCTGTGAATCATCATCTGACGGCTTGCCGCAGAATGCACCCATTCAGAAGAGATGGTGTCGAGGAAGTCGAGAGGTAGTGAGGAGGATGAGGATGAGAGAGGATGAAGGCAGACCTTTTCTAGTCAGTGCTCACTGATGTTCGAATTGATTGAGAGAACTGTCAGAAGGCAGAATAAATACACAAACACAATGTATCAGTAAGGAAAAGTAGAATCGTGCATGAAACTCGAGAGATGGAGCAACGACAGCAGGCATGCGAGCAGAAGGACAACGTGCTGCTGTTGCAGTCGCATCAACACTGCATGTCGCAATGAATGCAACTGCAAAGAGTGAGAGTACAGTCCAAGCAAGATCTTACACAGCATGAAGGATACGTACACTACGAGAACGAGAACGTGCGAAGCGTGGGTACCTGCAACTGTGAACTTAAAAATTCTCAAGCGCAGTTATATTTTAATGCGTTCCTCTGATCGATTGGATGTAGACCAGATTATGATATTGATGGTGGAGATATGATAGGTTAAGTTGAGTGAGTAAAACAAGAGTTACATTTTTATCGTCACGCGTTCGTGCAACAGACGGGTCCGAGGTTGGGCTAAGCTTTTTTCTCATCCCAGCTCCTCATTGGGTGCACTCGAGTCGTGGCCAGCCAATTTCATTCACCATGACGAACACGACATCAGTATCAGCATCGTCTGCATCTGTAGCATCTGCTGCCACCTCACACGCCTCATATCTATCGCATCGTGTACTCGCATCTGATGTCACTCCATCCTCCACCTCATCCTCTACCACCCCCACCTACTTCTACCCACTCCACCATCTCTCTCGTTGGTCGGGTGCAATCTCTTCCACTGCACCAGTGACAGAAGTGAAGAAATCCATGGCAGAAGCGAAGGCGGTGATCGAAGTGAAATGTAAGAGGGATGGTGTTGTATTGGAGACGATGTACAGGAAGATTGGAACCACAATGTGAGTGGAGGAGAAGGAGGAGGGAGTGAGCGAAGTAGGAAGAAGGAAGAAGGAAGATTGAGTGTGGAGAGAAAGTAGGAGAGGAGAAGAGAAGTTGATAGCATGACGCAAATATCTTAATATCTCCTCCTCTCGTCCATCTTTCAGCTGCGTCTCCGAGTCCGGTTTCCTACTCTCACTCGAAGCATGGTCACACTCTCGTCCTTCCTCTGCACTCACTGCTTTCATGCGTACAGTTGATCAGACACGACGGGAAGTCTTTCATGATGTCACGAATTCGCACGCTGCAGGCCCTGCTTCCTCCACCTCAGCAATCTCACTCAAGTCACTTTATCAGCTGCAAGAGAGATATGCACCTGATTCAACAGCACAATCACAGCGGCACGGTGGTCTTCTCTCCGCTTCACTCAGTGCACCGAAGCAGCAATTCTCACTCGCTGCATTCTTGGATCAACATTTACAATCGAGTACGACATCTTCTTCCAAAGCCATCCTCTCCCGCTCAACTACAGCTGCCTCTTCTTCTTCTCATCCCAATTCAGCATCACAATTCCAACAACGTGCTGATCTTCTCTCTCGTACACTCACTGACCTCACTCATCTGCAATCCTCCTGGCGTGCTGAGCTCTCCTCCACTCAACAATCACATCCACAGTTGATTCAAGCTGAGATGGAGCGTATTGAACTCGCACAACGTGAGCTTGCTACACTTCAACAACAACACTCTCAAATCCAGCAGCATCTCCACACGCACAATTCGTCAACACACGATCTCCACACGAAAGTTCAGAAACTTCAATCAAATATTGCTTTTATCATGAACGTACAAGAGTATGAACAGATTCTGGCGAATTGTATAGAGTTGAGTGAGAAATGTGCGAAGGAACAGGATATGCAGATGATGAGTGGTGGCGCGACTCCGACAGCATTAGCAGCATCAGCAGCGAAAGCATCAGGAGCATCAAAAGATTCTACCAACAACGCGAACACAGCAGTGAATCTCATTGGCGGAATCGATTCTCGTCGTATCAAAGAGTCGTGTGAGAACTTTGTGAGATTGTTGAGATATTATCAGAGTTTGAAAGAATCTGTGAGAGTTATTAATGAGGAACATGAACGAAATATTACAGCATCATCATCTTCTCAACCACCATCACGTTGGTCTGGTGTTCCTCATCTTCAATCCCTCCTTCAAACACGCATACTTACTCTCCTCCAATCAATGCAATCGAAGTTGATACAATACTATCAACAAGTCCTTCAAGCACTCAATTGGCCACAGACGACTCAGACATTACTTCTGGGATTGCAGGCTGATCCAATGGGTGGAAACGTGGACTCGTCCTCGAATACGAACGAGCATCTCCACTTATTCGAGCTCCTAACCGAGAATCTCATTCGTATTCAGATGTTACTTGAAGAATGTGATCTCATTGAGGAATCGAGGAAGATTGAGCGAGAGATTCAAGGCAAGTTGCTGCAGACTGATGCAACAACCAAGAAATCGACTTCATCATCAACAACGACGAGTTCATCTTCATCATCATCGTCACCAGTCCAACTTTGGGTCCTCACTTTGCTTCTGCAACCGATCTACAAACGATTCTACTTCCATTTCGATTCGACTCCACCTGTTACGCATGAGATCGTGCAACCGAATAATGCGCCTGGTGCATCCTTATCTGCTTCTTCCTCCACGTCGTCCTCATCATCTTCAGCACAAATCCACACCAATCGTCTCGACAAACCCGAATGGATCTGTACCTTCCTTGAGAAATCGTATGTTGATCATAAAGATTTTCTTGAGAGGATTGTCCAACCGATTGTGAATCGATGTGCGTATGAGAAGGTGGGTCGAACCACAAACAAACGTCGCTCAGCTTCATCTGGAGTATATGAAATCTCCTTAGAATTCCTCGAGAATCTTCTCGGATTCTACGCGAAGAAACTGAGTCGTTCAACCACACTTAATATGCTGATGTATGATCCGATGCTACTACGACATACACTGACGGAATTGATGTCATTCGAAGCAAAACTTGGTTCACTCTATTCCTATCCAATCTCGTCCTCTTCACGAATCTCCCTCCTCGATCCTTTCCTGAATTCGCACGATGTGTTCCAGGCGATTGTGAAAGTTGAGAAAGATGTTGTGAATGCAGGATTGGATCGGTTGAGAGATGCACCTCATCCTTGGGAGAGGTTGCAGAAGAGGAAGAGAGCCATGTTGAGGAGTGATGGCGGAGATGATGATGAGGATGAGGGTCAAGAGTTGGATGCTATAGAGATGATTGATGAGGATAGTGTCGCTCCGGATGCCGATCCATCCTCTCCTACCTCCATCTCATCTTCCTCCTCCTCCCTCCTCCACTCCTCTTCCTCCGCCACTCACTCCTCCTACACCTTCCTCTCCCTCGTCGATCATCTCACTTCACACTATCGTTCGTACAAATATCTGAATCATCGTCTTCTCATCTTGAAAGATCTTCAATTTAAGTTATTCGAGATTTACGAGGAAGATCTCATTAGAGAGTATCAAGAGAATTGGAAGAAGATGGAAGAGAATGTCAAGAGAGGTGGATTGAAGCTATTGAATTTGGTGAGAAGAGGTGGTGGTGGTGGTGAGGACAATGCCAACGGAAATACGAAGGCGAAGAATCATACGAGTGGCTCTTCCTCTGACTCCTCTTCAATCACAACCGCCTTCTCCTCCCTCAAAACCGCCGTTGTCAATCCAATCCACCTCTGGCATACCCATACTGGATTACTGAACTCAATCGAATATATCATCACGATCTTACAAGAATGGAATGATGAAGTGATCTATGTCGAGTTGTATTATTATTATACACATAAGTTGAAGATTCAGGAGAGTATGATGAAAGCGTGGAAGGAGTCAACTCAGGCTGCAGCGACAATAAGTTTGAATGCCAATGCATCATCCGCTGGTACTATCATTGTCAAGAATGCGACATCGATTGGCGGCACTTATGTGAAGCATCCAGCGAATGCACCAATAGGAGGCAGTAGCGAGTCTTCAACCGATGGAATCGAGGAAATCTATCTTACGAGTGAGGAACTTGCACTCTGGATGGCGAATGGTGGAAGAGTTGGTCCTGCGACTCAAGATACTAATATTTACAATAACGTCTCATCGACTGCATCTCTCACAAACATCAATTCAGCATCATCGACGAATAACACCATTGCTTCTGAATCAAAACTTCCTCCTGAATTCCAGACAGCGATCGAACAATTAGCAACACTCACGTCTGCAGGCAACACTAAGTCTGGTGGACAGAACGCAAGAGCGAAGTCGAATGTGAACAACCTTTTTGCATCCTCTGCATCCATGTCAGCTTCTTCTCCTGTCGTATCACCACCACCTCCATCGTCTTCCTCCCTTCCTCTCGATCTCAGTATCACTGGGACACTCTTCTCTCCAATCCTCACGAGTTACAACTCTCTTCGTGAAGAGATGTTACATTCACTCATCCATCTCGTCGTGAATCAATTTCGTGTAAGTCTTACAAGGGCACAGTATATGAAGAAGGGACATCTGATGAGAGAGGAGGAAGTGTTTAGTCATCCACAGTTGAAAGAGGCGTTCTTTCAGCATGAGGACGATGATCTCAGCGGCGCAACCGATCATAAAACAGCACGAACACCAGATTGGGATGTACTCGAACAACATCTTGATATCTCGCGTGAGTTGATACAACCACTCATCGAATTGAAGATGCAACTTATTGTTGTGAAGGAATGTCTGACGAAGTCGGTAGCGAGGAGAGAGGAATGGACATGGCGGTATTCATTCGATCCGTGTTCTTGCGCATGATGTTCATCTCTTTGTCTTCCTCCACATCTCTTCCTCTCACAGATCCCTCCATCGTCCCTTCTGGAGCAGCGTCGCCTCCAAGCTATCCCAACTACTCTTCGATGATCTCGTCGTCGATCAATACTTCACACGTGGTGGCATCTTACAATTCATGCGTGATATGCGTGGTGTGTTTCAAGTATTTCTTATCTTCTCAGCTGCAGCTGCTTCGACAGGCGCGGATTCAGCGACGAAATCATCACATTTTAAGCTTCTGCATGATACGATTCACCTACTCCTTCTCTCACCATCGCAACTACAGACACTCGAGACACAACTCACGACAGGCGCTGTTGCATCAGGTAGCAGCACATCCATTCGTAGCTTCCTCTCACGTGCACCATACTTCGTACAGAGGTTGAGTGTCGCACAAGTGATCAGCATCGTACAACATATTCGTGTTGAACAGGAGCGTGACTCTTCGACTGAAGAGGACGAACACACGAGGAGACAGGTGAGCGAAGAAGAGGCGGAGATTATTGAACAGGCTGAACAAGAGGTGCAGCAGGAAGAGGAGGAGGAGGATCAAGATGACACAGATGAGAATCAAGTCGATGTCAATGATTCGAATCCAACCGATGAAGCCTACGATGACGAGCAAGAGCAGGAGCAACAGTACACAGATGAGGATGATGCACATCATCAACAACAACAAGGTGATGACAATGAAGAGTTCGGTGGATTTCCAGACGAGGAGGAACAGAGCGGCGTCGAACCTTGAAAAAACGCAAGCGAACTCAGCCGCTTCAGCTTTCAGTATCACGGCTCGAACTCCGCTTGATGCAGATGATTTGTCACTCATACTCATACATGATGATTTTCTGACACACACGTCTGAAAGTCTTAATTATTGAAAGCGGCCAGTCAAATTTCTTTGCTGAGAAATCGATTCATCAAAAAACTCACAAGTTGAGAGAACAGCACACGCAGCAACCAACAGAGAAACAGTCAGTCAACGCCACTTGCACCATCGCATACCACAGAGTGGTAACATTGTGATACTATCATCACTGATCATTCTACTTCATCATCCTGCTGCTGGTGGCTAGTAACGTTCTGCCGCTCTGATTGGAGATGAATGCGACTGCTTAGAACCTAGAACATGATACCATAATGCGCGATGATCCGACACACACAGAGCTGAGGCACCACACCATCATCACACACACGCGAGGAGCACCAACAAATGCGATGTGACCACGAGGTTGACAAATCAGGTGTTCTCGCAGAGGATCGGCATGAACGACGAGAACATCGCACTCCTCGCAGGAGCCATTGCAGAGATCTCAACTCTCTCCTCTCTGCATCTCTCCTCTCTTTGCCGACACTCACACTACCTCTATCTCATCTGATTCGCAACGATGCGTACCGTCATTCACACCGCCAGCGGAGAGATCAAATATCACCACTCATCTCTGTTTCAGGGCAAATAATTCCGTCGCACTTGCTGGTCAGTCACTCCGCGGTGTCCATCAACATACACACTACGTGTCTGCTGTCTGCTGTCTGCACTCATCGTTATCACGACGAGTCTACTGATCATCATCATACCTACTTAACCCTTGCTCTGCTCTCGGCCTATCGGTGTTGATGCTCATCAGCCCTTTCCACCAACCGTGCGAATTAAATGAGTGCACTCCGTGGCAGTTCAGACGATGTTGGTGGTCTACTCGGTTTTGTTGCTGATGCAGCCGCTGCAGCTGAGGCAGACGCAGCAGCTGCGTCGGCAACTGCATCAGCATCACCGACAGACTCATCGAGTCGTGTCGCACCACTCCTGCCGCCTATGATACACGATCGTCCACAAACCTCGAGCGTCGAATCCAGTGGTGCAACTTCACCAAATGCAAGCACAGGCAATTCATCACATGGTGTCATGAATAATCATCACAATCATCCACCACCACCGATCGCACGCGATCTTCATATTGAGGTACCGAGAAAGTCAGCCGCAATTGGCACCTCATCGAGATCACCTCCTGTTCTACCTGGACTTCAATTACCACAACATTCACAACACGAGCCAATCGTGATCAATGATGATAATGGTAGTGATGTCTCACTCGATGATGGTAACGGTAGTGGTGTGGATGTCTCACACGCAATCGCTGCGACAACCTCAATCAGCTCCTCCTCCACCACTTCTTCCGCTGCCGCCGCCGCTGCAGCAGCAACTGCTGCACTCAATGGTACAGGCAAGCCACTTCGTAACAAGCGTCGTCGTGTTGAGGATATTTCACCACACGAGATCTGGTCATGTGCTTATTCACCATGTACTAAGATCTACAAACGTACCTCAACAATCTCAATCAATAATCACCGACATACTTGTAGGTTTCGTCCGACACGTCAGATGACATTACCGAATCTACCAATGTTACCACAGATGCAGACACAGATGCAGATGCCACCGATGCCAATGCCGATGCAGATGCCGATGTCCATGCCAATGATGATACCACCGATGCATCATCCACACCAACAGCCACATATGAATATGAATATGAATATGAACATGTCACCAATGCCTCTGAACCCTTATATGCCACCACAACAGCCGCAGATGAATCCTTACCTTGCCATGCAGCAGCAGCAGCAGCAGCAGCAACCACCACCTCACCAACAACAGCCACCTCAGTTTCAGTCACCGACAGACCAGCAACTGCCGCAACCAACCTCTCCTCAACTCCAAGCCTTGGCTCAACAACAACAACATTATCAGCAGTACCAGCAACAGCAGCATCAACAACAACAATTGCAGCAACAGCAGCAACAGCAACAACAACAACAACAATACTGGAACTACAACATGATGCTTCCACCTACAGCCTCTCCTTCTGGTTCTGGTGCTTCTGTCGCACCTTCCTCTGCTACTCCTCCTACATCAGCAACCACTCCAACTCCACCTTCAACAACCTCGCCTCCCAATGCTGCTATCATCTCACCACAATATCCACCTGGAACCTTTACGGCGATGTTTCCACATGGTTATCCGAATGGCACGAATGGTAGTAGTGGTGCAATGAATGGCATCGGTACGCCACCGAATGGATTCAATAATGGTACGATGACACCAACGAATAATATTGGTAGTGGCGGCGGTAGTGGATTAAATAATCATTCACCTCATTCACCATTCACACCACCGATGATGCACTCGCCGTATCAAGTTCCTCACCCACATCAACAGCAGCATCAGAATATGAGCATGACACCACCCGCATCTCTCCAACATCAACAACAGCAGCAACAGTACCAACAACAACAGGCACAACAAGCACAGTATGCACAATCGATGCAACACCAACATCAACATCATACTTCACCTGTGTTTCAACCAAATCCACTCTTTCCTCTTCCACATCAACCACCACAGCGTGTTCCATCAGCCATGTCGAATTATAATTTACAAATTCAACAACAGCAGCAGCAGCAACAGTATGCACAATCCCTACGTCCACCACTTCTACCACCATCCATGCAACAACCAATGCCGATGCCACCATTTACACAAGCACAACAGATGAGTGAGCCACCACCATCTCTAAGTACTTCAACTAATGGTATGACACCACTTCAAGCACATCTTCAGATGGCTGAGAGACAACAGCAGATGGAGCGAGAGTTGATACAACAACAACAAGAGACAGCAGCTGCGACACTACTCGCACGCTGAGAACCCCAAGCCAAATGTCATGCATAGTACCGTCGACGAATCGCTTCACAGCAAACCTACGTCTTGGCAGCTACACCCACACCTTTTCTACCCTTCTGTATCATCGAGTGATGGCAATGATTTTCACACATGAATCACCCAACACTCAAACGTCAACATTGTATTTTGTTTTCTGCAAGGTCGATTATTTTACACTTCTAAGTTATACATCATTTACACACTCACACAATCTTTCCAAATCTTTCAAATTCGAGAACTTGTCTCCGCGGCAAAATCATTTTTCTTTGTGTGTTGTGTAGTGATGTTGAGAAACACCTTTTTGTTGAGAGGTTGAATGCAGTGGATCTGTGTTGCAATTGATTGATCAACTTGAGGATGAAACACCGATCATTAGGAAGGAGATTGTTTCTTGCTGTTGTCCTTCGCAAATTGGTGCACCTTCGTTGTCAGTGCCGCTTTCTGCTTCTTCTTCTCTGCATCTTCTTCCTCCAGCAACTTCAACAATCTCCTCTCCTCTGTCTCCATCACTTCTGCATCTTCATTCGTCTCATGATCATATCCAAGTAGATGACACACGCCATGTACTGTCAATACTCTCAATCTCGACTTCAACGTACGCTCATCACACTGCTGCTTCTTGATCTGTCTCGCTACGTATGGTAGCGAAATCAATATCTCGCCAAGATCGCGTACATCACCGATAACAGGTGGAAGAGGACGATCGTGTGGTGGCATGGAGGCAGATGATGATGGTGGTGGTGGTGGTGGTGTCGGTGTCAGACGCTGAAATGGGAATGAGAGTACATCAGTCGATTTATCTATCCCTCGATACTGCATATTCTTCTTCTTCTTCATTGTCTGATCACCTGTCAACCATATTGAGAGTGCATAATCGGATAAGCGGAGATGTGAGAGAATGCGTGTAGCATCACGATGAAAGAGTGTCTTGTTGATCGGTGTTGCATGATGGGTGTGACGAATTGTGACTGCAGTGAGAATAGCGATATAGAAAAGGAGAGTTAGATTCGCAGACATGAGAGGATGCGAAATCAAGTGCAATGTTGTTCTCTGCTGCTCGTCCTCTCATGCTGCGCTAGTTGCTGACCTGCGAGAAGTTGTGTCGATCGATGCATGACAATGAGGATGACGACGATGATGATGAATGGTCAGCAGTGAGAGAAAAGAGACTTGACAATCAAACAACTGAAGACAAAGGAAGAGGAAAATTGAGCAAGCAGCACGCCAAGTGTGAAGACAATATCAAAAGCAGCAGTAACAAAACAAAACAAAAAGAGAATTCTTTACTCTGGGGACAGCGAGGATTTGAACCTCGGACCTCTCGGATCCAAACCGAGGATGCTACCAACTACACCACAATCCCTTGTGAATGAGTCGAACGAGCAATGAAAGGAGTTGTTGTTTCCCATCACCTGTTACTTTTGCCAGAGATGGGAGTGAACATTACTGCTTGTTGTTTGTCACACGAATGAACATGATCATTTGAGTGCTTTAGTTGTATCAAGTTCCAAGCGTGTTGATATTTGCAAGGATATCTTCGTCGTCTTGAGTTCTCTTGCACGAAGTCACAGAGAACACACATGCGAAGCAGCAGAACGATGATGCGACTCGCATAACATTAACATCAAAAAAGAATGCAAAAGAATATTATTCATATTGGGGACCGCGAGGAATCGAACCTCGGACCTCTTGAGTCCAAATCAAGGATGATCAACCACTACACTACGATCCCATGAAAGATGAATGAAAAGGAAATGAAATCGATACTTCTTTCCCATCACCATAATTGTGTTTGTATTGTAGTTGTAGTGAGTGAGTGTAGTATGTGATACTATTAGTCTGACCTACTTATATTGTTGTTGTTCTTGCTTGTTTGCTGCTGCGCAACCGTGAGGAATCAGGCGGTCTGCACCACTTCGAGATTTCTTCATCTCGTTGCCGACCTTTCGATCGCATCCATTTCAGCCTCGAATCGTGTCGTTGGTGTTTTGGATCATCGCGATAAATCCTCAGTGCCTCCTACTTGTGCACTATTGAGTCACTCATTCTCTCACTGTGACCTCACCGTCATCAACTCACAGTCGCCAAGAGCTCGCTCCTTGTTCTCGGATTCAACGAGTACATCAGCTGAAACAAAGGTCCTCCTCTCAGTATGCGTCGAACTAACTCCGATGCGAACTCAAGGTCGCCACCACCGCTTCAACAGCAGTATCAGCATCAACAACGAACGGAATATGATGATTCTTCACCTTCCCATCCTTCCCTCCTCATGTCATCACCTGCATCAGCTTCCTCCTCCTCATTCGTACCAGAAGGTGGTGGAGGAGGAGGATTCCATTCCATGACAAATCAATCTGTTGTTCGTATGACAAGTAGTCCGATGTCAACACCGTTTTCTGCATCTGCATCTGCTTCGTCGGAAGGACAGTATCAACAGTATCCTCTTCATGCACATACGTTACAACAACATGATCAACAGTATCAACATCAACAACATCAACAGCACGCGTCTTACGCTGCTGCAGTTACTGCCGCCACTGCCTCCTCTTCTGCAGCTGCTGTCCTTGTTTCAACACCACTAAGCAACATGGGTAGTTCATCTTCCTCACTCGATACGACAGGTAATAATAATAATATGAATAATACACTAGCAAAGCGTACGAATGTGAAATCATCCCATCAACAACAACAACAGTACCAACAGCACCAGCAGCAGCATCGATCGAATCACTACCAACAACAACAACAACAACAACAGCAGCAACAACAAGCAAAACGACGTTATTCCAGTAGTGCTGATGATCATGAGTTTAACTCGACAGATGATGATGACGATGAGGAGGATGAGTTGACAGAGGAAGATCTGTCGATTGAGAAGTGAGTCGTGGAGGGATGAGAGGAGAGGAGGAGGAATGTTGAGCGAGTATGTATGAGAGGAGAGATATGACAAAACTAGATTCAATTTCCGTCTGATCCTATTCCTTCTCCCTCTCTCCCTCTCTCTCTTTCTCCTTCCTCACACAGCTACATGCGTCGTAACCCTTGCGTACTCGATCGTACCTCCTCCTTTCTCACACGTCATTCTTGGCTCTATCAAGTGTTCGCTATTACACTCACAATTTCCGGTGTTGCATTAGGTACACTTGCTGGTCATACACTTCAGTTTGGTACATGGAAGTATGTCTGTATCTATACATGTGTGATTGTAGATTTATTACTGTATACAACATGTACACGTATGTCACCCGGGCAGGCACCACGATGTTCGGATGAAGCAAGTGTCATTAAATTACTGCATGGTTGGCCTTCACAGACTGCTGTTGCACATTATGGACTACATGCATCCGAATGGAGTCGTAGTTGGTCCTACTGTATGACATGTCAATCATGGCGTCCTGCACGTTGTCATCATTGTAGTACATGTAATACGTGTGTCCTCCTCCTCGATCATCATTGTGTGTGGATTGGAAATTGTGTCGGTGCTGCAAACTTGAAAGTGTTTGCAACATATTGTATGTGGACGATGATGTTGAGTATGTATGGGGTTTGGATTGCACTGAGGTTTGTGATGGAAGGAACGACGGAGGAGGAGGAGTTGAATATTAGTACCACCGCATCATCATCTTACTTCAACATCCTCCCCTCCATCACCGATCCAACCATCCATCTTCTTCTCTTTCTCCTCCTCCTCATCATCAGTCTCACTGGGTTGTGTGCAACCGGTTGGTTAGTCCTGCGATGTTTTCATATTCTGATGAAGAATGAAACTGGAATTGAGGGGTTGAAGAAAGTGAGAGAGAAGGAAGAGAGGAGGAAGAGAATGTTGGGAGAGGGAGGAGGTCGTAATGAATTGAATCAACACCAGCAGCAGCAGCATCATCATCAACTTCCAGCATCATCCACAACTGCAGCCATATCATCAACCTCACTCACATCACCAACACGATCACGTGCAAATACGAAAACTTCGCTCCTCTCATCCTCCACATCCTCATCCTCATCCACATCATCATCAACAACTTATAAGAAGACTGATCGGTCACAATCAGCTGATGATGCTTCGTCGTTGGAGATGGAGAATGGCTCAGCTGCTGCTGCGAATTCTGCATCTGTATCGACCTCTCTCTCCGCATCACCTCCACACGCTCATCCCTCCTCATCATCTCCTCAACATCTCCTCCCCTGCTCCGTCGATCTCGATCGTTTCGGTCACCCACATCGATACTTCTCACCATTTCAATGTGCTTGTCATACAACTCCTTCCTCTTTCCGGGTGTATTATTGCTCCTCATTCAACTACCCTTCCTTACAATCACAAGAGACAAGTATTCCACCACAGCCTTACTATTATGAGTATGATTCAAAAGAAGGTGCGACTATGAATGCATGGTTATTTCATGAAGATTTGAAGCGTATGTGCGCATTGCATGAATGGGTCAAGAATGGATCACATCATGTTTTACTGGTGGGGAAACATATGCAGGGGAAGAAGGAGAAGGATGAGGAGAGGAGGGTGATGATGCTTGCGGAACAGGAAGCGAGACAGGAGTTGAAACAGAATGCGATGTATATGTGAGAAGAAGGATGAAGTTGAATATTGTGCAACATTTTTCCTGTTGACTTCGAGTCCAGGCATGATGAATTCATACACATGCGTGAGATGAATTGTTCGACAACTCACAGCTGAAATGCACGATAGGCGAAAATGCTGCTTGAAGGAGAATGACAGAGATCTTTGCTTCTCATTTTTCCTTTCTCTTCTCTGCTCCTGCTGCTCACGCTTCCTCGCACCCTATGCAACCTCCTTACGCCAGTGGTCGACCGCCGTACCTGGCACCAATGCCGCAACAGCAGCCAACGCGAGCACCAGCATTCTCTTCCTCTACGAACAACTTCATCCCTGCCGTTTCCGCTTCTTCCTCTTCCTTCCCACCACCTGCTCTTCCTCCTCCGTCAATGCCGATCCCTTCTGTCACAGAAATGAGCACACGAGATCTCTTCCGACCGGCAGCACGACCACGAGCGACAGTAGCTTCCTCTCAATCACAACAACGACAGCAACGATTACAGCAACAAAGACAACAGCAACTGCAACAGCCCACATTCGCGCCGCAACGTCCGACACAACCACGCTCGAGTGCATCATTTAGAGGAACGAATGAAGGAGGATCGTTAGCATCATCCACTTCAAGTGCAACGAGGCAGCATCTGAAGCCGTTCATACCGCCGCCACAACCGGTCTCGAACAGTAGCAGTATCGGTGGAAGACCACTCCGTCCTGTACAAGTAGGTGTGACAAATCCATTCAGTTGGCAAGCGCAGCGACAGCAGGCAGCAATTGGTCGACCGATCGACCAGCTACCGACATTTACCTCAGCAGCTCCTCAATATCCACCTCAATATCCACAGCAGCAACAACAACAGAATCCTCAGCAGTCATCGTTTGCTCCACCACGTATCACCGAGACAACATCGCGATATTTTGCTCAGCCTGCACAACAGCAGCAGCAGCAACCATTGGAACAACCGACGCTACATCAGAAGCAGCAAGAAGAGCGAAAGCAGGACCCTCGACCTACTCATGCTCTTTCGCTTGATGAGCTCTTCCCACCGTTGAGTATGAGCAGCAGCAGCAATAGCGATGCATCGGTGAGCAGCAGTGTTACTGCCGCGGCGATGGTGGAGTCAACAGGAGAGACAGCGCTTGTACCTCTTGAGCAGCGACAACAACAACAGCATCTGACTCCATCGGTCGTTGGCTCCATCATCGGTGCATCCACGACCTTACCACCAAGCACGCGCAGCATGTTAATAGTCCAACCCGATTCAATGGTACGCTACCGAGAGTTATTCGATCAGCTCTCGCTCCACTTCGACTTGAAGCAATCGATCTCGATTCCGTGTGATATCATTGTGAGTGGATCACCTACGCAGGCGATTTGTGTGGTGAAAGAAAAGGAGTTGATATTGGCGATGCAGAGAAGAGCGATGGCGGAAAAGTTAGTCAGGAGAAAGGAAAGAAGGGAAGCAGAGCCAACTTGAACCTTCCTTTGTTTTCTTCTCTGATCCTTCCTCCTCCTTCTTCCATGCAGACTCCGTAAGCTCATCAATCGTGCTCGTCCACCGATCCTCATCTGTGTACGTATTCTTGATGCATGGCAGACAGATGACAAGCACGTATGTCTTGCTCAGTTAATGCTCAGGTGAGTTGGAAGGATGGAAAGAGTGGAGAGTTCCATTCTTCTTCAGTCCTCATGTCGTCTCTTGCTCTCCTCTGCCATTCACAGTGAGCACTCCCTTCTCTTCGACATCAGTTGGATTTGTGTCTCGCAGTGGTCATCTGCAGCACTGAATGTGCAGAAAGTGTATCAATGTTCGAAGGAGGAGTTACAGAAACGAAAGGAAGAGAAGATGTCATTATGAAGAGGAGGAGCAGGAGGCAGAAGACTTGCTTTTTATTTCACTCATTCTTTACATCTTTTCTGTTTTTAACAGGCTCTAGTTTTACCTGTAACAGTCGACAGTGCAGAGAAAACACTTCAGAGCATTGAGGAGGTCGGATTGTCCAAAGCTCAGTCGTTAGTTCTGGGTGGAATGAGGGTCGACGCGTGCGCTTTTCCATTTCTGACTTCATCTTTTCCATCCTCCTCCTCTCACACTCCTCTCTGCCAGTATCACCATGATCAACGCGTATGGTTCTCTCCTCGATGTCTTCAATGCAGACCCGATATCACTCTGTTTTCATACCGGGATTAGTGAGACTCAAGCTCAGACATTGCATGATATCTTGCATAGAAAGGCGACGAAGAAGTATGTGCCAAAACCAAATCCACTGAAAGTGAAGAAGTTGAAGGAAGAGGAAGAGAAGAAACAACAGAAAAGACAAAAGTGAGGAAAGTTGGCTGCAATGATGCGTGCCTGTTGTCCTACAAACATAAAAGAATGAGCGCGAATTCAAGTCAAACTGCACTGATTGAATCTTGCACAATGAGATTGTATGACATTTCGTGAATTCATGCGACTTGAACAAATTTCAAATCAAGCCTGCTCGGTTGGTTTCTCTTCGTTTCCAGTTCCTTGCTGCTGTGGCTGTATCTTATGTTTCTCTTTCTGCAACGCATCATAATCCACTTCATCCTTCCATTCAAAGATATCCCACGGATATTCCACATGTGTCAAGAAGAGTCCATTTGATGGTGCCGAATGAAATCCGATCATTCGTCGAATTTGAATCCATTCTTTCTCCTTCTGTTTGACATCCTCTACTTCACACAACGCACGTTTCAACTGTTCCAGTTTCACTAAGCCACGTCCAATCGCAACGAGTAAACCAGTCATGTTACGGATTTGATGATAGAGAAATGAACGGGAGGAGAAGTGGAATGTGATGTGGAGTGGAGGAGGTGGAGGGGAGGCAGCTGTTGAAGAAGATTGAGTGGAAGGAGATTGAGGAGATGAGGAAGGATGGTTGTCGGTTGAGGTCGAAGTAAGAGCTGCATCAGATGTTAAGGAACCATTGCTTCGTTGAACATTCGTCCACGCTGCACTTTCTCCTTCCACTACCATCGTCGCTTGCATACTCCTGACACTCGATGTGGCTTGACATCCTGTCGATTGAAATGCAGCGAAATCATGTCTGCCTGTGAATATCTCACATGCACGTTGCATTGATTCGAGATCAACACCACGATCAGCGGCAAGGAGCGGAACACTCCACATGCGATCACGATCAAAGATGGATGTCTCACGTGCATGACGATGATGAAGGGATTGTTGCTGTGTGATCAGGATACGATACTTGTAATGTCGCATCATTGCAGAATGACGTGCATGTGGCATGGTGATTTCATCATCATGCGTGAACTGAGAAGGTACTATCGAAACATGTTTCAACTCAATCCTCCCTGCATGTCCATTCACTCGAAGATAATGATTGACACCTCGACGAAATTTCATGGAGGACATGATTAGATGTGGATGGCCGTATTTATCCAACCCACGATCGATATCAACATGAAATACTTGTCCTAGTGCATGTACACCACTGTCTGTTCTACCACTTCCTATGATCTTGACAGGTCGACCACGTTCACCGATAATCGAAGTGATTGCATGTTCGATGGAAGCGGAGACACTGAGATTGGTGTCGAGTGAGGAAGAACGTGACCAACCACGATAACGAGAGCCGTGATATTCGACGACGCACATGTAACGCACGATGGGAGTTGAGATTGCAGCTGTCGCAGTGGTGGCGGTGATGGAGGTTGCTGCTTGTTTCTCTGAAGTTGATTCGAGCGATATTTGATCAGGATTAGACTTGATTGTATCAGTAGCAGTAGCATTCTGATTCAACTTTCGAGTGGAGGAAGTGAATCGACGGAGATGATACCGCTGCAACTGCTGTTGCAGTTGAGGTTGAGGATGAACAGCGCAACCGCTTCTGCTGGTATAGCATCTCTGCTGCTGCACTCGCTGCTGTTCACAGCTCTGTAGTAATCGAGCAGCGCATGATGCAGTGAAACTCTGCGCTATGGAACATCGATCGATGCATGAGTGCAGCACTCGAGTCGATGCGGCTGAGGATGTGAGGCGAAGCATCGATGCTGCGGCAGAGAACGCAAATGAAATCAACTGATGCAGTGATAGAGGAGATGATGGGGGATTTGGACAGCACCGCAGACGGGACAACTAGAGCAAGCAGCTGGCAGAGCATGCAAGGATCGATCGATTTTCAAAGTGCCGACCACTGGCTTCCATTCACTTTTCTTCTCTTACACTCAATATGATTGTGAAAATTAGTGAACTTGGCGAGATGATGTACCACAATAGTAAGCACATATTGTATCTCCGGCGAGCTATGATGCCAAGTATCCATAGAGCAATCAAGCTCGAAAGGGTGATGGCTGGGAAAAATTTCTCGGCTGTCATTTTTCCTCTTGCGCTCGTTGCCTCTCTGCAAGGAATCATCTCTCGGCCATATCTCATCGCATCTCATCATAACCTTATTTTTGCATTCCCTCATCATGGCTGATCCGAAAGCATCCAAACCGAAGGAGGTGAGGATGAGGAAGCTGATGCGAGATATTCCAATCATCGCTGCTGCACGAGTGCATTGATCTGCTCTTGCATTCATTCTTACTCACTCACTTCTCCATCCTCCTCAACAGGTCCAAGTCCGTGTCGAGATCGTGAAACTGAATCAAGGTGATACTGCACCGATTCCTGATATCGAAGATGTTGTACTCGATACCGCTGCTACATACTTAGACTTAACCAATCTTCGTGCAACCTCCTTACCATCTCTTGCGAGTATGTATCAACTTCAGAAACTGACTCTGCGACACAATTGGTTACAAACATTTGATTACATCGAGAGTGGATGTAAGAATTTGATTGAATTAGATTTGTATGAGAATAAGTTGAAAGATATGAAGAGTGCGAGTACGTGGAGTGGGAATGCGAATACAGATGCGACGCCAAGTGATGCAGCGAGTGCAAGTGCGGCTGCAGCGGCTTCTTCAACTTCAGCATCTGATGCATCATCCTCCACTTCATCGTCAAAGCCAACACTCATCCTTCCACCTGACTTGATCCTCCTAGATCTCTCCTTCAATGGTATCAAGCGTATCGAGCCTCTCTCTCACTTGCGTTTCCTTCGTGAGCTCTTTCTCGTTTCGAATCGTATCAAAACTATCGAGAACTTACAAGGCATGCACAAACTACGTCAACTTGAATTAGGTTCGAATCTCTTGCGTAAGATTGAGAATCTGGATGATCTCGTCAATCTGGAGGAGCTGTGGTTAGGAAGGAATAAGATTACGGTGATTGAGAATATCGAACATCTGACGAAGTTGAAGAAGTTGAGTATCCAATCAAATCGTCTGACTGAGATTGGTACAGGATTACAGAAGAATCTCGAGTTACAAGAGTTGTATATCTCTTCGAATGCAATCACTTCAGCTGTTGGATTATCTACATTGACCAAACTCACGACACTCGATCTCTCCTCGAATCAATTGACCTCCCTACTCGAATGTGGACTCGAGAATCTCAAATCGTTACAAGAATTCTGGCTCAATTCGAATCGTTTTGCTGATTGGTCACTTGTTCTACCTGTTTTCTCTGCACTTGCGGAATCGCTTCAGACAATATATCTGGAAGCGAATCCATTGGTGAAGTTACAAGACAAACAGGAGTATGTTAAGAAGATTCGAGAGTGTGTACCGAAGATTACTCAGGTGGATGCGGAGATATTTTAATTCCTCGTTCATGTACTGATACAAGCATCATTGTTCCGACACACATTTTCTCACACTGCATTCACATTCGTTGCATACATTGTTCGATAATCATTCTGATCAAACACAATGCCGTTGGCTCCGCAGCGGTTCTTGTCACGAAAATTCATCCTCAACCTTCGCATTCGTTCATACGTAGTGTAATCCGCCTGATCCCTTCGGAACTCAGAAGCTAAATCACTATCGGCCTTACTAGTACTAAGGAGGGGGACCACCTGGGAAAATAAGGTAATGAATGCTATCTCTTTTGCCTTTTAAATTTGCGCGATTGCTTTTGGTTGCTGTTTGATGTGTTGGCTATGCTCGAGGTTGAATGTGATAGAATTCGCTGTGGGTGCTGTTGTATGAAAGTCGCTAAGAGAAAGTACAAATAAAGTGCGAGCAACAACGTGTGGTGTTGCTGCTGCGATGGGATGTAGTAAATAAGAGATTATACATGCAGATGCATAAGATAAGCTCAAAGGTGGTGACGGAGTGGGTGAGTGATGAGTAGCGACGATGATGATGGTGGCGAGTGATGGTGATGATGAGGATGTAGTAATCACGCGAACGGTCAAGATGAATCGGTGATAATTGTATAATCTTCCATTCCTTCTTTCTGCTGCTCACTTTTTCTTATTGTGTCGGAAATTTACCATTCGTTGACTGAATGATTCCAACAATGACACCAAACAATCCTAAAGCTGAGCCGAAAATCTCCACAATCAGAATTTTCACAAACAATTGTGCTTTCTGTGCATCCGCTAGTGCACATGATGCACCAACAATACCGACACAGACACCACAAAATAAATTCGAGAAACCAACAGTCAATCCAGATGTAAATAATGAGAATCCAGCGAAATAGACACGAAAATGATCATCAACTGAAATTGTTTGGGAAGTAGTTCCGGCTGGCATACCTGTATATTTGTTAATCAAGATAATTGCCATAATCACACCGTAGATAGCGACAGCTTCACAGAAAATAATACTGACATGGAAGAAGGGAGGAGGAGGAAGAGGAGAAGACAGAAGAATGAATGAGAATAGAAGTCAGGTTGGTGTGAAGGCGAAAAGTTGTTGAGGTTGTGCTGGCTGATCGCAATAATTTTATCAGTGCATGCATTCTCTCATCATTGCTCCCTATCACTATCACTGACGAGATAAGATTTTTAGATTTGATACGTGGTGCTTTGAGTGCAGCACCGACGAGTGATGAACCAGTCAAGAGGATACCCCTGTGAGTGAGGAGAAGGAGGAAGAGACAAACAAAGAGGTGTGGGGTCAGCACGTGTTGTGTGATCATACGATGGTGACGAGTGTTGTTGCGGTGTAGTGTCATATCGAGAGGAAGTCAGCGAATGCATCAAGAAATGCGAGTGAAAGTGTCAGTAAGGTCAAGATGAATGGCCAAGAGGGATAGAGAGAGAGGTAATATTATCGTTGTGGCGGAGATCGAACTAATCTGTGTGTGATTCGTACCATGCAGCGCCGACGACAGAAAGTCCAATTGCGAGACCAATACCCATTGCACCATATGAGTATGGATTGATACCTGAGAGGAGAGGAGGGCGCAGCAAACACTATCAGCACCACACAATCAGGAGATCAAACATCGATCGCTGCTCTCATTCATCGACGTACCGGCTGTTGGATATCCGCCTGTAATAATTAGGAGATACAGAAGAGGGAGAAGATTGTTAGTTTTTATTCAATATTGCCTCAAGCACCAGAGCAGCAACACGCAGGCACCACCATCGCATCGCCCTCAATTTCTCTGGTGCGATAGCTTCCAACGCTGCTTCTGCTGTTTGCTGTCATCGCTTACTGACCGACGAGGATAGTATGCCAAGTATGTGGTGAGCCTGTGAAGTTAGATGCGAGTGACATGGCTGCTGATGAGATGGAGGAGATGATGAAAGGAAAGTGAGAATTGAAAGGCTCAGAGTCAGAATTCGACTTAGATCATTCTTTCGCTTCTGCTTTCATTGCCTTTTCCTCCTTCTCCTGCATCCTCCTTCCTCCTCACATCATGTCGAAGGCTGCAGCTGCATCTTCATCTAGCGCTGCATCATCAGCATCACTCTCACTGACAGCTGCACCAACATCGAGTGAAGTAGGTGTCGATTCGATTTATGCTTACGATGAAGTCGCAATTAGTAAACTCAGAAAGGAGAGACCTTGGGAGAATAAGTCAGTGGAGATGAGGCAATCGAGAGAGGAGCACGAGTGATGCAACTCGCGTGCGATGATGTACCTCTCAGTAGCAGTGCGTCTGACTCTGCTTCTTCCTTTGCCTGCTTCTGATGTGCCTCTCCTCTGCTCCTTCTTTCTCTTAGTGTCAAGAATTTTCAGAATTGTCGTATCTCAGCACTCGCTGCAATGAAGATGCTTAAACATGCACTCGCTGGTGTTGAGAAAGGACGAAAGGTGAGTGCAGAGAAGAAGCAGAGGAAGAAGATCGAAGCGAATTGCCTCGCTCTGCTCTGCTCTGCATGTTCACTCTTCTTCCTCCATTCTAGGCCGGTACAAATCCAATTGAAGTGATGGGATTAATGATTGGTAAACCAGAGGGTGACTCAATCATTGTGATGGATTGTTGTCCTTTACCAGTTGAAGGTAGTGAGACACGTGTCGTCGCCGATGATGCACAGATTTATATGACACAATTGATGGATTCGATGGAGTTGAGACGTAAGGAAGGATTCGTCGGTTGGTATCACTCACATCCATTTGATGTCGAGACTTACTCACACTGTCACTTATCAGCAATCGATGTACAGACACAGACTGGTTGGCAGCTCGCATCAGGTGCATGGACTGCAGTTGTCGTTGATCCTCTTCGTTCACTCGCTAAGCAAGAGCCTGAGTTCGGTGTCTTCCGTGTATATCCACCAAAGGTGAGTTCGCCAGCGAAGGAGCATGGAATAGAATCGCTTGCTTTGCTGAATGTTGCCATGCTCACGTCTCTTTGCTTTCATCCTCCCTTCTTCAGCACAATCCACCTGCCAACGAATGTCCAGATGGTCAAATCAACACTGATGTCACTTCACGTACGACACGTTGGGGTTTATCTTATCATCGTTACTATCAGCTGAAAGCTTCTTACTTTATGTCAGGATTAGGTGCGAGTATGTTAGAAGTGATGAGTAAGAATGCATTGTGGGTACGTATCTTAGGATCATCATCGATTATGGAACCAGATAATCGTGTCAGATTTGCAGATCGTATTAAGAAAGCTACTGATCGATTACAGAATGTTGATTCCTCCTCACTCGCGATCGGTTCAATTGGTGCACCACAGCAGGGTGGTGGTCATGCTGGTATGATGGGAATGTTGATGGGTGGTGGTGGAATGGGTGGAGGTGGTGGTATTGGTCGTACTCGTCGTTCACGTCGTGATCCAGCTGGTGGTGCTGGCGGTGGTGCGAATGATGAATTGACGAAAGGTGCACAAGCATGCTGTGAGTTGGCTATCGAACAATGTAAGGGACACTCAACACAGATCATTAAGGATCTGCTATTTAATTACCTCAAGAAACAGGAGAGCAAGATGCAGGCACTCTACGACGAATCGTCATCATCCTCATCTTCATCCTCTTCATCGATGCAGGTTGACGCATAAGTTGAAGTATGTCGCATTCACTTCTTGCTTCGCTTGTCGCACTCTCGCCAGCATTACTGTCATAAACTGCATGTCGCATTGAACCCAAACAGCTGATCGGAATGGGATTTTCTACATCAATGACTGCGCGTCTTTACCGTTGAGACGAAATATTTTCGAATTCGCACTGCGCCTCCTTTGCTTCGCGTGAGTCTTGGACTAAACTGCGATTTGGCCAAGTGTCGTTGATCCACTGGTAACTTTCTGCACGCTCGTCTATCGCTCACTGAGTTCAAACCCTCGCAAATATTCAAATTCCTTCTCTGCAGCATGTCCTCCACCTCATCGCCTCGTCATTTCATGACGATCACACACGCTGAGGATGAT
The DNA here is from genome assembly GCA_036924285.1 of Asterella californica. Taxonomy (NCBI): domain Eukaryota; kingdom Viridiplantae; phylum Streptophyta; class Marchantiopsida; order Marchantiales; family Aytoniaceae; genus Asterella; species Asterella californica. The sequence goes on along the minus strand of JAYKYS010000033.1, from coordinate 206,294 downwards.
GACCATGAAGATTTACCTCAGCAGCATGGATATCAGCAGGACCAGAAGGAGGAGTACAACGCAACGGCCGCTTCCTCTTTGTCTGCCACATCCACGCCTGCACAACATCGTCAGCACCCACAGCGGCAGCATCATTCACCAACAAATAATTCTCCATCTACATTCACTCATTCTCCTCATGACGATCATCTCCTCACCGACCTTCCTCCATCCTCTTCCTCCTCTTCACTTCACGCTCGTCTCTCCTCCTTACGTGAGAGATACACAACAAGTGAGACAACACTTCATGCCTACTCACTGAAAATAGCTGAGCAACAGAATGAAATACAAGCACTGAGAGACGTGAATACACAACAGTATTTGCAGATGAAAGAAGCGCAAGAACATATTCAGTGGATGATTGAGTTGAGAACGAAGAATGAGAATGGTGAGGATGAGAATACAGCAGCTGCATCTCAACAACAACAATACGATCTGACTACACTCCGTGGTCGTGCACTCGAGCAATCCTACTTAACTCTCTCCTCACTCCAAACTCAACTTACGACTCAATCTCACGAGTTATCTCGACTTCGCTCGGCACTCTCTTTGAGTGAAATCGAGAAGGAAAGTATGCTCTCAGGTACACGTGAGGAGTTGGAAAGGTTGAGGAGAGAGTGTGAGAGGATGGAAATCACACAACGTGCAAGGAATGAGAATGGGAGGAGAGATGAAGTGAAGATGAATGAGTATGCCACGGAATTACAACACGATTTGGAGCAAGCACAACAACGTGTGCGTGAACTAACTCAGGAGTTAGACCACGCGAATACGACATTAGCAGCACATGAAACACAACTCACAACTGTCGTATCAGCACTCGAGACAAGTGAGAAGAACTATCATATACTGAGTGAAAGGTATGAAGAGAATATTACACAATACCAGGAATTGCAACACGAATATGCAGAGTTCAAGGAGGAGGCGGAAGCGATTCGAACTGAACATGCGTTGGATTATCAGAGCGGCACGAACAACACAGCAGCATCCTCACACTCCGCTGCTGCACACACCAACAGTCTCTCCAAGCTGAAAGCGTACTATGAAACTGAAATGGAGAAGTTGCATGAAGCAGCGGAGCAGAGAGAACAGATCATGCGGACGAAGTTGAACGAGTATGAAGAAGTGATTAGGAGCTTGAGAGAGGGCAGGAAGGATACGAATGCAGAGAAAGATACATCGCACCATGAGGAACTGTTCATCGACGATGACCAAGAACAGGAACAAACAGAAGATCAACAACACTCACATCACGATGATGACGATCGTGATAATGAGCATCGTGTCGATACTTCGACAACCACGACTACTGTTGATCATCACGAGCATACCACTACCTCTTCTCATCAGCAACATGCCTCCGCTTCTTCCATCGCATTGTCAACCACGCTCTTCACACCTCCTCCGCGACAGCCGCAACATCAGTCAATGAATGCGTATACTGCACCACCGCATCAGCAGCACCATCAAGCGCATCTCGGCATCACACCTGCGCCTAACTCACATACCAAGCTCTCACCGCCAGCCTCGCCTCCTCGTCGTGTCAACGATGAATCGTCACAGCCATCTTCACTCCTTGCATCACCAGCACGTTCAACCATCTCCGACACGCACTCAGAAGAGACAGAGAATGCATATCAACTCCAAATCCGACAACTACAACATGCCAATCGTATGTTGATGCAACAACTCTCGGAACAGACGGAGGAGTATGAATCACTGCTCGAGTTGAGGAAGGATATTGAGAAGAATCAACAGTTGGAACAGGAGATGAAGGAGAATATTGCGAAGCTGACAATTAGGTTGAATGAGCTGACGAATGAGCTGGAAACGACGCATCAGGAGAAGAGTGTCATGAAGAAGGAGCATGAGATGGTACAATCGAAGTGTCAACAGCTGCAGCGAGAGTTGAATGACATGGTGAAAACAAGCACGATCAAATCATCACCGAGTACAACTGCCAGCCCGACTTCTCCATCACCATCTTCACCATCACGTCACGAACTACTCACGCGTATTCAGGAACTTCAGAGTAAGTTGAACCGACAGAGAGAGGTGGCTGAGGACGAAGAGGAAAGCAACAAGAGGGAGACAGAACAGCAAGAGAGATATGATGAGATGAAGAAGAGATATCAAGATGCGAGACTAGAATGCGAGGAGCTACAGCTTCAGCTAGATGAGATGAAAGCAGCGGCAAACGAGAAAACTCAATCCCCAACCACACCTTCGCCATCCAACTCATCGCTGATTCAACAACACGAGCACACAATCCATCTCCTCCACATCAAACATTCCGAAGAGCTGACACGCGTATCACGTTCATATGAGACAAAGTTTAATGCGTTGCTTGATGAACAGAAAGAGAAGTATGAAGAGAAGATGAGAGAGGTGAGGAGAAAAATGAAGGAGGAGGAGGAGGAGGATGACGAGTCAGCAACGACTTCATTCGACGTATCATCCTCTACACTCCATTCACTCCAGCAGCAGCTCACCCTTCTCCGTCAAGAAAACCATCATCTGACACTCTCTTCTCAACAACTCACCGAAACCCATCGCCTCGCTCTTGAAGTCCAGAGAAAGCAACTTGATGATACAACCGCAAGGTTGAATGAGACGATGAGTAAGTTGGAAACTGTAAAGAAGGAGAGGAGGGAAGTACAAGCGAGGTTTGAGGATGCAGGGAATACGCAGAAGGCGATGGCGGAGGAGATACGGATGATGAAGCAACAAGAGAGCAACGACAAAGACAAATACATGCAGTTACAGCAGCAATTCCAATTCCTCTCCTCCTCCTCCTCCTCTTCCGACTCGATGCATCTCTCTGACACTCTTCGTGCACAATACGATTCGTCGCTCTCCCAGTTACGACAAACCTACGAACAGAGTGAGACAGAACTGAAACAAAGATTAACTCAACTTGAAAAACAGAAGGATGATGCAGAGGAACAACTTGAAGGAGCGAATAGAAGAATTAGAGAGTTGATGAACCAGTTGGAAGTAGAGAAGAAGCGCGATGCTGCGGTGAGCAACATCAACAGGACGGAGGAAGTGAATATCAATCAGCAGCAGCACACCAATACATCGACTGTGAATCATCATAGTTCCTCATCATCGACAACAGTTCACAATCATCATCACCTGCATTCCACCTCACCTCCTCCTGCATCCACATCTTCCACATCACACACACCTCCTCATCCTCATGCAACCACACTTCCTCTCACCTCCACCACACCAGCTCCATCCAAAGCGCTGCTCCCTCTCCGTGATGTTGCACCAGGCAGTGATAAGATTGCAGCAGCGTTCGATCAGTTGTTTCGTGTCATGAATGAGACGAATGAGAAGATGCAACAGCAACAACATCAATCGCAACAAACGACTCCGATCAAGAAGAGCACGAATGATCCAATGAACAAAGGCACGGCAGATGCTGACGATTCGAAGTACGCCACACCAACGCCACTTCGCGATGACATCGACACAATTCCTGTCTCTTCACACAATCATCCTGCTGCAATGACATCCACCGCTCACTCCACCTCACATCAACAGTACGCACAATTCCCTTTCTTTCCTCGTGGTCCACTCATCTCACCTGAACACAAACAGATCTCACATCTTGTGTCGGAAGATCCTGAGCGATTCTCATTGAGATATAAAGATGAGATAAATGTTGGTCATGAAGTTGTTGAAGGGAAGATGTTTGAAGCGAAGCAGCAGGAGGATAAGAGAAGTATGAGGAAGAGGAAAGATGATGAACAGAGAAGGAAAGAGGAACATGCACTCACGATTCCACTCGACTCAACATTGAAGATGAAAGAAAGGAAACGTGGTGCTACATCATCGATTCTGTCTGGACTCTCAACGAAGCCAAAGCCATTCAGCTTCACACCGAACTCGATTGTGCAACCGATCGGAAACAGCGGAAGCAGAAAGAGATTGTGATCCATCGTTTTGAAGCGCAAAGAATTGAGCATGAAGTTTTCAATCTCAGATCTAGACTCGCTTGCTTGTCAAATTTGTGCCTCGCAACCACACATTGCTATGATGTAATTGTTTGACATTTGTATGAATCAAGAAGAAACAAGAATTTGATCGCGCACGCGATCACTTGTCGCTGCTCTTTATCTGCACTCACTTTAATTTCCCTTCGCGAGGACCTCATTCACTTGTTTAATTGTATCCTTCCAGCTGGTGACTGTATGTCCAATTGTTCTCTCATCTTCAAAGATTTCATGATCATTTCCTCCCTTCATAGTCTTATCACCAAAGAAATGAATCTCTTTAAAGTTATCTTTGAGAAGAAATTGTAAACAGTATGTCTTATCCCATCCAACTGGGAAGACATCAAAAGAAATTTGACCTCCAATCGAATATTTCAAGTTATAATCAGCAAATTGTGTTTGTAATTTCTCGACCATTGTCTTACGAATATTATGTACGGCATCATACTTCTCAAACTCTTCACGCTCCGCTTGAGAACAGTTACGACCGATTGGTGAGACATTGAGCATACCTGCACGAAATTCAATGAACGTACCACGTTTAATTGGAATATCCAAGTCAGCAACATAGTGTAAGATGAAATTGAGTAGTTTCTTCAAACGATCCTCACCGAGGAAGTTCTTGAGAGATTGTGTGGCGAGCAATTTACCCTCTTTGTATGCGACGAGACCATTCTCACTGAAAACGTAGTCCCATTCGTTGATGACTGAAGGAGAGAAGGAATGATTGATGAAGTCAGCATGCAATTTGATTAAGTTGTTGCAACAACCCTGGATTCTCTCTGCTACTCCTCTTCCGCACACTAACTATTCTCTCCCAGCTGTTCCTTCTGTTTCACGAGATCTGATCCACCAACAATACCAATTCTTGCCTTTCCCGACAGATCTCTAATAAATTGTTCCATCTCTGGCTCAACTCTCAAACGTGGTGCTGTCAATGTGCCATCGACATCGAACAGGAAGATACGATCAGGACGTGGACGTGAAGGTGAGAATGCACCTGGTGCTGGACCAGGATTGGTGGAGGAGGAGGAACCGTGTGACATGATGTTAGTGCGATGATTGGGGTGGCAGAGATTCGATTGGATCAGTGAGGCAGACGAGTGCGACTGATGATGTGAGTGATGCTGTAGATGTGAGATGAGACGATGTGCACGGAGGAGTGGACTTCGAATACTGTGTTGGAGCAGGAGAGTGTGCACTTTTGAAACTGGAGTAGCAGAGGACGTCAGCAGCAGGATGAGGTAAGCACAGACAGTAGAATCAGCGACTGTGCACATACTGCAACCTCGTCAACTCTTGTCAATTCCACATCACAACACATCTCCTGCTGCTACTCACTGCACAAATAATGACAAGAGCGAACCAACAACGAGATCCGAACAATTGTCGGACTATCGATGGTTAATTAAAAAGCAGATCAAACCACAATCTTCTTTGAATTCTCATGAAAATTACAAATAATTTCCCTCATCATTTTGGTCAAATTTACGAGCTGTGCTGGTTTACAGATCGAATAAATCTTTCGCCTTTTACTAAAGATTTCCGTGTAGACCAGTAATCAAACAGTTTTACACACCCATCCTCGTGATGGGTACTTTTTGCGTGCTGCTCTCAAGCAGCAATTCACCAATCAAACAACCTGATCAATCACCACATCGAATGTCACTTGCCACATCTCATGACTCGTTGCTGTTCTGCGCACCTGAATCGATTTCTGCGGGATTTGTGTGATTGAAGAAAAAGAAAAGTGTATGCATGATGCAAGAAAGAAATTGAACAACTATCGCGAGTCACCTCGCTTAATAATCCTCACCTCTTGAGATAATCTCCTTACAAGTTGGTCTGAGTAAGAAGGTATGCTCGAACTGTGCTGTGTAACTTCCTTTCACATCCAACAGTGGTGGACATGCTAGGACAACATTGTTATCAACAAGTTCCTTCAGACCACCCAGATAACCCTTACATCCATCATCTTCTAACCATCTTCTACAGAACGCTAAGGTACCATGATGTGAATCAATATGACGTAATAAATCTTTTGCTGCTTTCGTACGTAATGGTTTAAATTCTTCATCAGCTGATTTCATGTAGTGTGAACATTCCATATCTTCGACGACATGTCCTCTTCCTGTGGTACCAAATGTTTCGATTGCGTAGAACTCACCTTCTTCGAGCTTTGTTGCATCCTTGTTATCATAGATCGGAATGGATTTTCCATAATGAATACGATATGGTCCGATAGAATGTCCATTCAGGTTACGAATACATTTGATTGGATAGGTTGTACCGTTGAGTTCGATTTCATGTGATTCCATCACTTCTTGAATTGCACCACCAACGTCACCGAGTCGGACATCAATACCAGCAAATTTGAGACCAGCGTTTGTTGCTTCTTTGACTGCATTGAGAAGAGGATCATACTTCTCATGAAATGCGACAGTGAATGCAGAATCGACGATGTGACCATTGATCTGTGTGCCGAAATCGACTTTCATGACATCCATCTCACGGAGGACGGTAGTATCCTTGTAGTTTGGTGTCTGAAGAGAGATGAGAAAGGAGAAGAGAGAGTTTCGTAAGTAATGATCAAACAGAATCTAACAGAATCAAATCGCCCATCTTTCCTCGACTGACATAGTGTGCTGCGCAATGATTGAGTGAAACGCCAGTCGGGAAACCCCATCCACGTTTCTGCCAGTTCTCATTCTTCTCTGCCTTCAGACCAGCTCTCGTACCACGCTCGATATATTGTGCAATATCAATCATAGTCATACCAGGCTTCACCCAACGCTGAAAATCTGCACGAACTTGACGATGAACTTCAGCAGCCTCACGAATGTCGTTCAGGATCTCATCGTATTGACGCTCAGCCGCACGCTTCTCTTCACTGCCGATACGATAGGTGTTGCTACGCAAGGAAAGAGAAAGGGAGATTAGTATCAGATCAATCGCATTCCTTCTCTGCGATCAATCTCTTCCTCTCACTCTACTCACAAGTCTTGTTGATATTGCATAACCTCACCCTCTGGATAGATATGATTCTGAAACAGATCAGCAATTGGAATTGTGACTGGTGAGACTTGTTGACGATGCTTGACTGCCTTGTTTGCATTCAGAACTGGTGGATTGGCGGATGGTGTACGACCACCTTGACAGAAGAGATGGACACCACATGCTGTTTGAAAAGGACGGGAGGAGAAGAGAATGAGGGTGAGCAAACAAATTCAGTACAAATCGCATGCGTATCCGATTGGAATCGTGAGGTGGTGACAATATCAGCATAAAATAGTATCGACAACGCCATCTATTCTCCGTAGAGTAAGACAAGGACGTATTTCTGATCTCAAACTTAATATCATGTTTGTCATCGCAAGGTGGTGAGGGGTTATGGGTGAGGCAAGCGAAGTGGAAGTCGATTGTAAGATATGCGCAACTCACCGTTCGCTGCTGGTGGTGCTGCTTTCTTCTTCTTATTCTTCTTCTTCTTTTTCTTCTTCTTCTCCGCATCACCACTCGCAGCACCGCCGGCTGCGCCATCCTCCTCATCGTCACTTGACTCAGCATCAGCATCGCCGTTCGTTGTCGTCTGCTCCTTGTTCTCCTTGCTATCCGATGAAGATGAGGAAGCTGATGCGGTGGCTGCTACAGGTGCAACACCATCCTTGATGGAGAGTTGAGCAACACTCTGTGTGACTTCAGAAGCGGCGGGTGCGGACATCTTCGATATTGGAGATGAAGTGCTGTGATGCGAGAAGGCGAGGAGGCGAGAACAGTGTCAGTAACGAGATGCTACTGATTGATCACCACACACAATGCTACGCACAACTCGATGTGAATTCAACTCGTACGAGAGGAATGAAAGGAAAAAAAGGCTGACTCTTTCGAATCGCTGCAGCACCTTCAATAATAATTATACAGCCCTGCTATTAACACAATACTCCTCGCTAAATTGATTCAATCGATACATAGTATTAGATCATGCTCATCAATTCTTCAGCGTCAGATTTTTTGTCCTGTCAGATTTTTGTTCGCAGTGATGGTTGCCGCGCGTTGCATCATCTCTGCCTCTGTGGAGATCACCCATCTTCTCAATCACAATTCATCACGAATTAAACAAAAGCTCTCAGCGACACACTCGCTCCCAACTACTCTCATTAATCAATCTCTGCCATCACCGCACCTCTCTCTCTCTTTCTTATTCTTTCTTATTCTCTCTTACACACCATGTCTTTCTCTCTGACTCACGATCTCGACTCGACCAACGTAGACATCCTCCTCTCACGACCAATTGAATCGAACGTACAAGCACGCTGGGAACGCAAGGCAGCCGCAGCATCCTCATCAGCAGCAACTCCACGCACACCAGGCAAGACTCTCTCATCCTCCTCATCCTCCAAGACACCAAAAACACCAAAGACACCAAATGCTGATCGTTTCATTCCAACTCGTGATACCGCACATGCATCAACTCTTTACTCATCATACGGTAACGAGAACTCTGTCCCAACCTCATCTGATTCCTCATTCAACTCTCAACTCGCACAATCACTCTTCAACGGTGATGACTTGAACTCCAAGATCCTTGCATTCAAGACAAAGGCACCAAAGCCAACCGAATCACACACAAACAACTTACGTGTCCTCTACACAACAAACAAGGATGCATCCTCACTCAACTCAACCTCAGCTGCTCAAGCAGCAAAGAGAGCATTTCGTCATATTCCAACTAGTGCATTTCGTACTTTGGATGCACCAGATCTTCTCGATGATTACTATCTCAACTTGATCGAATGGGGTCCAAACAACATCCTCGCCATTGCACTCGGAAAGTGTGTTTATCTCTGGGCAGCTGACACTGGTGCAATTGAAAAACTCTGTGAGTGTGTTCAGGATGGTGATCATATCACATCAGTATCATGGATGCAAGATGGTTCTCACCTCGCAATCGCAACTGCTTATCAGAATGATGTACAGATGTGGAATATTGCATCAAAGAAGAAGGTACGTTCCATGAAAGGACACACTGCACGTGTTGGTGCATTGTCATGGAATCAGCATATTCTCTCATCTGGTTCACGCGATTCTACTATCTTTCATCACGATGTTCGCATGCCAGCACACCATGTTGCTACTCTCACTGGTCACACACAAGAGATCTGTGGTCTCAAGTGGAATGAAGATGGTACACAACTTGCATCAGGTGGTAATGATAACGTCTGTGCTATCTGGGATATTGCAAACTCAACACCAAAGTATACATTTCAAGAATCACAAGCTGCAGTAAAGGCACTTGCATGGTGTCCATTCCAGAAGAATCTCCTCGCAACTGGCTCAGGTACAGCAGATCGTCATATTCGTTTCTATAACACATCAACTGGTATCCTTCAGAACTCAATCGATACACAATCACAAGTCTGTGGTCTTGTATGGGCACGTAACGGTGAGAAGGAGATCCTCTCTGCACATGGATTTTCACAGAATCAACTCACTGTATGGAAGTATCCAACCATGGCAAAGATGGCCGATCTCACTGGACATACTTCACGTGTTCTTCATACCTCAGTCTCAACTGATGGTTCAACTGTTGTATCAGCAGCAGCTGATGAGACTATTCGTTTCTGGAAGGTCTGGGATACCAAGTCAGCAACTGCTTCCTCATCAGCACCAGTTTCAGGTACACTCTCAATGAAGAATGGTAAGCTTGAGATGTCAGCTAGTATGACTGGTGCAAGCAGATTGATTCGTTAAATTTATTGTTCCATTCGGAATGATTATGTTAGTAGTTCTATTCAAGTAAGAACAACGATGATCTCTGCTACCAACTACGTTAAACCCAGCTGATTATTTTCAGCCTCCATTTTGTCCTGTACACAGAGAAGAACAATCACAATGCCTCTGACTTTCCCTTACTTAGCACATTATCACACAAGCACACATCCTAATATTACATTACTCACGTCACAATCACAATCACAATCACAATCACAATCACAATCACAATCACTAATCACCAACCTTCAGGAGAGAAATCAAGGAGCAAGTCGAGTCTCAATCACATCATCAGGAATGTCATTTCACTAACGGCAGCTTCATCTACACAGCAGCTTCATCATCTTCTTCAGCAGCATCATCATTATCAGCAGGATAGGTACATTCACACACACAGACACGACACGATATGACTACGACTCGACGCATGCGCTCCTTGCTCTCCTCTTCTCACTTTCCTACTAGTTTTCTTCCCCCTTTGCATCATCACGCCACGACTTCTCCTCTCCTCATAGGACTGGAGCGTGCGGATTGATCTCATCTTGCTATCAGCGGTGTTTCTTCAACACCTTACATTACAATCAACAAAGAACATATCATGAAAATGACAGAGCAAAAAAGAAAATGAAACAAAGAGAGTGAGAAGGGTATGGTGCATCTGCTTGATCTGCTTGAAGTGTTGGCGATCTGCTTTGGCTGCAAAGCGATCTGTTCGCGAGCCGAAGGATCATTGAAATGTCATGCGTTCGTTATTCGTTTGTATGCTCTTTTGATGCAACGAAATGTTTCAGTGCCTGCACCTGGCTAGCTCTCACAAGACCTGCTTGAGTCTCTGATTATGTTGTCGATGTTGTTGTGCCTGCTGAAATGAGTCGTACATTGATGGTGAGGAGGATGGGAGTACTGATTGGTGATGATATGAGTGAGGATGATTTGGATGCTGAAGTAAACGAGATTGTAAGTTGGTGGTGGATGATGGTACAGTAGAAGTAGATACATGATACGAATGTGCAATCATCTGTTGTTTCTTCATCTTCTCCTTCCCCTTTGCACCATTCTCCGCATGCCACATCTGTGCAACTTTCGCTAGGACACCATTTTGTTTCATAGGTGGACTATTGATCTGACCACGATGATTCAGTAAAGGATCGTGTGAATTAGAATGGGAGTTGGAGTGAGAGTGAGAATGGGAGTTGAGTACATCGATACTGATATCAGTGAGATGATGCGGTGATGATACGGATGCATCTGTAGAAGAAGATGCTAAGCTCTTCGCTGTTGTCGTAGTTCCTGTCAAAATCCATGTCGCTATCGTCGAGCACGCCAATTCAAACAACACATAATATACATCAATCAAGATCCACCAATACTCTGGGAAGCCATCTTCATTATTCTTGGTATTATCACCACCATTGATGCTATCGTCATCTTCTTTACGATACATACGATACGTGTAGATAAACTCAATTGTTGCGGAGACGATACGTGCTAAGCTACATACAATGACACAGACACAAAGCCATAGAATTGTGTGAGAGAGTGAACGTGTCTGGTAAGCGAGATCACGCTCGGCTGTGGTTGGTGAGGTGATTTCATCGAGAGCAGTTGATGCGCTACGACGTGGAGGTGAACTTGCCATTACAGCTGTTGATGCATGACCAGCGAGTGGATGATATGATGATAGCATTCCTCCGATGATATCATCATCATGTTCCTCAGCTTGTTGTTCTTCTTGTTGTTGTAGCATGGAAGTGACACGATAATAAGAGGCCTGTTGATGATGCTTCTGCTGTGTGCTGGATGGTGACTGTGCACGCTGTGGTGTACGTACTGGTGATTGGTTAAAGAAATCTTCTTCACGAACGATATGTTCGAGTTGCTGTTCAGGAAGAGTATTGTTGGTTCTTGAGGGAGATGTATCAACCTTCTGTTGCTGTGGTGGCAACGGTGAGACTCTTTGTTGTGGTGATGATGTATCAGATGAGGATGTCGGTGCTGTTGTTGTCGCTGCAGATGTAACGAGAGGTGAGATACGTGTGTGAGCATTCTTGTCGACTTCGTTCTCGTGTTGATTCTCACTCTGACGTAGGTGGTGGTCTTCGCTCGGACTATGACTGTGACTATGATCATCATGTGGCTGTTTCTCATCATCGCCAGTACGTGAGTTGCCAGAGTACGATCCAGAGTGTTCATCATCCTCTCCATCATCTTCATCGTACTCATATTCATCCTCATCATCATCCTGCTCATCATCCTCTTGTCCTCTCTCCTGATCAAGTTGATGCTGTCTCACTTGTTGTTCACTGTATGCTGGTTCGTATGCGAGTTCATCTGAGGAAGTGGCGACAACAGGAGGTGTAGCAACGACAGCAGAAGAGGAAGAAGCAGTACGATGATGCTGACTGACAGAAGGTGGCATGTACATGATACCACCAACACCGACATTAGTTGGATGTGATGAAGATAGTACAGTAGAACGAGTACCACCACTAATTGCAGCTGATGATGAGGAAATATACGATCTCGACATAGTCTGTTGATAAGTATTCGAAGCAGAATTCGAGGATCGTGTCGTTGATGGAATATGATACACCGATTGTTGTCGCCCACTATTTCCACCTCTCTTCGGACTATTATTTCCTCCAATCTGTCTTCTATCAATACAAGTCTCAATACTTTCTTCAATATCAAGATCCATCGGTACAGCAGCATGAGCACTCCTCCTTGGTGTACCAACACCACTACCGCCACCACCTCCGCGTCTCGGTGGAGTTGAGATCCCATTCGACGCACTAATCTGCTGTAACATCGCTGGTGTATAAGATGTTGACATTGAGAGTGCATTGATTGCATCGTCGGTAGAATGTGATAAGTCTGCAGCACCAGTGGAGAGTGAAGCATCGTTGAGTCCTGATGCGTGATGTTGATAATACACACCATCTTCACCATCAAGTAGATCATTCTCTCTCTCCTTCTCCTTCCGTATTCTCTCCCTCTCTTTCTTCTCTTTTTCTTCCACTTCAAACCACTTCTCATAAAGTGGTCTCAACTTCTCCATCGTTCGCCTCGTATAGACAGCATAACATACAACAGATACGAGAGCGAGTGCACTGACGAATACGCATGTCAGAAGTACGACGAGAAGGAAGTCGAGATAGAAGAGACCAGAGAGGATGGCCAGTTGAATTGTGATTGTGAGGATGGTGAGAATACGAAAGAATTGATAGGCAGGTTGATACGAGATCAGACGAGAGGAATTGAATGGTGAAGAGGATGCTGCTGCGGATGATGATGTTGATATTGAGTCAGATGGCATGACATAAATCAATTTCGTATTCATATTCGCGTTCGCTGCTCCATTCGTCGCTTTATTTTTCACATTCGTCGTATTTCCTCCACTAACAGCCGTACTATTAGTGAGCATCCAAATCTTACTTGCCCATACACATATCACGAGTGCATACATCAAGAAGAATATGACATTCGGTATAGAGTAGAGTAGGAATTGAAGTGCATTGAGAAGGAAGACGGAACTACCGAGTGTTGACAAGTGTGGATGAGAATCGACACGCAGACGATAGTGTGAGGAGAAGACGGAATTCGGGATACCGAAGTAGATGGAACGGAGTAAGGCTGCGATACAGTTGAGAGAGAAGAAATAGATCCGAGTACGGTGATGATCGGAGAGTGTGGTGGTGGTTGTAGATGCAGACGGCGATGCTACACCCTTCGCCTTCCCACCGTTCTTCTCGCCTCTTGCTCTGAGCCAATAGTGAGTAACTAAAAATAAACACAATAACAGCTGCAGAAAATAGAATAATGACATCGTGAAATCACTAGCTGCTTCGTAGACAGAGGTGGAGAGGGAAGGGATGTGAGTGTGCAGGAGGAGGGTGAGCGACATGATAGTGGAGGAATGTGTTGTGAGGGTGAAGATGAGTCGCACGCAAGTCCCGCAGCGAGGATCGAGGAATTGTTGCACGAGAATACTTCTCCTGTCCAAACCCAACGCTACTCAACTCAGATCACTAGATGTAATTGAGCACGCCGCACCCCGCGCAGGATAATTAAAGCCGCGCGTTGTGGTGAGTGAGAGGAGTGATGATTGAGGTACGTGGTAAACCTACTGCTGTGATGTAACACTTTTGTTCTGTAATGCCAATATTCTCGTCGCCTATGCACCCGCAGCGCTTGTTGTGTGGTCACGAGCCCAAATGACTGTGCGCGTCAGCCAGATTCTCTAATTTCTGCGCAGCGGGGTCATTCTTCTCTCTTCGTCATCGCTGCGCCTGAGTTCATTACCTATTACCTCCTACTCCGCGCAACTAGATAGCAATCTTTCCCTGGTTGATCCTTCATTCTTTCAGCCTCTTGCTCCGTCATCCCTCCTTGCTCACCCTCTGACACTTCTCATCGCCTGGGTACCTCATTCATTGATCATTTCATCTTCTACCACACTTCCAAATGTCTGCACCATCCTCGACCGCTGCCGCAACCTGGTTATCACTAGCATCACTCGGTACGAATATTGTAGCAGTCGGTGCTTTACTCTATCTGACACAGAGAATCACGAGAGCCCAGAATCAGCAGCAGCAACAAGGTCTCACCTCATCGTACCAACAGAAGCAACTCACAAGTGGCAGTACGAATGGCGATTCTGAAGATACTTCCACCTTCTCCAATACAACCTTACCAATATCTCATATCGATGCATCTTCCCTCTCACGTATTGAACTCGGTAGTGAATCTCTTCGTTCCCTCTTCCTGCTCGATTTCTCATCTGCGACACTTCTGAATCATGGCTCATTCGGTGCAATTCCACGTGTGGTATTTGATGCACTCACTTCGCTACAACGTCGTGTTGAACATAATCCTGATTTATGGTATCGTTTGAAGGAACCATTGATTGTTCAAGATGCATTGGATCAATTTGCAACATATCTGAAGTGTGATCGTGAGTCATTAGCGTTTGTGAAAAATGCTTCTTCTGGTGTAAGTCTCGTATTACAATCATTAGGTTTGAAATCAGGCGATGTGATTGTAGCAGCGGATTCGACGTATAATGCATGTAAACTTGCAATGCGCCGTACTGCACAATTAATTGGTGCAGAATATTTGGAATTTGCGCTTCCGATTCCTGTTCAGAGTGAGGAGCAGGTCGTGGAGGCTTATCGCGTCTGTTTGGATAGGTTGTTGAAGGATGGAAAGAAGGTAAGGTTTCTGTTGGTGGATACGATATCTAGTCCTACCGCTGTGCTCATTCCATTCGAGCGTATCGCACGACTCGCACGTGATCGCGGTATCAAATGTATGGTGGATGCTGCTGCTGGTATTGGATGTATCGATCTCGGCTTTCAGCGATTCGATTATGATTATATGGTCACGAACCTACACAAATGGACTTACGGTCCGAAAGGAACGGCATTGTTATATGCGAATGCTGCATCGCGTGATAGTGTTCATCCGTTCGTGACATCACATGCAACGAATTTAAGCTATCGTACTCGATTCTTAGTTCAAGGTACTGGCAATGACAACGTCGCATTCATCTCCGCAGTGGAAGGATTAAATTTCACGAAGATTATCGGTGAGAAACGTAGTGCTGAATATACAACACAATTATTAGACCTTGCTGTAGCACAGATGACATTGAGATTGCCATATTCGGATGAAGAGATGGCGAGTGTGAATAGAGAATATTCGAATAGTGGATCGGCGTCGACAGCAGCGTCTTCTGCAACAGCGAAATCATCCTCATCCTCCTTCTCACCTCTCTTCATCTGTCCACCTTCCATGCGTTGTCCAACGATGCGTCTCATTCGTCTTCCATGGCGTGCACCACTCGATTCTACTGCCGCCCCAGCACTCGCTGTAAAGATCATGTCCCATTTCATTTCACACTATCAGGTTGTTACGGTCGTTATCTATGAGCATCATTCCAACTCGTTCTGGTTGAGATTAGGTGCTCAAGTGTATAATCAACCGAGAGATTATGATAGATTGATTGTCGCATTGTTAGATTATCAGAAGAATCCGATTAAGGAGCATGTCGGGGGTGTGATCTGAGGAGAGATTTGTTTGTGTGATTGTTTTGTGTTTTTCTTTGTGCATACATTGTTAACCCCTTTCTGAGAACTGACTGTCATTTTGCGCAAAATGCAATTGTGCGTGCATGCTTGATCAGTCGAAAAGTGACAGGACCGGTATTTTGTCGGTTAAACAGCGCGATGAAACAAGCAAAATCTTTCGATCCTTATTCCATCCTTTTCCTCTCTCTTCCTTCCATCTCCAACACTTTCAGTCTCCTCGCCACCTGTTTCGCTACACTCCAGGCACCATTAACCACAAAAGCATGTGCCACTTCTGGTTCGGACATTTCATATTGAAATGATGCACCGAATGTAGATTTGAGCTCTTCAAGTTGTGAAAGAGGCGCCCAACGATCAGTATGACCGAAGATGGTATATAACCTCTCCACATGTCTCTCCATCATCTCTTTCCTCACTGGTCCAATCAATTTCATTTCACCATCAGCCATATTGAGACAATTACGAATTGTACTTGTTTGAAACAGACTTCGAGCAGATTCGATCTCGTATGGTGCGAGTGGACCAAGATGTTTGTACAGTAAGTAAGTACGTATTGCTGATGGTATAATCATACTCAACGCACTTGCAAGTGTAACAATCACCGGACGAAAATAATGTAATACAGGAGTATGAGTACGACCATTTGGTGTGAGTGCGATGGAAAAGAGTGTCGGGAAGAGTAGAAAGGATTGAGGGATGAGCGTGAGGGAGGATGTGGATGGATGATGCTGGTCTTGGTTTTGTTGAGCGGCAGACTGCAACTTCTCCTCCTCCTCCTCCTTCTCAATCTGTCTCCTCACTTCCTCCATCATCTCAATACACACATACGCACCAACACTATGTCCTGCAAGATAAATCTTCCTCCCTGGATATTGTCTCATCAACTTCACAATATAACGTCTCATCCATTCCAAGTTGTATTCAAACGAATATGTCTCGTTCTTCTTGTTAGCAGAATGAGGAGAATGAACGTGTCCACAATACGAAACAGCACGGAATTCGTAAGCGTCATGTGTGAGATGAGAGAGATGGAGGAGGAACAATTTGTAGAAACCGACTAAACCAGGATTGCCAGGGATGAGAAGGAAGAGAGGACGGAGTGGTGTGTTGGTGGTAGATGATTTTGCTCTCGATTTTGATGATGCAGCATTCGAAGCAGGTGGCTTCGTGACGAGTGTGATACACTCCGCACATCCTCTCTTACTCATCCATATCGAACGATTTTCATTGATACTCTCAATATCAATCGTTTCGATCGTGGTCTCAAAGACTGGCTCGATGAATGATGAATCTTCAGACGATGATGCAGATGATACGGCGTTGTCGGCTGGTGAGATCTGACGTGTGTGTCGTGATAGGAGTGCAGTGGATTCGGATGTTGATGCTGTTGCGCCAGTATTCTCATCTTCGTCAGTATCCTTATTCTCATGCTCCTCGACTCCGTCCTCCACGCACTCCTCCCTCGTTCTCCTCCTCTGCCACATCTTCTTCCTCGTCTCATACAGTGTACGAGTCACACGAGGAATTTCGATGTAGAGAAGATAGAGGAAGATGGAGATAGAGATGATGGTGGTGAGGAAGAGGAGGAGGAGAGTGGTGGAGAAGGAGAGGGACATGATGGGCAGGATGGCAGAGGAGTGCGCAGAGATGGCGATGGAGGTAACAGTGGTGAGAGTTGGGCGGCAGTAGTACACTAGTTGAGTAGTAGTTATCGAGTTGTCAATCACCACTTGTGCTGGTGCTCTGATGTAACACACAAGGATGACTGTCACAATTGTTCTGTTAGACGCGTCTGATCATCCAATCACAAATAGAAGAAAGAGGAAGCACATCTTCATTCTCCCACAACACATCTTCCTCTCCTCTTCCTTCTGATGGGTGCAACACAAACCACTGCAAATGGTGGCAAGCGTGGTGGTGGTGGTGGTGCAGGTGGGAAGAAACAACCTCCTCAACCACCATCCTCTGGTGGTAAGGGTGCTGGTGCTCCTGCATCGAAAGCATCGAAACCAGGTCTCGTCACAGCAGCACTCGGTGGTATGACAATAGAAGAGAGGGAAGCATCAGCACCGAATTCAGCGAATCAGGAACCACAGCGACCTGGATTCGGACGACCTGCGAGCGCGCTTAGCCCGACGAATGCAGTTCGACAGCAACAACTACAACAACAGCAACAAGGCAACAACAATCATCACGCACATCATAACTCTCATCAACCACAAGCATCCACTGCTGGTACATCAAATCCTCCATCACACAACACGACGCGAAATCCTTCCCCATCTCCTCCTCACACAGGCGCTGCTGCTCCCTCCACCACAACAAATCCTTCCACTACCGACCCCACCTACAACGAATACTCACACCCTTTCCATGCACCACTTGATCACGTCCGTGAAGAAGAGCGTCCCTTACATTTGCTGAGTGACGTCACTCATTTCGATGTTGCGACTCTGCGAAAGTTACAAGTCCTCTTTACTGATATAGCAGAGAGTGATGTCGATGATGGTATTATTGATGGTAATGAATTAACTGACGCGATGGGTCTCGAATCATCTTGTCTCCTCGCACGAACCATCTTTCGTATATTCGATGCAACAGCACAGAAACGAATCGATTTTGCTGGCTGGTGCAAGACGATTAGTGCATTATCGATTCATGCTTCACTGGAGGAGAAGATTCGTTTCTCATTCAATTTGTATGATCTCAATGGTGATGGTGAGATTGATGTTGAGGAGTTACGTGCGATGTTGGAAGCTGCTGTATTAGATGAGAATATCTTAAATCTCTCATCAGATCAAGTGAAAGAATGGTGTGATTATACACTCTCGACAGTCGATCGTGATGGAAATGGCAAGATCGATTATGAGGAATATAAAAGTATGGTTGAGAATAGTACGAAGTTTCTCGAATCATTTACTCTTGATATCCACGCACTGTGTACACAATATATGACATTTCGTGCTGGACGTGATCGTTCACATAGTAAACAACATCTGACACATGCTGGTGTGAGTGAGAATAAGATGAGTGAGCATGAAGTGGATCAGCGTTTGCTATGGTTCAGATCCAGACAGAAATTGAATATTGCTGGAGGAAGTGCAACGAGCGAAAGTAGTTATGAAGATGATTCGAATTCAAATTCAGGTAAACCAGCAAATGGATCTGGTAACAATAAAGGACCATCATCGAGTGCGAGTGCGAAGACAGCAGCACAACAACAGATCAAGGGAGGAAGTGGAATTCATAAACCGATTGCGATTGATCCGACTGTACTACCATCTGCTGTTAATACCACCGCTGCTGCACCTTCCATCGCAATACCTGCTGCTTCCACTTCATCCGTCCCTGCCTCTTCACCCAACGGTACCCCTGCGATTACGACACCGCATTTTCATGCATCGACTCCACACGTATCAATCACACCGATTGCAAAGAATGCCTCACCGAGTGCGACAGTTGTCTTTCATACGGAGTCGAGTCCATCGCCACAACCGCAGAGGTAGCTGAGTCACTCTGAAACCAAACAATTCTACGCTAACACAATTTTTACATCGCACCTCATTGCCTTCGCTGCGAAAGTGAGATGATCGGAAAGGCGTGTGGCAGTTGTGTATGAACCAAGGAAATCACGACAAGCCGCGAGGTCGCGTACAGTCGATCATCGCCACAGTCGCTCTTTTACTTCGCGCCTGCCTCAGTTACTAGTACTCTCTTTGCCAGTGCAGCCTGTTTCTTCACTTCAGCCTCAGCTTCCTCCTCTGGTGACTTCGCTTTCTTGACTGGTTTTGCTTTCTTTTCCTTTGGTGGTGGCATGACCTCCTTCTTTGTTTCAGGTTTTGCCTCCTTCAGTGTGACAGTACGATTGAAGACGAGACGATCAGATGTGGAATCCTTATCGCAGACGAAGAAGGCGAGACGCTCGAATTGGAAGAAATCGCCTGACGTGAGAAGAGAGTGAGAGAGCAGAGAGGAGAGTGAGTGTCAGCAATACGAATAGGAAGAGAATGGAATGAAGAAATCGAGAGTGTCGAGCACGAAGAGATACAGGGAAATGTCTCGCATGTATTTGCCCAGCTCATCATAGTGAATAAGATGCATTAGGTGGTTACACACTAGTTTTTGACGAACGATATAGGATACAGTCAGTAACAGAGACGTTTCTAAGAAACACTCTGGACGAGATCGAACATACTTGGAGAGTGAAGCATATTCGACACGCACCTACTCCACTCAAGATGCACCACCCACATGACATCACGATCGACTCACTCGATTCCTAACTTGAACGCACTGAGACTCGAGCTCACCCGTGAAGGACAAGCGAATCGCAGACGAACAAGTCAGAAGACGAATGAGAAGACCAGAATATGTCATGCTGATGAGTAGCACACCGAATGAAGCAGGCTCTGTACCCATGGAATAGAAAATGAGGACGGAAGGAAACAAAAGAGGGGAAAAAGAAAAAGTGTTGTGAATGTGTGGCAGCACTGACCTGGCTTCGCGTTCTTCAACGATGGATCCGCAAATGCCTTGACAACTTCCAATGATTTCGGATTGAGATCTGTGAGCCATTCATCACCACCGAGCTGCATTGGATCCTTACTCAAGAAGAGTGGCTCATAGAGACGAAGATCAACTTCGAGTGGCTTCGTGTTTGGTGTTGGCTCAGCAACCCATGTGATCTTACCCTTACACTTATTCTTATTCGTGTAGTCTGCAACAACATGTACTTCCTTGACTGAGCCATCATCATTCTTAACGATCTTCTCACAAGTGACATTGTATGCATACTTTAAGTGTACCTCCTTACCTGGTGCAAGGCCGAAGAACTCCTTTCCACGATCCTCCTCACTGAAATCACTCGCATCAATATAGACAACACGTGTGAGTGGTACATCATGTGTACCCTTCGATTCATCCTTTGGAAAGTTTGGTGCCTTGCATACTTCGACTTTTGATGCATCATAGTTCGTGATGATCAATTTCACTGGCTTCGTAACGACCATTGCGCGTGTTGCAAGTGGCTCGAGTGCTGTACGACAGCAGTGCTCGAGGAGTGCGAGTGAGATGAAGTTCTCATTACGACTGATACCAATCGTATCACAGAAGAGCTTGATTGCTGATGGTGGATAACCACGACGACGAAATCCATTCAATGTTGAGAGGCGTGGATCATCCCAACCTGTAACATACTTATCATCAACAAGCTTCAATAGACGACGCTTTGACATGACGGTATACTCAATCTGAAGACGTGAGAATTCCCATACTTTTGGCTTGTAGAGATCGAGTTCATGAAGGAGCCAGTAGTATGATTCACGACGAACTTCAAATTCAAGTGTACAACAAGAATGAGTGATATTCTCAATCGAATCGACGATACCTGAGCGCAAGCAGAGAGTAGAGAGCAGAGTGAGAAGTGTCAGTACCTTAGCGCACTCAAAAATTCTCACTTCATCCATCATTGTACTGACAGTGCGTATAATCGTAGCTCGGATAGATGCACCACTGACGACCGACGTGTGGATGTTCTGAGTACTTGATACGATATGCAACAAGATCCCACATCTGTGGATTCGGTGATTTGAGATCACCTTTCATGCGTAATGTCGCCTTACCTTCTGCGAATTTTCCCTTACGCATATCTTCGAACAGACGTACACTCTCTTCAATTGGTCGCTCACGCCATGGTGATGGTGTCTTCGGAGTCGTCTCACGACATGCACGAATCTCATCTGGTGTCTGATGATCGACATATGCCTTACCCTTACGAATCAATTTGACACCCAAGTCGTACAGTTGTGGGAAATATTCACTTGAGTATGTAATTCGTGATGGTTTGTGACCTAACCAGTTCAGATTTTCTAATATATTGTCAATATACTCGCCTTTCTCGGCGTCTGGATTGGTATCGTCAAAGCGCATGATCGTTTCTCCACCGAATTTTGATGCAAGACCAAAGTTGAAGTTCATTGCTGTTGAGAAAAGTGTTCAAAACGAGCGAGGAGAAGGGGTAAGAGTGAGTGACTTTGATGAATCTGATCTGTGAATATGACACCAGTGTGCAGCAGCAAGTTCTTCGATAAACTAACCTTTGGCGTGTCCAATATGCAGATATCCATTCGGCTCTGGTGGGAATCGTGTAATCGGCTTGCCTTTCGTGAATGCACGATGCGCGGCGAGAATCTCTGGTGTATTGTGGGCTTCAGGAATATCGCGACCGTTGATCGCCTCGAGCTCAGCGAGCGATGCCTCATCGAGAAGGAAGGAGTGACCTTCAGCGGCGGTGGCGGTGGCAGGTGCATCAGTGGTGGAGGAAGAGGAAGAGGCAGCAGCCTTATTGGTAGCAGCAGGTGCAGACATGATTGAGGAGGAAGATAGCAGTCGAGATGAGAGTGCGTCAGATCAATCGAGGCTGTGAGTGCGAGGATGAAGGTGTGAGGATTGTGCTCCGAGGATAATACAATGAGCACACTAACGCAGGAACCACTATGATACCGCAGGAAGAGGATGCGACACTGTGCAGATGAGGGCAGCAACGATGAAGGCAAAAGTGGAACTGTCTCTCTTTGGAGTGTGAGACGTGCACTTTCAATTTGCAAATCAATCCTGCTGCTGGTGAGTGCTTGATTCAGTTATATTCATTATTCTGTCTATTGCTACATTACATTCGTTACGCTCTGCTCAACTCTTGCTTCACCTCTGCACCACCCAGATCCGCATCGACCTCGTCTGCTCCACCTCCATCTCCTCAATCATGTCCTCACCTGCCTCTTCGACTACTGCATCCTCCGTCTCACCTGCCTCCTCCACACTTGCACCACTTCCAGTCGCACCTGCATCCTCATCCTCCTCCTCGTCATCGTCGTTGCCAATTCGTCGTAGCGGTACATCGAATCAGTGGGACCGTTGCCTTGAGAATGGTGCAATCAAGACTGCTTATGGCGCTGTAGCTGGTGGACTCACATCACTCATACTGTTTCGTGAGTAGTGGAGCGTGATTATTCAGGAGATGGATGTTCGCGCTTGCGAATCTTGCCACACCTCTGCTCATTACATCTCACGCGTCGTCTCTTTTGCATCACCAGGTTCCAGCGGTGCACGCTTCATTACAACAGGATTCGCTGCAGGTATTGGTGCTGGTATGTCCGTCTTCGAATGTCAGCAAGCTTACGCACCAACACGTTTCCAGAACACCCTCCTCACACCCGCACAGAATGCTGCTGTCGGTGCTGCACAAGCTGCATTGCCACGATGTGGTCGTGCATCCTGCAAATGTGGTGCAAACTGCAAGTGTACACCAGCTGGATTCGCATCTGTATCGAATGGCGTACTGCCGACATTCAAGGTTGATGATAAGGGATGCTGCAGCAAGTAAATCGACACACGACTGAATTAATTTATTCGATGATGTCGCTGCTACCGATTTCATCCTTCGCGCGCTTCACGCAGCTTTATTGTCACACAACATCACTAGCGAGCCATTGTATGTTCTCAACCCTCACATACAAATCAGCATTGGATTTCTTCGCTTCGCATTCAAGCAGCAAAACAAAAGTGTATTAAATATGTGCTCGTGCGATGCTGTTGTATGGCACGTGGAGGACGAATCTGTGTGGACGCCATCAATCGTCTTCGTATGATGAAACGCACAGGGATGGCTGTAAGGGTCCATTCCATCAGTTCTCATTCGTTTTGTCCAGTGACTTATTCGTCGAGTAACTTACTTCTTAATTGAATCTTTCGCAATTGCCACAATTGATTGTTTCAACCATGCATAAAATGGTGCAACGGTATCAATCAACAATTGTTCCTGTGGTGAGTGTGCATGTTCAATTGTTGGTCCAATCGAAACACAATCAAGATTCGGATACGCAAGTTTAAATAAACCACATTCTAATCCAGCATGTACTGAATATACTCTTGCTTCTTTACCTTCAAATAATCTCTTATGTGTCTCAATCACTTGTGCTAGTGCAGGTGAATCCAACTTTGGATCCCAACCTGGGAATTTATTGAATGCAGATGTGGTCGTACATCCAGAGAGTTCTGCAAGTGCTTGGAGTCGTGTATCAACATCTTTCATATCATCATCGTACGAGGAACGTGAGAAGAGATGAAATGTACAGGAATCAACTGCTGGTGCAGCTGAGCCACTTGATTTCGATGGTAAGGTGACAATTGAGAAGGAGATTGATGTCTCAACTTCGACTTCACCAATTAAACTCTTGGTTTGCTTGAGAGGACCATGTGGCAGATTCAACATGAACTGAAGAACACGTTTGGTCTCAGCTAAGGTAATCGCAAGTGGTGCTGCTGAAGAGGATGACGCCGAAGCTGCAGGTGTAATATCCAACACCATACAACTCTTCCATTTCGGTTGTTGCTCCGTAGAATCAGCAGCAGGTACACGTTCAATGAATTCAAACTCTTTCTGAATGCGTGCGAATTGTTTGTTGACACATGTCTTGAAACATTCAACTTTTGATGACAAGACAGCTACTTCAACAGTAGCATCACGTGGAATTGCGTTTGGTGCATTACCACCAGTGAGTGAAATCAGTTGAACACCACAACCACATGTAGAATCTTGTGAGACACATGCATACAGTAAACGTGCAATCACTTGTAAAGCAGACGCACGTCCTTTGTGAATATCAATTCCGGTATGACCACCGAGTAAGGAATGTAAATGCATCTTTACAACAGTCTTATCTTGTGGCACAGCAGAGCGTGTGATTGGCATATCAATCTTCTTCTCAAATCCACCAGCACATCCGACACAAATTGAATGTGCTTCCTCGGAGTCAACATTAATCATGACCTGTGAATCTAAGAGATCTTTGCCAATAAACTCAGCACCACCCATTGTAGTTTCTTCATCGACAGTAAATACTGCTTCTAATTGTCCATGAACAAAGTCCGGATCTTTACATTCCAAGATCGCCATGCTGGATGCCACACCGATACCGTCATCAGCACCAAGTGTCGTACGATCAGCACGAAGAATGTTACCTTCTACAATCGGAATCACAGGGTCTTTCGTGAAATCATGTACTTTATCGTTGGATTTTGAGCAGACGACATCGATATGTGATTGAAGTACAATCTTCGTGGCATTTTCATAGCCTGGAGAGGCTTTGCGTCGGAGACGAATGTTACCTGCTGCATCCACTGCACAATCGAGAGAATGATTCTTACCCCACTGCAATAATTTCTCTGTCATCAGCTTTAATTCATTTCTCTCCTCACTCGAGTTCGAAGGACGTGGTGTCTCGAGACACATTAATAGGTGACGCCACAATTGTTGAGTCTGTGGATCCTGTGGTAATTTCTCTAAGGCACGTAAAGAGTGTGGGTGAACTAGATCATAGTTGTATGCGATTGCAGCGGTGGCAGAGGCGGACATGGTGAGGGTAGGTTAGTGTGGGGCTGGTTGAGGGAATTGTGACTGTGCGGCACTTTCATCAATGAGACTCGAGTTGAGACCCAACGGTCAAATTTGATCTGCAGCACAGTACTGCAGCCTCACCTTTCAAATTCGCATCAATCAGCTCACAATTGCAGCGTTGTACCATTCGATTACAGTCATGTCCTACACCACCCACTCACGTCTCTCCTCCTCACGGAACAGTCTGATTCCAGCTAAACAACCGCTGCAACAATCACAATCACAATCACAGCCAACTTCAGCTACATCCTTCCTACCGAAGCAACCCAATTCTGTCATTGGAAGATCACGTACTTCTGCGGTGTTTGATAAGGAGAATGCTGTACCACAACAGCAATCGCAACAAGCACAGGCGAACAACACAGCAGCAGGCGGTGTCGTAGTAAAGAAAGCGAGATTGAGTATTAAACCGATTGGTGTGAAACAAGAGAGCGGTGCATCGACAACTACAACAGCCACGAGCAATCCTCTTCCACCAACTCACACGCACTCCACTACCACACGTCGTATTTCACTCGCTCCCAACACGAATATCATCGAAGCTAATGGAATTGATACTAAGAGTGGATATGACGTATCATTAATCGGGAAGTTAGGTGAAGAAGAAACATGTTTCGAAGAGATTAGAGCAAAGGCAGGAAAGTATCAGTGGAGTGCGGTACAGATGAAACAGGAGAATAGTACTAGTAGTGCAGCAGCTGCCACAGCAGTACCAAAGAAGCCATCCTTACGTGAAAGTCTCGCACTTGGTCCACGATCGAATGCACGTACACCAGAGCATGTACAGACTTATTCATCATCCTCATCTTCACATCCAAACAATACCTCCGCCGCCGCTTCTCCACATCATCCTTCTCCAACAATCTGTACACGTTCTGCTATGAATGATATTGATGCCATGTTCAAAGATGCATCACCTTTACAACACTCATTCATTTCACGTTCACTTACGACAGATATTCCTGCCGCTGTTGCTAGTAATGCGATGATGGATACGAATGAGTTTCAATTACAACAACAACAACAACAACAATCAATGAGAGGAAGACCAAGTCCTGTTGCATTTACTGTTTTTACAGATGAGGAATTGATGACGCGTAATATTCGTCAATCTGATGGTGGCAGTCTTGGTCTTAGTAATAATGGAATGAATCAAATGACTGATTCTTTCGTGAATACAAAATCTTATCCACCACTCACACCAATCATGGAACTGAGTCATGAGAGTGACATGTCACATGCCAGTTCGAATGGTGGTGCACCAACACCAGGTGGTATGATGAATATGACATCGACGCAGGGACAGACGAGTCAGATTGCAGCAGCGTTTGCTGTGTATCAGGATGAGACGTGTACGATCAGAGGTGGGAATACTGGAATGCCAGAAGCAGAAGCAGCACCATCAGTAGCATCAGAGAACACAATCGATCCTTATCACATACCACAACGTGAAGCATGGGTAGATGAACTTGCTGTACTCTCTTCCTCAAATAATATCATCGTCTCAGAAGATGCTGCTGGATTTACACTTGATGATCTGGCGAATGGAAGTGAGACTTCACTAGAGTTAGGTGACAAACTCTTTCAGATCACATCCGTCCTGAAAGATTATACCACCACCTCAAACAACGATCGTACTCTCCTCTTACAAGCTGAGAATCTCTTGGATGGTGGTGAAGTCACAATCTGCATTACCTCTCGTCACAATGTCCTGACACACGGTTTCACTTCCTCCTTCGTACAACGTATTCTCGATGCTACCGCAGTAGCTAGTGGTGGCGATGCAGCTGAGGTCGAGACCACACGTTCTCAATTGAATAAATTGTTTTATTTACCACAAGAAACTTATGTTTATGCAAATCATTCCATTCTGATCTCATCACAGAATCAACATGGCTCATTACGTACACTTCTGCAGACATATCATTCTCAGAACAAGCAGATGGATGAGAAGTTGATCGCATTTTATACTTACGAATTGTTGAAATCAATTCAATTCTTACATGCAAATCAGATGTTGCACAATAATCTGACACTCGATTCTGTCATGATGAGATTTGATGAAGATTCAAATAATGGATCAACAACAACATGGTCTGATCCATGGTTATCATCTGGTGAGAATGGTTGGAATCAAAAAGGTTTGATTTTATCGAACTTTTTATTATCGATTGATCGTACACTCTTTCCAGCAGAGATTATGTTTAAGTGTGAGAATAACAACACATCAGCAGCAGCAGGTTCATCCTCATTACCACAAGCAATGAATCCAATCATCCCTTATGCACAAGATGTATTAAGTTATTCCAGTGGATGGACAGAACAGATTGATCTGTTATCATGTATCAATATCGTACAAGGTATGTTGTTTTATAATCAGAATATAGCAGGGAATGCAGTGGATCTCCTTGAATGTGCATTAGATGAATCGAATCAAATTCAACTCGTCCAGAGTCAATCCGATCGTTTCTTGAACAATCAATTCAACTTCACAACCTTCTTACCATTCTTCGAGACGATCTTAAACTTCAAACCTTCGTCTCAGGAAGCAGCACACGCAGAATCGTTAGATCTCTTAAACTTACTTATTCAACATTTTGAGATGGCGTTGAGTATTGATGTACCAGTGGAAGGATCAACGACAGGACAGACACAGCCAGTAGCGATGCAGATTAAGAATTTGTTGTGTAAACAACAGATGATGATGTTACAGAAGAAGTAGACAACAATAGCAACTCCAAACACGTGTCGACCTCGAGATGCAATGTTTAATTACATCTGCACATCGTTGATGGCACACTCTGCATAGCTTATTGCGCATACATCTCTCTTGCACTTTCAAATTCCAACTTTGTTTCTCGGTGACAGACAATCCTCTTCCATACACCAGGCAATTTTTTCAAAAATCTTTTCTCACTTGCTGAGATTATGATGTCAGTCGTTCTGCGAATGACACAGCCCTGGTCTAATTTTAAAAAAAGTCGACTTGGCTCTTCCTTCGTGCCGATCGTTGGGTCTGATTGATTACGTACTCACACTTTTATGTCCGGTACTTTATCTGCTCCTGGACCAGCTGCATTTCCAGTTGATCATCAACAACATCTTCATGTTTCTTGTTATCGAATGGATTGGTTTCAAGACCATCATGCAATGCGTAGTGGTTGTATTCTCACATGGCCGAACAAAGGGCATCCTGCTTCGGTTTACTTACCTTCTCTTGGATATGCAGATGACACAGCTACACAGACGAATTCACTTGAAGACTTGAGTATTCAACATAAGTGGGTTATCTATTTCCTCTCATTTAATCGTATGCGACTCAATCCTACGAAGTGTGAATTGGTAGGTCGAAAGGCAGATGGATCTCCGGTGACAGCAGCTGATATTAAGCTGTGCCAACTCGCTGTGGATGGAGCAGACTTGGTTGCTCTTGATCACAGTAAGTCGATACGTTACCTCGGTCTGAATATAAGATTTGATGGAGTGTGGAGCGATCAGATAACAAAATCTTACAATCTGATCAGTTTGTTCACTCGTATGATTCAGAAGTTTAAACTTCCGATTTCACAAGCTGCGTACATTTATAATGTCTTCTTATTGCCAAAGCTTGAACTTGCACTTCATTACGTACATGGAAATGGTACTCAAGATTGGGTGAAGAAATGTGATGGTATGTTGGTAGGTGCCATCAAACATGCTGTTGATTCACCTATCAGATTGAGTCACACTGCGGTGGCATTGTTGCTTGGCTTTCGTCTTCCATCGTGGATGGAGATCGGTATCAAAATATCTGAGCTCTTCCTTCGTGCCAATTCCAAGGACGATCGTTGGGGTCTGATAGGTCGTCTATCGCTGCGTGATGATAGTCAATATCAAACTTGTGTTGATGAAAGTACTGTCTCGAACCGATGGGGCAATCTGAATAGCAGCACGAGTACGTTTTCAAAGCGTGCCTTGTATCTTGCTGTGTATCGACTTGATTGGAAGTTGCATCTCTTCGACACACTCAATCGCCTTGGACCAGGTCGTCCATCTTTGCATCTCTTTGATCAACCTTCAATCTGTCCAAATGTAATGATAACACCAATGGCATCCTTAGATCAATGTACTGCGTCAGGTTCACTGACCTTGCTTCATCATAAACCTGATTATGCTCATGATGTCTGGTGTGGATGGGGTGCTTTGCATCCAGTTGATGAGATTTGTATCTTCACTGATGGTTCTTATGATGCTGACTCTAACACGTCTGCTTGGGCAATGTCAATTCTGAATGAGTGGCTCTATGATCACTCGAGTGATGTACCAACAAATGAGAAGCTCCTTACGCCAGCTCATGTTCGTCGTGCTTATCTTATGGGTGCAAATATTGTATGCACAAATGGTATCTATCCTGCTGAACTTCAAGCAATCGCTCGAGCACTTGCAATGTTTCCACTCTCACATCGTCTTCATATCTACTCAGATAGTATGGCATCTATCAAGGCAATCCAAACTTATCGTTCACAAACCAATGAACGTAAGCGACTTCGTATGTCAGCTCGTCCGTTGTTGCAGCTCATTGATAACTTGATTAATCGCAGAAAGGCAGCATGTCATAGTGCTCGTCTTATACTTGAATTCACTCACGTCCATGCTCACACCACTCACCAAGATCCGGTTAGTGTAGGCAATCGTATCGCCGACTATCAAGCCAACTTGTCACGCAAGCAACCGAAAGTCACTTGTCCGCCTGGATTAGCTGAGTTACCACTTCGAGAGTGTGAGTATCACATGGCTCTTGTTCGCAAATCTGATAATAAACTTGTCATCGATGACATTCGACGATCTGCACTCAAACAACTTCACAACACGTCTATGACCCATTGGCATGATCGTCATCAGGTTCATCAAGGTCGATTTGCTCATGAAGGTATTCTTCATCTCAGTCGCATCATGCTTCGATCAGGTTCATCTAGTTCCTTACAAGCCACTCTCATTCATGTTGCAACCAACTCTATCCACCAGCACTGGCAAGTCGATCCTTCGGCTAAATCAGGACAATCAGTTCAAGCACTTAGATGTACTCCTTGCCGTGACGACATGTCCATTGATCATCTCAGTGTGTGTACCCAACATGCTGCATCTAAATTTCGTCAACAATTGAAGAAGAACATCATCGATATTCTTATGACAATTGCCTCTTCGGATGGGCGTCGCTTACTGACTCGGTGCTCACCCTTTGGTCTTGATTACGTACTCACACTTTTATGTCCGGTACTTTTATCTGCTCCTGGACCAGCTGCATTTCCAGTTGATCATCAACAACATCTTCACTACACTCGTTGTCTAATTGGTGCCTTCACTGACCGTGAAGCAACAGTCATTCTTCGTAAACTCACTAATTCACTCGATCAATCTACTCTCAATGCTATGATTCATGTTCGGAGAACATGTCTCGAAAATCTTGACAAATTCTATTCCACTCTCAAATCCTCACCCTAATTCACATCGCATTGCCAAACAGTTTCTGAACTGTCTTCGTCCATCCCCTTTCTAACCCCAGTCTACATCTTGCGAAACATCTTTTTCTCACTTGCTGAGATTATGATGTCAGTCGACTTGGCGAAAAGATGAGCGTGAGAGGTGTCTTCCTCCTTCTCCGCCTCATTTTCCTCTACCTTGCAACGTTTTGTGGCCATTCTAACTCTTCTTACACCTGTTTGTGTGAAGGGATGAACTTTGTAGCTCTTTTTGTTGTTGCATCGTTCTGGGAATGATATAGCCCTAGTCTAATTTAAAAAAAAAAACAAAAACATGCGGTTGATTCACCTATCAGATTGAGTCACACTGCGGTGGCATTGTTACTTGGCTTTCGTCTTCCATCGTGGATGGAGATCGGTATCAAAATATCTGAGCTCTTCCTTCGTGCCAATTCCAAGGACGATCGTTGGGGTCTGATAGGTCGTCTATCGCTGCGTGATGATAGTCAATATCAAACTTGTGTTGATGAAAGTACTGTCTCGAACCGATGGGGCAATCTGAATAGCAGCACGAGTACGTTTTCAAAGCGTGCCTTGTATCTTGCTGTGCATCGACTTGATTGGAAGTTGCATCTCTTCGACACATTCAATCGCCTTGGACCAGGTCGTCCATCTTTGCATCTCTTTGATCAACCTTCAATCTGTCTAAATGTAATGATAACACCAATGGCATCCTTAGATCAATGTACTGCGTCAGGTTCACTGACCTTGTTTCATCATAAACCTGATTATGCTCATGATGTCTGGTGTGGATGGGGTGCATTGCATCCAGTTGATGAGATCTGTATCTTCACTGATGGTTCCTATGATGCTGACTCTAACACGTCGGCTTGGGCAATGTCAATTCTGAATGAGTGGCTCTTTGATCACTCGAGTGATGTACCAACAAATGAGAAGCTCCTTACGCCAGCTCATGTTCGTCGTGCTTATCTTATGGGTGCAAATATTGTATGCACAAATGGTATCTATCCGCTCGAGCGCTTGCAATGTTTCCACTCTCACATCGTCTTCACATCTACTCAGATAGTATGGCATCTATCAAGGCAATCCAAACTTATCGTTCACAAACCAATGAACGTAAGCGACTTCGTATGTCAGCTCGTCCGTTGTTGCAGCTCATTGATAACTTGATTAATCGCAGAAAGGCAGCATGTCATAGTGCTCGTCTTATACTTGAATTCACTCACGTCCATGCTCACACCACTCACCAAGATCCGGTTAGTGTAGGCAATCGTATCGCCGACTATCAAGCCAACTTGTCACGCAAGCAACCGAAAGTCACTTGTCCGCCTGGATTAGCTGAGTTACCACTTCGAGAGTGTGAGTATCACATGGCTCTTGTTCGCAAATCTGATAATAAACTTGTCATCGATGACATTCGACGATCTGCACTCAAACAACTTCACAACACGTCTATGACCCATTGGCATGATCGTCATCAGGTTCATCAAGGTCGATTTGCTCATGAAGGTATTCTTCATCTCAGTCGCATCATGCTTCGATCAGGTTCATCTAGTTCCTTACAAGCCACTCTCATTCATGTTGCAACCAACTCTATCCACCAGCACTGGCAAGTCGATCCTTCGGCTAAATCAGGACAATCAGTTCAAGCACTTAGATGTACTCCTTGCCGTGACGACATGTCCATTGATCATCTCAGTGTGTGTACTCAACATGCTGCATCTAAATTTCGTCAACAATTGAAGAAGGACATCATCGAGATTCTTATGACAATTGCCTCTTCGGATGGGCGTCGCTTGCTGACTCGGTGAACTGTCTTCGTCCACCTTCTTTCTAACCCCAATGTACCTAATCTCAGTGAGTCGACTTGGCGACCAGATGAACATGAGAGGTGCCTTCCTCCTTCTCCGCCTCATTTTCCTCTACCTTGCATCGGTTTGTGGCCATTCTAACTTCTTACACCAGTTTGTGCGAAGGGATGAACTTTGTCGCTCTTTTTGTTGTGCGTTGTTCTGTAAAGCCCTAGCCTAATTTTTTACAAAAACATTGCACGCTTTGTAAATGTGCTCGTGCTGCTATTCAGATTGCCCATCTACAAGTTTGATACTGACTGTCATCACGTAGCGATAGACGACCTATCAGACCCAACGAACTTCCTTGGGGTTGGCACGAAGGAAGAGCTCAGATCTTTTGATACGATCTCCATCCACGATGGAAGACGAAAGACAAGCAACAGTGAAGTTCCGATGGTGTTCGTGTGGAGTAGCGCAGCCACGTCACGGCGCAGGAGCGCATTCGACGGATGGATTTAGTGGAGCAACACCTGTCAGAATGGTTGAGAACACAGCATCACGTACCACATGAGTGACATGTAGCTGTTGCTGAGAGAGCAGCAAGCGCAAGAATTGGGCAGCTTGTATAACAAGCTTGTTCTTCTGGATCGAGTTGATGATGGTCGGTTTAGGCAACGTGGCCGAGTGGTTAAGGCGGTAGACTTGAAACTATCCAACGTTATCTACTATTCTTTGAGTGCGCAGGTTCGAACCCTGCCGTTGTCGACAGATCATATCTTTTGTTCTTTTATTATTATTCCTTTTTTTGGTTATCATTTAAATTAAAGGAAATTTTGAGTCAAATCAAAAATAAAAAGAAAATCTTTTCCTTGGGAAATTAAATAGAAGCATGTGTGCTATGGTTCAATTGTAACCAGCTATCAACATTTGTGAAGAGTATTTCGTACAATTCGGTGCGGAGAGTCGAGTCGTCAGTACTACCTTCCTCCTCGTCCACCTCTGCCTCTCGATCCACCACCTTTTCCTCCTCGTCCACGAGAAGATCCACCACCTCGCGAGGATCCACCTCCTCGTCCACGCGATGATCCACCACGACCGCCTCTATCACCACCACTACCGCCACTCATACGTCTCGATGCTCCATTCGCGGTGTAGAGTGATGTCGCACCAGATGGTAGCGAGGAACGAGGTTGATGATGAGGACGTTGTTGATGATGTTGCTCCTTCTCCTCAATCTGTTCTTGCTCATCATCTTCATCTTCTCCCTCCTCATCTTCCGCTTCATCCATCGTACCATCCTTCCTCTCCTCTCTCCCTTCCTCTGCAATCCTCTCTTCATCCTTCTTCCTCTCCACTTCCTTCTCTACACCTGCTAAACTAATCAAATGCAGTCCTGATTTCACTTGTCCTTCGACTTTATTCCATCTGCCCATCCTTGGTTCTGGTCCAACAGCACATGCAACGAATCTTCCTTCTTTCGAAGGATCAGTAACAATACCATTGATATGACCACGTAATGGTATACGATGCATCAGATTCAATTTATTCGTCATCTGTCCTGTTCCTACGCCTTCGAGACAATACAGATTCAGAAACCCATCTGATGCACCAGAGAAACATACATCAGTAAATCTCATCGTTGCTACTGAGTTAATCCATGTTCCACTGTGTACATTCTGCAAGACACATGTCGGTTTCTTCTTTGTGATCATCCAGGCCGAGACACATCCGTCTTGTCCACCTGTTATAAATTGCTCTTCGTTACACATCGCTACAGCGTCGAGTGATTCACTGTATACCGACGCATTCAGTTTCACTTGTGACTCATGTTCAATCTTCCATAATCTGACTGTCTTATCTTTACTCACACTGAGACAGTGTTCTTTATACAATGAGTCAATACACGTAATATCATTCGTATGTCCAAACAATGTCTCAACATACGCGAGTTGATCCATATTCCACAGCTTAATCGTACGATCGACTGATGAAGAGAAGAGAGTATGTGTACCGAGTCGGAAGATGAGTGAGTTGATTGCACCTTTGTGTGCGGCATTGAAGGTACGCACGCAGGCATATTTGGATTGAGGTGAGAGTGAGGATGAGGATGAAGATGCAGGTGTCGCAGTCGCCAATCTCGTATCCCAAATCTTAATACATCCATCTGCACTAGCTGACGCTAAGAGTTCACCATCCATCGAAGCAGACAATGATAATACTGCATCAGTATGACCAGGATTCTGTGGATACTTCCCTCCTGTATTACCATACATCGTATACAATTTTTTTCCAGTCGCCAGATCCCATGCAACAATATTCGTATCTTTACCTCCTGTATAGATATGATTTGCTGATTCGTTGAGTGTGAGACATGTTGCACCACCCTTTTTGTGTGAAGGGATATTGCGTGTCCATGCAGAGGGATTATCGGAAGGGAAGGATGAGGTATCATACCTCAAATGTGCAACAGTTAATTTCCTCTTGCCTTGTTGATCTGCAAGATCTTCTTTCAATTTCTTATTGATTGCTTCTGCTCTGGCATCATCTGATCGTGTGATACCTAAGCGTTCTTCTTCATCTTCTGATTCTGCATCCGCATCCTCCTCACCGCCACCTCTCTCCGCTGCATAATCTGCATCGACACTCTCATGTACCTGTCTCAATACTGAATGTGTCATACGCAGACGCTTCTCATCTGGTGTCTCGTTCTCGTAAGGATCGTGGGGTGCACCATTGTTGTCATCATCGTTCATGCGCTCATCGTCATCGTCATCATCGTCATCACCACCACCGCGTCGTGGACCACGAATGCGAATATCATCACCACGATCACGTCCAGTACCGTCCTCCTCGTCACTCTCAAACAGTAATCCGTCCTGCAGTCGTGATTCCTCCTCATCGTCTGCATGACTGCTGCGTACTGCTCGTTGTGCTGCTGCTGATGATGCTGCAGATTTCGCACTGCGTTTTGCTTGTTTACTTGCAAGTTTTGCACGCTCGGCTCGGCTACCATTCGAGGAGGATGAGAGTGCGGAGGATTTACGCTTTGCACCACCGACTTTTGAGGACATGGTGTCGAGATGCGGTAGGAGTGTAGTTCACGTGCTAGATCTAGTTAAAAAGGTAATGGAGGTGTACTGCGGACTGAAGAGTAGCAGATATGATAGCACGAGATCAGTACCGAAATCAATCGTGTCTGCCGCACTTCGCCTCTCACATACGCGGTACAAGTGCCGTGACTCTCCAAACAACACTCATACATGAGCAACACGCTCACCTATTATAGGCACGTATGGCGCACTGTAGTTGGACCTGAGAAGGATGTGCTGTAGCCAGCTGGAGGTGGAGGCAGATTTTCTTAGCAATTTTTGAGCGAATGAAGGAAAAGAGATGGAGAGGTGCTATTGACAGTGTAGATAGATTACAAGATTGCTCGATTTATCGAAATATTATCACTGCTATATAAGCACTACTACGAGTGCTGGGAGGAGAAATGGAGTGAAATAAATGACTTGTCGTCTTGGAAAGTCGTCTTGCCTAACAAATCGGAATCGAGCCCCATCATCGTCGTGTAGCAGGAGCAGTCGAAGGAGATTTGATCCACGCGAGTCCTCTATTAATCGTCATGTTCTCCGCTGCAACTCGTTCGTTGCGTTCATCGCTACCAGCAATCGCCTCTGCAGCAGCCTCCTCTTCCTCTGCTGCATCTGCATCTGTATCCTCCTCATCCTCCGTCTCCCTTCGTCACTTCACAACGAGTACAGCACGTTTCGCACCACCTGCATTGACGAAAGTGAATGTTGATGGAAAGGATGTCGATGTACCATCAGGCTTCACAGTATTTCAAGCATGTGAAGCCGCTGGTGTCAGTATTCCTCGTTTCTGTTATCACGATCGTCTATCGATCGCTGGTAATTGTCGTATGTGCTTGGTGGAAGTGGAGAAATCACCAAAACCTGTAGCATCATGCGCAATGCCACTGACACCGAATATGAGAATTAAGACGAATACACCACTCGTCAAGAAGGCGAGAGAGGGAGTCATGGAATTTCTTTTGGCAAATCATCCACTTGGTCAGTACCAGAGGAAGCGTTATGAAGACTAGAGTATATGCAGTTGAATGAGAGCGATCAACCGACGAAACAGTAGATAATGAGGAATGCGTCGTGGTAGACTGGAACACCGAGGTTGCACCTCTGCTCTGATGCTGACCTTGTGTGCTGTTCTTTTCTTTCCAGATTGTCCTATCTGTGATCAGGGAGGTGAGTGCGACTTACAGGATCAGTCAATGTACTTCGGTACAGATCGTTCACGCTTTCGTGAGTACAAGCGTACAGTTGAGGATAAGAATATTGGACCACTCGTGAAGACTGTGATGACACGTTGTATTCATTGTACGCGCTGCATTCGATTTACTACTGAGGTGTGCGGTGTTACAACGATGGGAGCAACTGGACGTGGACAGATTATGGAGATCGGCACATACGTCGATTCACTCCTCGATACTGAGCTTTCAGGCAACGTCATCGATCTCTGCCCAGTCGGTGCATTGACATCGAAGCCATTCGCATTCACTGCACGTCCATGGGAGTTGATTCGTCATGAGAGTATCGATGTACACGACGCACTGAATGCAAATATTCGTATCGATACACGTGGTCCAGAAGTGATGCGTGTCTTACCGCGATTGAATGAGGATATCAATGAGGAATGGATTGGTGATAAGTCACGTTACAGTTATGATGGTCTCAAACGTCAACGATTGGATCAGCCGATGATGAGAACTGCTGAGGGTGAATTCAAACCTGTTACATGGGTACACGCATTGGAGGCACTCAGTGCACAGATTCAGAAGGTACGCGGCAGTGAGATGCTCGGTGTTGTCGGTGATCTTGTCGATGCTGAGGGTATCATTGCATTGAAGGATCTCCTGAATCGTCTCGGTTCATCGAACACTGTACACACCAGCCACTTACGCGAATCATCTGGCGCATCATCTGGTGCATCAGGGCTTCGCACTGATACTCGTGCTGATTACCTCTTCAACTCACGCATCGTCGGAATTGAGGATGCTGATCTCATTCTTCTCGTCGGTACGAACCCACGTATGGAGTCACCAGTACTCTGCGCACGCATTCGTAAAGTCGTCAAGCAGCAACTGACACCAGTCTTCAGCGTTGGTCCAGAGGCAGATCTCGCACTCGCACATACGCATGTTGGTACCTCTTCTTCAGTATTGACAGACCTCGCTTCAGGAAAGGCATCATCCAAGTTTCAGAATGCATTTAAGGCAGCGAAGCGTCCGATGGTCATTGTTGGAATGGGTGCACTTCAGGGTGGTGCAGGCGCAAGCGTGCTTTCATCAGTACAAGCACTTAAATCTGCCTTCCCAACACTGAGCACACCAGAGTGGAACGGAGTCAACATCCTTCACACATCAGCATCACGTGTCGCTGCAGCTGATCTTGGCTTCCAGCCAGGTACAAATGCATTCAGCACGAAGGCGAAGTTCGTCTACCTCCTCGGTGCTGAGGATGTAATTGATCGCAGCCTCGTTGCACCAGATGCATTCATTGTGTACCAGGGACATCACGGTGATGCAGGTGCAGAGCAGGCGAACCTCGTTCTCCCATCACCAGCGTACACCGAGAAGAGTGGTACGTATGTTTCACTCGAAGGTCGTGTCCAGCGCACAACAACTGCAGTAGGTCGTCTCGCGAATGCACGTGAGGATTGGTCAATCATTCGTGCACTTTCGGAAGTCCTCAGCAAGCCGCTTCCATACGATAATCTCGATCAAGTTCGTGCACGTCTTGCTGATGTCTCACCAACATTCGCTACGTACGATCAAGTTGAAGCACAGAGTTATACTACACCTGCTGCAACTTCATCTGCATCATCAACAGCTGCTGTCACATTCCAACCATACATGTCGAACTACTTCATGACTGATGTCATCTCACGTAGTTCGAAGACGATGGCGAAGGCATCACAACAATTGCCGGTAGCGAAGAACTCGTATAAGGCTGCACAACAATCGCCGAGACCGTCATCACAATCGACTACACGATCGTACGCAAAGCCGCATGAATCACAGGCGAACCTGTAAGCATCGCCATCCATCATCGCTCTCACTCTGCGCCAATTCCTCCTCCTCTGCATCCATCGCGAACTCTTTAACATCAATTTATCGATCTACAACTCTCCATAGCGCAACATTCCTCATTCGTCATAATCATTTCAGCTTCTTCCTCTCCTCCAATTCGTGCTGCTGGCACTCTCGCGCTTCCTTGACATCTCAACCAGACTGTGCGTGATCGCGTCCCGATCTATATCGTGCACCGATACACGCAACACACCGTCAATGCAGCAGCCAGTACTACTCGCACATTGTATTCTAAATCAGCAATTCATACAGAGCAAATTCAAGCACGTTGAATATACATGTGTAATACATCTGATGATAACGCAGCAACAAATCACAAGATCGCTTGCAATTGCCTTTCGCTCGCTCCAGATGTTCCTCGTTCCTCTCTTCCGTTGTTGCGCCTTGACAAGTCGCAATCGCATTCTAGGATGTGTCAGCTGCAGCGGTAGTTGATGGACGAGTCACACGATGCTGCGGTGAGGAGAGGTAGACACACACACCAACATCAACATCAGCAACAACACATCATCTTTGCTACGATCAATCTGACATCAACTCCTCTCTTGCTTTTCCCTCTCCTCTCCTCTCCTCTCATTGCTGTTGCAGTCTTCTCCAATCTTCTATTTGGCACATCTTCCTGGCACCTCTGATCGTTCATATTTACTTTTGCCATCAACACAAAGCAGCAGGAAGAGAACAAGGAAGAAGCGGGCGCAGCGACATCATCAGCAGAATCCTCATCCCCGCATCACGGCCGATGCTGCTTTAGAAACAACTTCGGATTCTCTTCATCTTCCTGATATCTCATTAATCTCGAGTACAGGCGAGTCTAGTCAAGCCAAGATGCACCAAAGAAGAACAAGAAGAGGAAGAGCAAAGGAAAGTCGAATACAGCTTCAGAAGAGCAACAACAGCATCAACCTTCCTTTCTGCTTCCTCTACTACTTCTTCGTCTATTTCCACCTCGAACTACTCGAATGTATCGTCTTCCTCAGCTTTGTCACCAGAGGAGTGGGTGGTGCTGAATGATGAAGGATATACCTTGTTGCAACGCCATCATGTGGTGTTGGTCGTTCTCTCCTTCCTTGCTTTTTTACTGACCTTAGCGTTTCAACATGGAACCAGTCCATGAGGCACTCGAGCGTGATGTGATACCAAAGCGATATTTCGTCATTGCATCAGTAAATTATTGGATCGGATCGCTGCTTTTGCACTCAATCGTTACTCGCCTGGTATGGTCGATGAACTTCTTGATGAGATGCCTTATCTCATGCGTGCAATGAAAGCTGTTGGTGGATTACCAACATTCACCAATGTTGCATTCGTGTTGAATGAGGACCAAGCAGCATCAGCAACTGCACCAGTAGCACTAATTTCTGCAGCAACGTCCAAATTAGTGATCGAACCAACAACAATCAATGAAGCGATCGAGCTCCACAAACGCTCGGACAAGCTTTTTCGAAAGGCAGGTCTGGGCAATCCTGGTATGAAGGTAGGAAATTTGGCGCTGCGTGCAATCACGGCATATATGCCACGTGCTGTTGTACTTATTCAACGTGCATTCTGTCACTTGAACTTGAAGGAGTCATTCAATGCACTCCAGGATACTCATGCAGCACTTGTACTTGATCCGACTCAGGCGAAGGCAGTCTTGTATCAAGCTCAAGCGCTTTATCAGATGAAGGAATATGAAGCGGCGAAATTAGCATGCAAGAGAGGTATCAAGATGGAAATGAAGGATCACGTGTTCGCATAAGAAAACTTAGAAGAATAATGTTGGATCAACAGAGGATGAAGAAATCGATGCTGAAGGTGATGCAGACGATGTGACTGAACTGGCTGCCTTTTCGATACGACGAGCGAGTTGAGTGAAACTTTCCTTTACGTTCCTTCTCCTGCATCATTCATTTGCATCCTCATTGTCTCTTCTTTTCCTCTCCTTCGCTTCAAGTTGTTTCGTGTTTACATTGCAACACTTGGAACTCGAGCTCCCGGAATTCGAAACAGCATCAAGCTTGACCAACTGCTCGCAATTTCGTGTGCGCTTCGTTAGAAGCCTTTCCAGAGGGAATCGAGTTGGGTGCACAAACTACAGGGCGCAATTGTTGATATGCATCTGATGTAATTCACTCTGGATGACAGACTAATGTACGATGAGGAGGTATTCTGCATCTGTCTCGTGAGTAGTGGCAGAGGAAGATGAACAAGCCTTCACTGATAAAGTTAGCAATAGTCTCAGCGATGACAGTAGCAAATCGTTCACGATTGAATTTCTTATGCCGACCAATTTGTCCCAATTTGTTGATCACGTCGTGATGAGAAGTGATAAGGATATCGGTTGAAATTTTGGATACAAGCAGTTATTATGTTAATGCAGCATTAAACATCGCAGCCTCATTACCTCCTGATTTCGCTCACAGCGAGCAATCCCAGTGTGACTGCGGTCAGTTTCAAAAATTTTCACAGTAATTAACGATACATAGCACAGCTACCATATAGTACAGTGCACTTGTCACATTCATCCACTCAACATGACCTCGCGCCTACTGACATCACCGTACGCATCGCTACTCGCATCCTCATCTGCTGCTGCTGTTCCTTCATCCTCCTCCTCGCACAGTCGACCACAATCTGCACATAACACTAAACAGCATCACCAACGTGCCGCATCTTCTTCCTCCTCAACAGCGTCAAAGCCACACTCACGTCCAACATCAGCTGTGCAGCAGAAACAGAAAGTTTCATCGAGACCGACGAGTGCTGTGCAACAGAAAAAGCAAACAGCAACCGAAGGAAATGATGATGAGAAAGATGAGAAGCAAGAGAGTGAGAAGAAAGTTGGAGTAGAGAAGAAAGTTGTGATCACATCCTCATCCACCACTTCCACACACTTCTCACGTCGTCCAACAAGTGCATCACGTACGACCATCGAATCGAACCACCACACAAATCACGCTCACCCAACACCTCAACAGCCACGTCTCAATTCAACAGATCGTGCTGCCGCCGAAGTGTATCAACCATCACCAATGCTGCCAGGTTTGATCAGGTTGAGTGATATGAAATTGAAGAATCGAAGAGGAAAATCACCAGCGAGGAAAGAACCTGATGCAACAGCAGAAAGGATAGCACTTGAACGAAAGGCATCACTCTTATCTCAACCATCTCAACGCCAACCACTCGATCCTGATTCTATCGAATATCAAATTTCTCGTCTGCAATCTGCCGCGGGACATGCACAACGTACACACAACCTCTCGCAAGTGATTGAGCTGCGTACGAGGATTCTTGCTCTGTCGAAAGTTGTGACGTGTGATAATATCTCATCCTCCAATCAATCCCTCCTCACACGTGCGCGCCTCTCACTCGCCTCCTCCTACTTGGATGCAGGAATGCATGAACAAGTGTTAGAGCATATTACACCGGGCTTTGTTGAGAAGCTCCAGCAGCAACACGGGAAGAAAGATCGTGAACAACAGTTGAATATGTATTATACGAATATGATTCTAGGAAAAATGCGTTATGCATTGAGTATTGCGACTGCTTCTGATGAGGATGGAAATGAGGACGCTTCGTCACGACCAGCCTCAACAACCACTCTCATACACAAATCTCCGACTGTCACAGACCAAATCTCTCTCACACAAGCCTTGGAGCATCTGACACAAGCTCAGGCGTATGTGGATTCTGATATGTGTGTTGGCCATCGATCATCATCTTCCTCTTCATCAACCCAGCACAATCATCGTTTGACACTGCTCATCTCCACTTCCCTCTCGTTGTCCGATACACATGAATCACTTGGTCAATACGAGACTCAACTTGATATCTTAGCGAAGTGTTGGGAGAAAGTAGATGAAGAGATAAATTGGTTTAACAACCAGACTTCAGTAGTGTCAGAAGATATCAATACCTCTTATCCCGTGTTCCCACTCTACTACACACTCGGACGATACTTCCTTCTACACAAAGAAGATGCGGTGAATGCGATTGATAACTTCACGAGAGCAGTTGGGATTGCTGAAGCGCATGCGGACAAGACTGGTGCTCCTACAGCTGTTGCTTCTCCAGATGGTATGACACCATTCAATATATCAACCTTCTCCTACTCCTCCCACATCCTCTATCTCCGCACACTCTACCATCTCTCCAAAGCATACAAATTCGCATGCGATACGACGAGATGTATTGAGACGTACGAGAAGCTGAAGAAGTGTGTAAGGAGGATGGGACAGGTGAATGGAAGGTTGAGAGACTGGTGTGAGAATACGAAATCGAACGGCATGGCGTCATCACTTCCATCATCCTCGATACTCTCTTCCACCTCTGGCTGCATACTCTCTCCTCACTACACGCCTTCCTCTCTCTCCACCTTCACCTACTCCTCCCTCCTCTTGATCCAACAAGACCTTCTCTCACTGTATCAAGAATTAGGCGCAGGGTATGAAGAGAAAGTGGTGGAGATGCAAGAGGTGATTGGAGAAGTGGTGGAGAGAAAGATGATGAGGAAGGGTGGAGGTGGTGGCGAGAATAGCTTGTATGGTAGTGATAATCTATCTATTGGCTCAGCTGCTCCTACCAACCCTTACACCCTCTCCTACATTCGTTCTCAAGTTATGCTCGGTTTTTATCAACACCAGACAGCGAAAGAGCCACGTACAGCACGGATCACATATGAATCCACGATGGCGTTGATTGAAACGATGTATGGCTTGAAGAGGAATGCGACGATGCAGGAACTGATGTGGAAGGAAGAAGAGAAGCTGAAGAAGGGTAATGAGAAAGCAGCAAGCACGCGTCCGAAATCAGCATCATCAAAGAAGAAGAAGAAAGTGAAGAAGCCACCCCCACCACAACCAATTTCAAGTTTCGGTGGCTCTGTTCCGTATCATATCTCACCACAAAAAGAAAAGAATTCCTCATCCTCAAATCCTACCATCTCAACATACGACCAATATCTCCTCGCCCAGAAATCCGAAGAACGCAAACTCTTACCACATAGTGTGAGAAAGATATTAAAACAGTTGAGAAAGGAAGTCGGGAAGATTGAGAAGGAGTTGAACTCAACGACGACAGATGCATCAGAGGAGAAGGAGGATGATGAAAAACAGGAGAGGAAGGAACAAGAAAACAGCGAAGAGAACACGGATGAACATGTCGTGGCTTCTGGCGACAACAATTTCACCTCGGAACAACAATTTGCTCCTTCAACCGATGAGGAGCTGACTATACTTGTGGTACGAGACGAAACAGCTGATGAATACGGTGAGGACGATGATTTCGAAGCAGCAGTGGCTGCTGAACAAGAGGATGACGAGAAACGTGATCACATCGATGATGCACCTGCATCAACAGCAACTTTCAACGATCAATCGATACCTGATCCATCGTATGATCCACATCTCGGTGGTAGTTCGATCTACGCTGAGGCACTCATACTGCGTACGGCTGGTGCGAATGAGGAGGAGGCAGAAAGGATACGACAGACGCTGTATAAAGGATTTGAAGTGGATAAACAGGAGTTGAGGAATGATGCGGCAGCGAATAAGAGAGTGAGGCCACAGTCGGCAGCAAGGAGGAGACACGAATGAGAAGAAAAGCAGATACCCATCAGCTTCATTGTTGCCAGCTGTTACATGCATGATTCTCACAACAGTCAAGTGAATCAACCGAATCATTATTTTCACTCGCTGTTGCAATCAACTACTACTACTACTACTGCTGCTGCTGTTGCTACTCTGGATCCAATCCAAAAGTACGCAGTGAGATATCATCATCCTGTTCTGTGATTTCCTGTCAAGTTCGCTTTCCTTTCATCAACAACCAGCAGACAGCAGCACTGCTCCATTGAGCGACAATCTGCTTCATCCACACTCCGCTTCTTTTCACTTGCTTCGTTTTGCCTCTTGGCTCTTCTGCTGTCAGCATGACTGATATCAAACAACCTCGAGAGAAGAGTCAGGATACATCCGACATGAAGGATGCATCAGCACCAACAGTATCGCCATCTGCATCAGAGGAGCCATCATCTCCTACTATCTCCACCTTCACGGTCGACATTCCGAACGATCTCGATCTCGATTCTTTGTTCCGACCGATAACTCACTTTGAAACATTCTCACTATCACATCACAATCCGATACCATTAA
Source organism: Asterella californica (assembly GCA_036924285.1). Lineage (NCBI taxonomy): Eukaryota > Viridiplantae > Streptophyta > Marchantiopsida > Marchantiales > Aytoniaceae > Asterella > Asterella californica. The sequence continues at coordinate 161,366 of JAYKYS010000033.1, read as the reverse complement.
TGCGGATCAGAATCATTCCTCGTCAGATATCGCGCCAATTGAGATAGTGGCAGCATCTACAGCAGCTGCAGCAACTACACCAAAGCAGCATCAAAATGGTCATCTGTTCTTGCTATCGTACTCACGAATCGTACACTCTGCTACATGAAGATGAATCAAACACGGTCTGCACTCATGGATACTCACCTCGGACTTCTACTCGATCCGACTCGAGTGAAGGCTGCATCGCCAAAAAAGTAGAAGCACTCATTCACTTCAAGGAGTACGACGCAGCGAAGTCAGCATGTCAGCCCGAAATGAAGTTGATCAAGGATTACGCTATCTTGAGGGCCTCAGCTAGCTTCAGCACCGTATCAAAGCGGCGACTACCTCATTAACACTATCAGCGTTCGCAGCATTTGCTGACTCATCTTCTGCAGGTGATCACATTCTTCTTTTAAACTGATTCCTCCATCTCGTCTTCAGGTGATCCCACATTCGTCTTTCAAACTAATTCCTCTGTTGGGTTCTCTGCCGTCGATCAAACTTCCTCTTGACATTTTCTTAACTCTTCCTTCGACTCCCTTTTCTTTCAACTTCTTATTGCTAGCATTGCCAACACATTTCGACATTGCAACCAGAATTCATTTGTTTTCTGTACATGTATGCATACTTCAATCGAATTCACCACAATCATCGATTCTGTTTCTCTAACTTCTGTTTCTTCCTCGTCTGCGCTCGTCGTTGATTACGTTCGACCTTTGCTTGAGCTCGTGCCTCCTGTTTTGCTTCGAGGGGATCAACAGATCGATGAGACTTCTTCGTGGTGGAGGATGAGGATGAAGAAGATGAAGAGGATTTCGCTGCTATCGGCGTATCATCATGTTCATCACTCACATCCACTGCCATTGCATTCGAACTCGAACTCGAACTCACATGACTAATCACCTTCTTTCCATTTTGTTTTTCCCAAATCTTCTTTTCCCATTCTGTTCTGACATGTTTATATAAAGCTAAGGTCATACGTGCATCTTCGATTGAGTTATGCTCACCTTGTTGAATTGTTTTGTGTAACACTTCGGCGACGAGATTCTTGAGTGAACGAGGGCTATGAGAGGAAGGAGAAAAAGTGAGGATATACACATCAATGAATCGCATGCAGATGGTGGATTTTCTTCTGCCTCATCTTTGCCCTCTCTCTCATTTCTTTCTTCCACTCACCGATCCGGACACAATCCCTTATATTTCTGTGTATCTCTAATCAAATATTTCGGATGTGACAACATCAATTTATTCAAATCATTATGTATTGCATGTCCAACTAATATCTTTCCTTCTATCAGATCGGATACTTCTTTCTGTACGGCTTTGAATGTCACTGCTGTTTTACTGTGCAAGTGATGCGGACGAATACCTGAAATCGAGGTACGATAGTCCGTCACATCATGCACCTTTACATAACGATCGAGTAGGACTGCACCATGGAAGTTGACGATGGAGACACGAGCGAGTGCATCTTCTGCGCCATCCTTCCCAATCCCAACGAACTCACAATCGATGGCGATACAAGGTGTGGCGGAGGCTGGTGCAGAGGAAGAAGAAGCAGCAGCGGCGGCGGAAGAGGATGATAAATCTCCTTCCGTAGTATCGACTTCATCACTCGTCGCCTTGCGCTTGCGTACGTTGACCTAAGGGAGGAAATGAGAGGATGAATGAGCATGCGACTCGAGTTGATCCTATTCTTCACATTGCATCACCTCACTCACCGCAACTTTATTTGATGCAATCAGCGACTTCCAATTGCTGCCGAGGAGAGACATCGAGGCGATTCTGATCTGTGTTGAGAATGAGGACCAGTGCGACGAAGTTGGTTACGACTACAGACGATGCGAGTGCGTGTGCACAGTTGATGAGACAATGCTCACACAATCCACCACTCCGAACGATGCGGTACTCGTGTTGCAATCGTCGAAAAATGCACAGTGCAGTCATTGAAGTAGAAATTGCCACTTGCAAATTTTTTCTGCTCGATCACCACACACTGATTGACATTGCAGGTAATTGGAGAATGCTTCGGTGAGTCTATGTAAGGTCTGATCTTGGCTTCGCACTCAGTGATGGATTCACATTCAGATGTTGCAGCCTCTGGTGCATCATCTACACCTCGTCACCGTTCGAAGGAAAGCAAGAAGAAGAGCAGGCGTCATCGTTCGCGCAGCAACTCATCATCGTCTGGGTCATCAGATTCATCCTCATCTTCCTCATCATCATCATCATCATCATCACGCAGCAGATCAAGGTCGCGTCGACGATCGCGCTCACGTTCGCGATCTCGCTCTCGATCATCATCACATCGTAGAAGACAACGACGATGTCGTCGCAGAGGCAGCAGTAGTAAAAGCAGAAGCAGCCGATCACCATCCAGATCTAAGCACAAGCGCAGCAGGTCGCACAAATCCGACAGACGACGACAAGAACGAAAGGAGAGGAAGAAGGAGAGGAAGGAGCACAGGAAGGAAAAGAAATCAAAGAAATCTAGTAAGCAAGAATCGAAGCATCGATGGCGGCACCGTTCACGAAGTCACGAACATGCGGTGAAGCCTGCTGCCGATTCATCAGCAACCTCAACATCAGTTGCTACCAACACAATTCCTGCTCATGTCGCTGAATCCTCTTCAAGTCAGTCGCTCACACAGATCAAGTCGGTAACTCCAACCTCAGCGAGTTCGAATCGTTCGTCGACTTCTTCTGCAGCAGGTGTGAGGAGCAGCATCCTTCTCTCATCATCCTCTTCTGCATCGTTCTCTACCGCCACACCACTCCCTGCACCACCAGGTCCAATGACCAAATCCGCTTACGAGGCTGCTGCCAACAAAGTACGGCAAGTCGTTGATCCACTAACAGGACGTGTTCGTCTCATACGCGGTGAAGGTGAAGTGATGGAACAAATAGTGGGTGCGGTGGAGCAGAAGAGGATTCAGCGATTGGCAACGAGATGGGATGGGCAGTTGATGTATGGTGCACCAGGAGAAAGGTAAGAAGGAAGAGCACCAAGGTGAGGGCTAGGGCAAAACAAATCGACTTTGTCCTACTCATTCTCCTGACGTACTGACATTACACTCGAGATTTTTCCATATTTTACACGACATATATATATTTATATTATTAGATGATAATACCCTTGACTGTGCGGTGCATGTGTCTTTAGCAAAATCTCGCCTTCATCGCTTCTTGCTTCTTCTCTTGTTGTCGTGGGAAGATTAATCTATCTCGTCTGTCGTGACTTGCCCTCTTCACTATTACTAATCAGAGTGCGAAGAACAACGAGTAGGGGTGAGTCAACTGCGCGACACTGCACTGAAGTCTCGCATGGCACTGACGAAGTTCGACTCTGCTTCACTTCACCTGTGCCAGTGCATCATCACATCATCAGTCAGAGTGCAACTGTGCACTGTGTAGATCACTCTTGTGTAGCGAGTGATGAGTCGAGATGAGTTGAAGTGCGATGCATCACAGAATACAGAGAGTGGTGATGCCAGACACGAAGAGCGAACACCAACACCGACTACGCAGCATCATCAACAGAGTGTATCACATCACGACATAAGCTCATCTACATTCTCCTTCTTCTCCTCCTCCTCCTCTTGTTCAGATCGATCCACACAGCGACTCTTCGCTCACTCACTTGGATTTTGACTCATCCTCACATTCCGCTTCGTCACAACTTCATCATCATCGTCGTGTCGTAGTTCCCCAACTCAACGCAACTTCACATCCAATCTTCAACGAGAATGACACAACCAGATGACACGAATCTACAAGCGGCACTGAATGCATCCGCCATCGAGGCAAAGAATACGAATCATGTCGAAACCTCAAATGCACCTGCTGTAGCAACATCCTCCACTTCAGCACCACCATCATCAGCTGATGCCTCCGCTCATACCTTCACTGCAACAACGCTACCTGAATTTAAGACAGAATGTACAGCGATGATTAAGAGACTACAGGATCGTCAGTACCTGGTGGCGTGTGAAGTGGGAGTTGAGAGATGATGTGTGAACATGCATGATGCTGATCATCTCTTTCTCATCCCTCCTTCTCACCTCACGACAGCTACAAGCACGACCTTCGTCGCCCTTGACTACTTCAATCAACTGACACGTTCCCTCCTCGCCTCTCGTTTGCCCGATGACTATGCTCGTCATGCTTTGAAAGATGTTCTTATCCCTTCTGTGACAGCAATGTTCATCCGACAATATACGAATGAGCATGAAGTAGATGTGGTACAATCAATTATTCAGACGGTGTTAGATATCATTGCACAACACCATCGTGCGAATTTACCACAACCTACTCCATCGTTGCCACCTGTGCAAAGTTTACCGATTGAGTTACTTGCACCACCAGTTCCACCACCAATTAACATTCTTGCATCAGCATCAGCATCAGCAAATGCAACGAATGCATCCTCATCCTCTTCATCTTCATCATCATCATCATCCTCTGCCACTACTGTCACCGTCGCTGGCATCACAATGCCAATCGCACAGCCAGCTTATGGTCCACAGTTGCCTCCATCAGCATCATCCCCTTCAGCTGAAGGCGCGAAGGATACTAAGATTGAGCTCGATGTCGAACTACCGTCACCGCCACCAGGTCAAGAGGCGAAAGAGAAGGAGAAGGAGCAGCCAGCACCAACTACTGCTGAAGGTGCAGCTGCATCTCCAGAAATACTGAAGGCTATTGATGTCGTTGTGGAAGAACCTGCTGTGGCGCCACAGCCTCCTTCGTACTTTGATATCGTACGTGGTACTTCTTCTTCAACAACGAGTGTACCGTCGCGTACAGCAAGTCCACCTGGCAGTAATACTCTCACTGTTAGTCCTTCTGCTGCTGCATCAACGAGTACAGCTAGTCCGAGTCCTGCAGCTGCGGTGGTTCCACCAACGCTCAACAATCGTGATCTTGATCAACAACTGATGGACCTACTCGATTTGTTATTGGATGATAACAAGCTCTTCTACACCCGCAACTCAGACAAGCCAGCTTCCTTAAAGACACCAGCCGTCGAGCCTGTCCTAACATCTGAATTGGAGGCATGGAGAAATACTCTTGCTGTTGGTGATTGGATTGATGTATGTGTTGATCCATCACGTGATGCATGGAGATGTGCAAGGATTGATGATGTACGTCAAGCAGTTCCACCTGCACAGCCAGCAGTGACAGTTACGACTGAACAGGAGGAAGGACAGATAGCACCGACTGAAGAGGAAGTTGCAGCAAGAACAGCAGAACAAGCAGCCAATCCAGCGAATAAAGATATTCTGGCAGCGATCGCAGAAGCAGATGCGAAGAAAGCGGAAGCACCTGCCACGGCTGCTACTGAGGCTGCGGCTACTGATGCCTCTTCTGCTGCTGCTGCTGCGCCAACTGATGCTGCATCCACAGCCTCAACTGATGCACCATCTACCTCCAAGTCTCCTCCACCAATCCCCGTAATCGTCTCCGCTCCAATCGGTGAATGGCGTGTCTGTTACGAAGGTCAGCCTGAATATGCTGCTCGTGAGTATTTTCGTAAAGATACGACACGATTTGCTCCGCTCTACTCTCGCGTGTCGAGAACAATGGATGCATGGCGTTTCCAGCTGAAAGTCGGTGATACACTCGATGCATGTGATTACTTGAATAAATGGTATACTTCAATGATTGTCGAAGAACGTGGTCCAATGTTACATGTCTCATATGATGGCTGGAATGAAGCATGTAATGAATGGATTATTCGTACATCACCAAGATTAGATCAGTTTAGATCACGTGCGATTGGAGGCAAAGCTACAGGTGGTGTACAAGGAACGTATCCGGATAGGAAGTATGTGGATACCTTCGATCTTTCAACATCATGTGCTGTATTTCGTGGCAAAGAATGGGGTTCGTATCGTCTGGTACAGAACGTCGAATACTTTCAGAAACAACATCAAGGATTTGATCTCCTCATCCTTCGTCTCATCTACAAGTATGGTCCTTCTGGTGCACAACAAGCCATGCCAATTCCAACCTTACGCAAGATGATTGATGTCTTCACGAAAGTGTTCATCATCCTATCGAAATCGACTGCACAGCGTCTGTTACCACAACTGCGCTTAGCTTGTACTGAAACAATCCTAACATTGAATGATGTCGAGCTGAGAGGATTGACGAAAGAACATCTTGATGAGTGTGTGAAAGGATTAGATCGTATTCTGCAACGTATCTATGCGAATCGTGATGTCACAGCCTTCTTGGAGAAATTCAACTTGGAATGTGCTTACAAACGATTTATGTGTAATGTCTTACAGCCACGTATCAATGGTATGACATATCTCCAAGAATACACAGCGATGGTACGTCGTGCATTCTCTTCCACATGGTTAAGTGGCATCGGATTTATTGAATGGATACATGCTCGTGATATCCTGCCTGTTGCGTTTGGACCGAAAGGACATCCTGAATTGATTAAGAAGAGTACAGAGTTGTTTCGTCTGATTGCTGTCGAGAATCGTCTCGAGACACAACATCTGGATCTCATTTGGCAATCTCTCGAATTCGCAATGAAAGCAATGGATGAGACACGTCTATCGATTATTTATAAGCTACTTGATGATATCGCATTAAATCTCAACATCTCTCACATCACTTATCTCTTCCACAAAGTTCGTACTGAGATTCCATTCAAAGAATATACCGTAGGAACACTGGATCTCATTAAAGAATTAACGAGATTCTCACATCGTTCTGGCCCTGAAGCAGCCAAACATGCTATGGACCTACTGTGGACATTGATTCAAGATGAATCGGCTGCGACAGATGAGATTAAAGCGAGTGCGAGAGCACGCTTAGAAGATGTAGCACAGAAATCATTGAGGTTACACTATCTCGAGAAATGTTGTGTTGAGAACTTACAACATGGTTTGTCTATTCCACAAACACTTCAACTCATGCAGAAACTGATTGATTCCTTCCCTGAGCATCTTCCAACTTACTACTACTCACACATGGCCCCCTCACCAGGTGAAGAAGCTGCACAGACACGTCAACATATCATCTTATATCTGAATGAACAATTTGGATTGTGGGAGAGTTTGTTTAAAGATATGAAGAAGTTCAAGGAGAAAGCGAAGGAAAGAGTGGAGTATGTCTTTAAGGAACAGTTGGAGAAAACGAAGAATGTGAATGGTGTCAAGAATATTCCGGGTGTGAATGCATCGATAATTAGTAGTAATACGAATTATCTGAAGCAGATTCAAGATCGTCTGAATTTCATGCAATATTTGTTAGTGAATAGTAATACGACTTCGAATCAATCGACCACGAACAGTTCTTCATCGTCATCCTCTTCTGCGAATACGAACGCTGTTGCATCATCTACAGCAGGTACATCCTCGAGCGGTACATCCATGACCTCCAACCCCGCACTGATGACAACCGCGCCTGGTCCCGATCCGTCACTCATTCCACTCCTCGAACTTGAAGAGCAGAAGTTAGCGAAGAAGAGAAGGAAGGTGGAACAAGCGAAAGGTGAGAAGACGGATGCGGAAGTGGTGGAACAGGCTGAGGCTGCTGCGAATGAACCGACAGTAACAGCACCGAAAGAACAGATGAAGGCCGAAGAGACGAAGAAAGAAGAACCAGTCGTCGTGAAGAAGGAGGAAGTAAAGGAACAAGAGATTAAGACTCAAGAAGGTGAGATCTCGACACCAACTTCTGCATCAGCCGTAGCATCAGGAGATGTTGCAGCACCAGGCGGACCAGCTGTGCCAGCATTACCACCAGCCAGTTGTCTTACACAACAAGGTCCTCCTCCTACACCAGCGCAAGTGGTCATCCCCGTTCTGATTGGTCTGAAACTCAGTAGCGAGCAAGTCGATGCACTGTGGACACACTTCTACATCGAATCCTACTCGAGTTCTGAGAGAGAATGCTTCTTGAGATGGTTACGTAACTCGTGTGTGGTTGTGATTCCATACCAACCTGCACCAACCTCATACCACTATGTCCCACCAGCACCACCACAACCAAAGAGTCCATTCGCGGATGCTTCGATCTTGACACATGTGTATCAGGATTTACTATTGAAACATGTGTCACCTCAGACGATTGAGTTGAGCTATTACCTTGCATTTCAACAAGCTTTCCTCGCCGTGAATCAACGCGAGAATACGATTGAGATTAAACCACAGACACCGTCAAGTAGTTATTCTTCCTCAAGTAATGGTGTGGATGCTTTCAATTATCTTAATGCTGATTTCACTGTACTGGATTTCGAGAACTTATATGGATTTGATCAACTGTGGGCTATCTGTTTAGAAACTCCTCTCAACTCGGGTGCAGCAGGTGTGAAGGAGGTAGTAAATAAAAGTATTGAATTCTTGAATAAGATTTATTCACCAACCTGTTTGAGTGAGAAGTTGTTGATGGAACCAGAGCAGCAGAGTGAGGTGACGCATGAGAGTGAGAAGCTAGAGGCAGCTACTACTTCAGCATCTACTCCAACCTCCGCATCATCCTCAGCCACACCAAAGATCAGTGGCATCACCCACATCCGAATGCACTACATCGATCGTTGTATCAGCACCTTCCAACGTGATCTCGAGTCCCGTAAGAAAGGTGTTGCACCAAGCAACCCACATCGTGCTGCACGTTGTTTACACTTGTTGCATCAACTCTTAGATACAAGTGAGAATCTTAAAGGTCTCGGAGGATTGAGATCACACGGTACACAGACACGTGGTCGTCTGCTCAAACTCGTCGTGAACTACGGCTCCATCCAAGCCTTGGCAAGTGTTCGCAACGGTAATCAGAATGCAAACACTCAGAAGATGTCAGTCCAAGTGTATTCGAATGATACACTGTTTGATTTGCGTTCACTCTTGAGTCAGGAACTACGTATTCCTCTGGATTTCATCAAGCTCTACATGGCAGGTACACAACTCACATCCGATTTCAATCGTATGCACTTACACGAGCTTCGTATCAAAGATGGCCAATCCATTCTCGTGTCGCGTAAACAAGTACACATCACAAAGGTCGAGTTGATTAATAAAGAAGATCCAGCTAAGAGTATGACACCAGCATTTCGTGCTGCTATTAGTGAGATCTTTCATAAATATGCCTCAGCTGATAATAAGGAAGCCCCAGCACCACCATACAAGACAATGACAAAACAAGATATGGCACATTATATCTTATCATGTGGTGCAGGAGAGACGAGTGCGAATGATGATCGTCTAGCATCGATCTTTAAGAAGTATGCACAGCCTCCATCATGGAATAATTACGATGAGCTCACGTGTGAAGGATTTTGTGAGTTCTATCGTGATGCGTGTGGTGATCGTGTTGAGAATGTATGGAGTGATTTGCGTGTACATGGATATCGTCATGATTTACGTAAGGAGGCTGATATCATCTTGGAAGAGAGTAAGATGCAAGAAGATCCGAAATATAAGTTAGAGAATAGTAAAGTATTACCACGTTATCTGTTAGCACAGAAGAATGAATATTTTACTCTCCTCTTTCAAGCATTGTTGGAGAATCAATCGAGTGAGACTACATCAGCTACTGATGCAAGTACACCACTCGCGAACTACAACGGCGCATCGAACTCAATCGAAGATGACAGTATCTCCTCACTCACATGGTCACTGTTACAGAGATTACCGAGTAATCAGGACTTGTATGTTAGACTGTTCTCGTTGGATGGAGTGCAAGCTGAGAATAAGCCGAGTGGAGCGAAGCTGAATGGTATCAATGGTATCAAATCAACTCCAAACGGTACTCCATCTTCATCAACAACAGCACAATGGGATGACTTACTCGATTCACACAACGTTTATAAACTTCTCTATGCCTTACAAATCTTGGAGTCTCTCACAGAACCTGTGGCTTTGGAACAGGAAGGGAGGATTGTTACGAAGGAAGGGAAAGATAAGGATAAGGAGAAGGAGAAAGATGCGAAAACTGCACCAGCAACGGAGGTCAAGCCTGCTGTTGCAGCACCCGCCGAGACCAAGACGGACGCAACATCGACAACTCCAACCATTCTCGACGCTTCACCATCAGCAGTCGATCCTGTTACTTCCTCACCAGAGGCGACACCAGCAGCAACTGCTGTTTCTGCACCAACTTCCTCTCCTTCTCCACCACCAAGCACAGCTGAAGCTGAAGAAGCAGCCTCTGCCGCTGCAGCCGCAGCTAAACTCGCCGAACAACAAGAAGCAGCATTGAAGAGAGATCAATGGAGTCGTAAGTTCTTGAATAGTGGTGGATTTCAACATCTCTATTCGATTCTGGTACAATCGCATCTGTTTGAGGATGAGACGAATGCTAAAAATGCTGTCAAGAAGGATGCAACCTCAACATCAACAGCAGCCGAAGCGTCCACTTCCCTCACACGTACACTCCGCAAGAAGTGTCTCACACTCTTATTGAAGATGTTATACTACTACCTCCTCGCAGCCATGTCTCAACCACCCCGTTCTGGTGGTGAGAAATCACTCGATCAGATCAGTGGTGGACTGAATTTCGTCACGAGAATTCGTAGTGAGAGTGTCGATATCTTATCTGCAGCTGAGAAGGAAGAGGAGCAACGTGCGCTTGATGCTGAACGTGTTCGTGTCGAAGCGGAGAATCGTGCGAGTGGTGGATATCAACCACCATACCAACCATTCGTGAATGGAAATGGGCCGATTGTTGGTCCTTCAGCACCACAAGCACCGTGTATCAATCCATTGTATGTTGCACCTTCCACTTCGACATCATCGAGTATCAGTGGATCAGGAACGAAGTCGAGTCCGATTGTGATTGAAGAAGTGAAGGATGATGATGCCGCTACAACCACTGCGTCAGCAGCTGCAGATGAAGCGCCTCGCCCTGACCTCCTCCTTCTGTCACGTCAGATGTCGAACGGTTTCTCTAACGCAGTATTGGAGTCAGTTGATTTCAATGAGCTACAGAAGGTATTGTGGAGGATTATTACACTGGCGGTAGATCCAAATGCACCACCTGAGGTGACGACGACTGCTGCTGCTGCTGATTCGAAGTCTTCTTCGTCATCCTCGTCATCCTCGTCATCGAAATCATCAGATTCCAACAGTGCGAACGTGAAACTCGTCGCAAACGATCAAGTCAATACTGACATGGCAGAGCCATCACTCAACTGTCTCGTAAACATCATGATTTATGATTCCTATCAACAACAGATGAATGGTGGTAACAGCGAATCTTCTCTCCTCGCTAACTTCTACTCCCTCATTGAATCTGATGATTGTCAACAATTCTTCCAAGTCCTCTATGATCCTGCCAGTGCGAAATTGAGGAAATTCTTTGCGAATACCATCTATCAGATGTGTGTGAGAGTGAAAGTATCGAGTAATGGTAAAGCGAAAGTCAAAGCACCACAACAGTACTTCTTGGAGCTTCTTCTCAAGCACTTGCCGAGTGAATCCTCACCAGCAACACAGTCAGAACAGCACACCAATGGTGCGACTAACGGCAACGCCAAGTACGACAACTCCACTCAAGAATGTACCGAATACTTCTGGTTACTCTCCAAGCTCCTTCAAGTTCGCATCAACACCCAATCTGAAAGTGGCACACAACAGATAAGTGAAGTACACGATATCCTTCGCATTCTTCTCACACATTTGTATTCACACCACTCAAGCGAAGTTCCTAACTTATCCGCGAGCATCTCTAACACGATCGCAAACCCGAACACTGGTGGTAACCTCATGACAATGACTAATCCTGTTCAAGATAAGATCTTATGTGGATTACTGACGATTTTGAATGATATTCTGGTGAAGAGTAAGGAGGTGAGGAGGGAGGTAGGACAAGGAAAGGATGGGGATGTGAAGAAGGGGTTGGTTTATCAGTTATTCTTTGAGTTCCTATTCTCGACGCCATTACCTCCCGCACCGGAGATTGATCCATGTAGTACAGTCCCAGTATCACTCCCAAAACAACCGAAGTGTATGGCGACAGGTACTCGTCTTGCTGCATTTAATCTTCTTTCGACATTATGTTCAGACTGTCCTGAGAACTTCGTACTATTGTATCAATATCTCAAGGAACAACAAGCTGCGATTCAACTTCGATTACGTTCACCAGGCAACAACACACCAGCCCCTGCACCCTCGACATCATCCAGTTCCACCATGACCATGGTTGAATACAATCCAGCCTCACTCACGATCTCACCAAGTGGATATGTTGGATTAAAGAACTTAGGTGCGACATGTTATCAGAATTCGCTCCTGCAACAGTTCTTTATGATTCCAGCATTCAGGTATGGTATCTTAAGAGCAGCACCAACGAAGCTAATTGATTTACAAAAGACAGGACCATCACCAGCATTAACAGATCACTTACTCTATCAACTTCAGAATCTGTTTGGTTCCTTATCAATCTCTCAGAAGAAATTCGTCGATACTCAAGCTTTCGTAACGACATATAAAGACGAGGATGGTCGTCCGATCAATCCACGTATTCAACAAGATGCGACTGAATTCTTCAATGTCTTACTTGATAGGATCGAGTTCGCGTTGAAGACGGATAAGACGTATTCGAAGTTGGTGTCAAATCTATTCTCAGGTCAACTCGTACACCAAACTATCTGTCATAATGGATGTTCGAGTGTGAGAGAGAACTTAGAGCCATTCTTGACACTCTCTTTGGAAGTGAAGAATAAAACCACACTAGCTGAATCAATGAAAGCATATGTTGATGGTGAGATCCTGAATGGAATCAACTGTTCAGAATGTAAGATGAAAGTAGAAGAGACTACGAAGAGACAATGTCTTGGTGAGTTACCATCCTCCATCTTCTTCCATCTCAAACGTTTCGAAATGAACTATGAATCCTTCCAACATGAGAAGATCAATTCTCGATTCGAATTCCCATTGAAGATTGATATGGAACCTTATACGAAGGAGGGTTTAGCAAGACAGGAAGCTGAGAAGAGAAGATTGACCGATCCTTCTGTGGAAGTACCTCTGAAATATTCTGTTCACCCGAAAGAGTACTATGAGTATACTCTGTTCGGTGCACTTGTTCATACAGGTACATCACAATCTGGTCATTACTACTCCTTTATCAAAGAGCGTATCTCATCTGTTCCAGGTCAGCCCGATCACTGGCTCCGTTTCGATGATCGTGATGTGTCAGAATGGAATATCAAAGATTTGCATGAGGAATGTTTTGGTGGTGAAGTCACGAGTACAGAGAAAACAAGTTGGGGTGAAGCTATTACGAGTGAGAGAACGAAGAATGCTTATATGTTGTGTTATGAGAGAGAAGGACAGTATGCGGTGGCAGCACAGGCGATGGCCTCATTTGCATCATCATCACTTCCATCCTCCTCATCGAATGCACTGAGTGAGGCAGACAAGACACTCGCGAATGAAGTCACGAAGCTGTCACTTATCTCACCTGATAGCACATGCTCGACTTCTGCTTCTTCATCATCATCATCATCCTCCACCACATCCTCATCATCATCCGCCTATCCTCCAATCGAAGGTATCCCATCCAACTTCCTCTCTCAACCATTGAACGCTATCTTACCACAACGTATCCAATCACAAGTCTTACAGGATAACGCATACTTCATGGAAGATCGTTTTATCTTCGCACCAGAGTATTATAAATTTATGACAGGAGTAGTGAAGAGCTGGAAAGGAATAGTCACGGCGTCGACCACTAGCCCGCCATCACATCCATCCTTCTCTGACTTCTCACTCTCCTTCATCCAACTTTCCACTACCTTTCTCCTTGACACACTCTTGCGTTCCGCAGAATCGAAAGTCGTCAGTGAGTACATCAAAGCACTGGAAGACTTATATCGTTCAAATACACAAGCTTGTGCATGGTTTATTGATTACTTGAGTACAGGTGGTAATCTCGAACAGACTGCTCTTCCATATGAAAAGAGGAAGCCACCAACACCGGCGTTGATTGAGACATTATTACTCGTCACACGTGAGTCCTTCGTTCGTTCATCTGTGCTCACTCTCATCAACGTCTGTATCACCCAGCTTCACGCACAAGAGAAGGCAGAAGGATTATGGGATCAAGATAACACGAATAACTTCTCAATGGAACATGTCTCTCGCTCCAGAGTCATGCGCTACTTCCTTCTCCACCACTCACTCCTCGCTGAATCCGCTCCGAAGAACTGGATGCGTTTTCATGAGTACTTGCACTTCTATTTCATCTTCACCAATATGACTGGTATTACAGGAAGGAGATTTATGATTGCACATGGTGTCATTACAGGACTAGCGGATATGTATCTTCAAGATGCTTCTCCGCTGATTGCAGGTGATAAAGAGAAGAAGCGTAAGCGTGGTACACTCGGTCACATGAACAATCAACCCTCTTTCAATTTCCTCCTTCAAACACTCTCAATCCTCGGTCGTACATGTTATCAATCTAAAATGAAGAAACAGATTGATGGTGCTGAAGTTGAGGTGGAGATGATCATTCCACCGACGATTGCACCTGATGCATTGATTACTGTTAAACTTCCAGAAGGTGATAGTGATCTCGTAGTAGATCCTGCTGCACATTCAATCGTGACAGCACAACCATTCACTGCGTCAGATTATCTCCTCCTCACATGTCCAGCACTCTACGCGAACGCTTACATGTTAACAGATCAGTCAGAATTCATGACTCCTCTCGCATGTCATATGCAGTTCGAACATGCCGCATTATCGACTGAGATTATTTCGATCATAGGAAATGGTGTCATTCGAAGTGATGCACAGAATGTGAAGCCTTTCTTTGACTTGATGGCTGCTACAGTCGCGATTTCGGATTCAGTACAAGCGTATCGTTATGATAAACTCCTTGCTTCGGAAACAGGTGTGATGCGTTCTCTGTACATGTATAAAGACAATAGCATGAAGTTCACATACACCAGCATCAAATTCCTGTGTCGTATCATGCAAGAAACCCCATCCTTTTGTGCACGTATGATGGAAATTCGTCCAACCTGGCAATGGATTGATTTATGGTTAAAGAATTATAGTGAAAGGAAACCCACTGCTGCTTCAGCATCGAGTCATTCCAGTGATGCAAAGAATGGAAACGAGACACTCACTGAGTCCAGATTAGCTGCACTTGCTCTATACACAAGTATCATCGAAAGTAACGGCGGTACAATGCATTTCGAGCCTCCTTCCCCGAAGGTGATGATCGGTGATTCTCGTGGTATGATTCATGTCGGTTCTTCTATGTCCAGTAGTTCCGCGAACTTACCTGAATCGGAAGGAAGAGAGATGATGCCAGCTGGTTCGATTGTCGGCATGGGTGGAGGAGAGCCAGGTAGTCGTACTTCTCAAGTGCTTTCAATGATGGAAACACTCAACTTACGAGATCGTGTCATGGAATATAGTGGTCAGATGGAATCCGGCATGCGAGTGAATGAGAATTATATTCCTGCATCAGAGTTACTGTTTTCGCATCCGAGAGGAATTGGAAAGAGAGATTCCAGAGGATTACGTATTGTAGCGAACACCGGCAACGGCAATGGAAACGGTGCAGCCGTCTCCCGTGGTGTCTCGAATGCTGATGCGAATCCCTCAGGTGGTAGTGATGAGATGGAAGATGATGAAGAAATCGATTCTGCACATGTTGTCGGAGATGATGATCCAACATATGCTGCATATCTCGCACAAGCAGGTGGTGCTGATTCTGCTTCCTCGAGTTATAGACAACGTGTCACATCAGATACTGTACCAGGAGGCGCACCGACTGATGGCACGAAAGCTACAATTGGACCTGAGCCGAAACCAGCAGGAGCCGGTGATGCAGCCAAATCCACTGCTGAAGTAGCATGTCCACAGTGTACTTATCTGAATGCACCGAGTAGGAGAGTATGTGAATTGTGCGATTTTAAGCTACCGAGTAATAAGTGAGTGTTGGAAGTGAATCAGCACCGCCAACAACCTAAAACAACAAAACAACAAGACGCATATCTACACCTCTACTGTACTATCCGCATCCACTTAGCTGTGTCGCGTTCTTCTCTTGCTTTCTTGCATGCATCCTTCGGCAATTCATGATGATCTTTCATTTAATTTCAATTCATTTCCCACAGCTAGTACATCAACAATGGAAATTCAGCGTGCTGTTGCCTTGCAGCGTTGTGGCACCTTGCAAGGTCGAGTGAAGTTAGGTGCTTTGAAAGTTCCAAGTGACTGCACAAAGTGCGTGGGATGAGACAAAAAATCTCGAATTGAGACGACGAAAACTTGTAATCGTTGTTGTTGCAGTGTGATGCAGTCTCTGGCACTCAACTAGTCGCGAACAGTCTGTTCCGCACCACTGTGACTGCGTGCTGTAACCATGCTGCGTCCTCATTCTGCGCGATGCCAACGCATCAGTGTTGCACCGATTCAATCTACAATACAGCAACAAGAAGAAAAGACTAGGAATCAAATAAACTCGAGTTGGAATAGTAGCAGCAAACAGCGAGTCTTCATACTCAACTACAATCGCTGCGGTACCGTCATGCTTCTACTTCTTCTCATTGCCTCCTGCTTCTCCTTCCTCACCTCATCACACGCAGCAACATCATCATCTCGTACCACATCAATATCCCGTGCAACACCACGCCATCGTTCCTCGCTCTCCACACGACCACAACGTGCAAGTGATGGTGTGAGTGATGTCGAGTTAACGATTCAGCAAGTTGTGATTGCACCTCCCGCATCATCATCCTCATCATCAGCAGCACTCCTCTCATTCGAAGTTGCACTGATCACCGTTCACTTATCACGTCATTTCGAATCAAAACGTGATATCAGATGGAAGAAGGGAGAACATGAAAGGAGAGAGAGGAAGCGGAACAAGGAGAAGCGAAAGAAGAAAGATGAACAAGGTGTTGATTCTGATATCCGCGACGCTTCAATCAACGACGAGCTCTACTCCTTCACTTCCGATTTCTCCACTTCTGATCTGTTCCCAGAAGAGTATGAAGCACATGCAGAAGGATTGACACGATTGGTATGTGGACCGGATTCGACGAAAGGTGATGCTGCTGAGGAACATCATAGGGTGTTTGAATCGTTTCCTGTCAACGCAGAGGAAGATGATCAAATGAGCAACAAGAAGAAGCGTCATATCTCACAACATTTACGACAACATGCTGCGAAGTATCGTCACGATAATGCCAACGAAAGCAGCGATCCTCCTTCACCAGCAGCAGCGTCGCTGCATCCTGACATCTACTTGCTACCACTCGACTCCTTGATGTCACACTTCGGTAAAGCAGCTGCGAAGGAAGCTCAAAAGGGAAGTGTAACGAGTGATACAACAACAGCAGCAGCACACGAACAAGACTATATACATCCTCTCCATTCCATGCTTCACACCATGTACGGCAGCTCACCACAGCTCTCTGGTGCGAAGCTAACTTACGCGCTAGTGTTGAGCATGGAATGGATTCATGAGAACGATGAAGAAGATGAAGATACAGACATGTCCTCTCCAACCATCCTCTCCATCCCTTCTCACGAGCTATCTTCATGTTCGTTGCACTTCCTTCCTGCTTCACATCAACTCCTTCTACCAGCAGGACATTATGTTGATTCACTTGGACACGTACTGAGAGGAAGTGTGAAGCTTGTGAGTGATGAACAAGAGCAACATCCTCACTATGCAGCAGCAGCAACAGAAGTCGCCTCTGATCAACTGGATGTCCTGAAGATTGTCGATCTCGCGAGACAGATGATTGGCGTGGAGGGTAGTGATAGCACGACTATTGGAAATGGAGATGATGAGGACGATGACGACTTGGAAGCGCACGAACTGCATACACTACTTCGGACACCCTCTTCATCCTCATCCTCCAGCTCCTCTGACACATCCTTCCTCTCCCTCTCCTCTTCCTTCACCACATCAGCTCACATGCGTAAATTCGGTGAGCTCGCTGTTTCACTCACAAAAGGAATGGTCTCTGGCATGGCTGCACCAGCATCGACAGCACTCACCGGTGCTATCTTTGATCAAACGAAGAAGAATCTCATGTTAACTCTGTCAGGATCATTAGGAAATGAAGTCTCCACACAATTCTCACGTGCTCTCATCATCCCAACAACACAAGAGATCGTCGCAGAAGTGGATGAGAAAATATTAGCAGATTACCCTAAAATGCTCTCAAAAGCTTTAACACCAAAAGTAGATAAAGCTGTGACGAAGACACTGACAACGAAGATTACGGATATGCTAGTTAAGCGCTTAGCGAGATCAGGACATGATCATATCGGCGTTTCGCTTGTACATGATACGATGCCAGAACTCCTCCTTCCTCTATCACACACTCTGACGAAGTCTCTATCGCATACCTTGACTTCCACACTCCTTCACACAATGGATTCCTCACCACAAATGGATTATTACTGTTACTTCTGCGCGAAGAAGAAGTTGTATTGTGAGTATTGTACATACGCACCGAAACAGTTGTATTATTCACAGTATTACGCTGGATACTTCTCTACGTTTTATGCGAATTATTATTCACGATATACGACAGATGAGTATATGCGTGGTGAGGGAGGCAAAGGTGGATTTATTCATCAGCCACAGGCGTTATCATTAGCGAAGGATGGTGGTGATGATGGCGTCGAGTTAGTGATTGGTGCGGATGAGACGATTAGTACGTGGAAGGAGGAGGAGAGGAGGAAGGGTACGTTGCATTTCTATCCGACACTTAGACCACAGGATAAAGCGTGAGCTCGATGATTGTGGTGATGGAGTAAAATGAAGTATGCATACAACAGAAAACAAATGTTCGAACAAGCAGACCAGCAGCAGATCGGACGAGCTGTGGCTGATCCTTTGCAGCTGCATTTAACTTTCTTTTGCTCTTCTTCTTCTTCTTCTTCTTCTTCTTCTTCTTCTTCTTCTTCTTCTTCTTCTTCTTCTTCTTCTTCTTCTTCTTCTTCTTCTTCTTCTTCTTCTTCTTCTTCTTCTTCTTCTTCTTCTTCTTCTTCTTCTTCTTCTTCTTCTTCTTCTTCTTCTTCTTCTTCTTCTTCTTCTTCTTCTTCTTCTTCTTCTTCTTCTTCTTCTTCTTCTTCTTCTTGTTTTTGTGTTTGTTCTTCTTCTTTGGTGCATCTTTCTTGGCTTGACTAGACTCGCTTGCAATCGAGATTGATGAGATATCAATTGCAAGAAGTTGAAGAGGATCAGAAATCGAAATCGTTGTCGATGTGACAGTATCAGTGGTTATGCAAGAGAACGCTGCTGGTGATGATTCTGTTGCTGCTGCTGCTGTTGCTGATGTCGCTGCTGCTGCTGCTGCCGCTTCTTCCTTCTTCTCCTTCTTCTTCTGTTGATGTTTCGGTTGACTCATGTTGATGGCAGAAGTCGAGGTGGACGAACAGAGGTGCAAGGAAGATGTACCTAATAGAAGATTGGAGAAGACTACAACAGCAACAGCAACAGCAATGAGAGGAGAGGAGAGGAGAAAGGGAAAAGCAAGCAAGAGAGGAGTGAGTTGATGTTAGATTGATTGCAGCAAAAAGATGATGTGTTGTTGCTGATGTTGATGCTGATGTGTGTGTGTGTCTTCACCTCTCCACACTGCACTCATCTGAGCACAAGCAAGAACGAACACTCACCTTTGATGATTGATACGCGTTAACATGAGAAGCAGGTGTTGCGTGTTGTTGAGTGAGTGTTGGATGTTAACTTTCAACTTCGCGACTGACTGATTCCCTTTCTCTCTGCTCGCCAAGTCGAACAACTGCATCTCATTCTTCTGACACTTGGTGCGTACTTATATATCAACTCTGTTAATATAGTAAATAGTCGCAATGATGCAAGCTCACACTCACCAATTGTCTGCAGATCCAGATGCAACGAGTGCTGCAGCTGCTCCACTGCCTGCGGTAGTAACTGCATCCTCTGTGACGTCAACGTCAACGTCAACATCTGACTACTCAATTCCTACTATTGATGGTATGATACTCACTCTGATTGCACAACTACATTCACACTCATCGAGTGAAGTACCTCGACTACATTGTCTGCAATCGAACAACAGGCTCAACAGTTCAACTTCAACTCATGACGGTGGTGGATCAGGATCTTTATCCTCCATTTCTTATTCATCCTATTCAAATTCGTCTGTCGTAACATTCTCAAATCCTCATAGTGTACTTGCAAACTTGATTGAACCACATCATGATGAAATACTCTGCAGTTTGTTGACACAGCTGAATGTAGCACTCATGAGACGAATCGCTGCGGCACAATCAGCGACTTCTTCTTCTTCTTCTTCTGACTCTGGTACTGTAACAGGCACATCGACTCCATCATCACAACATGATGATGATTTCCTTCATAAACTTGGTCATGGTGATGATAAATCACAGACTCCACATGAATTCAAGTCTGGATTGATCTATCGACTCTATCATGAATATCTCTTCCTACCAGCGACAACAAATGTTGTTGTTGCTGCTGATCGATATACTGTGTCATCTGATTCTGTTTCAGCCTCAGCATCTACTATATCCGCAACTTCAACAACAACAACAAACAACAATACTACTCTCTCATCAACCGCACTGCCACTGCTTTCGTCACCACCAAAAGCTCAAACTAGTGCTACTCGTATCGCTGTCTTACATTTACTTGATACTCTCTGCTCTTCTTCTTCATCCAATCTATCTCTCTTACGTACATACATGGTACCTCTTGAACGTCAGCAAGAAGCCGTCGCTGATCTCTTAGTAGCACCCCCTTGGCTTCGCCGTTCGGCCTCAGCACCATATCCTCATCCAGTGCGTGATTTAGGATACGCTGGTTTGACCCAGACTGGAGCATTTGATAATATAATTGTGTGGTTACAGATATTGTTTATGATACCCGAAGTGAGATATTCGATACTCACGATGAAACTAAAAGAGAGCAATACAAAAACCAAGTTCCTCTATGAACTACAATCACTGTTCGGAAGGATGTCACTCTCCTGTCAAACGATCGTCGATCCGCGATCTTTCATAACAGCATTGCGAACTCAATCCTCTGCACGTATGCGCGAGATGTTTCATGATCCGGAAGGAATGGAAGCTGAAGAGCCTTCTTATGTTCAACAAAATGTAGTCGAAGTATTTCACGAGATGATGGGAATCATAGAGTGGGAGATGACATCGCTGATGAATGAAGAAGAAAAACAAAAGCAGCAACAACAAAATCATCCTCCTCCTCATCATCACCCCCCTCATCCTCCAAACATCATCACCTCCCTTTTCACCTCTACACTCACTTCTCATCTGACATGCCTCAATCCTCAATGTACTTCCCCTATCAGACAAGCAGGTGTCGAACCTTCCTCCATGTTCGCCCTTTCTATCAAAGGAGTCTCTTCCTCACAGAAGAAAGATCTACATGCAGCTTTGAGAAACTTCTTTGAAACTAATGTAGTGCAGGAGATGACATGTCCTTCATGTCATGTGAAAGGTCGAGGAACACACACACAATCTCTGATTCATCCCTTACCACCAATCCTGTTGTTTCATTTGCGACGATATAGACTGGACTATAATACATTGCAAATGGACAAAGTGCGAGAGAGGTTGGAATTTCCGATGGAGTTGATGATGGAAGAGTATTGCGAGGATGGGAAGGAAGGAGTGGAATCAGAGTGCAAGAGAGCAACTCCGCTTGATTCGGAACACGATCTACCACATTCTCACTATCCAAAAGAATATTATCATTACGAACTTACAAGTGTTATTGTTCATCTTGGTGTAGCAGGAGGAGGCCAGTATTATAATATTTCGAAAGAGAGAGGTGTGGATGTCGGTTGGAATGGGAGACCTTCTTCTTCTTCAACTTCAACTTCCACTTCCTCCTCCTCGTCATCTTCGTTCTCAACTCAACTGGTTCATACAATCAACGATTCACGACCAATGTTGAATGTACTTCGTCGCGACACTCTGCGTGTACTACTTCAATTCATCGAGACTCGAAGTGAACTAACTTCATTGATGACGTCATCGAAACGAATGTCACATGAAGTTCATTCGATTGCGCATTCCTCCCTACCTCGTCATCTCATCCCTGTGAAATGGTACCATTTCTGTGATATGTCGACACGACGATATGATGTCGCACAATTAGAGAAGGAATGTTTTGAAGGTATGCATGGTGCGTATATGTTGTGTTATACCAGAATCCAGAATAATTTAGCGTATGCATCCTCTTCTTCGCCTTTTACTTCTTCTTCGTCTTCTTTATCCTCTTCTGCAACACCAGCCTCCTCTTCTTCGCTCATCCCATCTCTCCCTTCTGACTTCCTAACTCAATCTCTACACACATTCGTCCAACCACACGTCCTCGCTGCTATTGAGCGTGAGAACAATGATTTTCTGACTCGGCGCGTTGCACTCGATTCGAATTGGAGTGAACTGACGAAGTTCAAGAAGGAATATCGCAAGTTTGCGAAAAGAATTATACCTGCTCAGGGTGTGGATTGAGATGAAGAGAGTAAGGTATCGTGAAAAGCAAGTGGAGAGAAGATATCGATCGGAAGACAATCTTTTTTACTCGCCAATTCTTATCATTGTTCAAGAGTCGAGGTTGTTTGAATCAAATTTGCACCAAGAAAGTATTTTGCTGCGATCTGTTTGACATGATCGCACAAGCACGTGGTATTCCTTTCTTTTCTCCTTTCAAGTTCTTTCTCGTGACTCTATCACTCACATACATTTCAAACTTCTCTCATTGTTGTGAATGGCAATCAACTCTGAGCATTGCAAAAATTTGAAACTGCTGTTGCTTGCTCATGCCACCCATGTTGATGAGAGAAGTTCAAGGGACGAGGAGAAAGGAGTTGCAAGAGGAGACGGATAGGAGGTCGTCGATTGCAGCAGCTGAGGGAAAAGTGGTAGTATAAAATGATGCAACTGATGCTCCGTGCTTCCTCATTCGTGCCTCTTTCTTCTGCTTACTCATCATTCTCCTCATCTCTCACTTCAAGTTCCCCCTCGCGATTGTCTGTCTCATTCTTGCGGTTCGGTCTTCTGCGACCTCTGCTCTCGCATTTTCTTCCTTCGTCATAATCCTCTCTGCAAACTTTCGATATTCCTCCTTAAACTCCGCCATCTCACTCCAATTTGAATCGAGCTCAACTCGCTTGATTAAGAAATCATTGTTCTCATGCTCGACAGTCGCAAGGGCATCAGGTTGGACGAGAGTATGCAGTGGTTGATTTAGAAAGTCGGATGGGAGAGAAGGAATGAGTGAATAAGAGAAGGCAGGAGTAGCAGAAGAGGAGGAGGATGAAGACGAAGCAGCAGCAGCAGAAGAAGAAGAAGAAGAAGAAGAAGAAGAAGAAGAAGAAGAAGAAGAAGGCGAAGAAGAGGATGCATACGCTAAATTATTCTTGATTCTGGTATAACACAACATATACGCACCATGCATTCCTTCAAAACATTCCTTCTCTAATTGTGCGACATCATATCGTCGTGTCGACATATCACAGAAATGGTACCATTTCGAAGGAAGTAAATGCCGAGGCAATGATGTCACTGAGATGGAGTAAACTTCATGTGACATACGTTTGGAGGAAGCCATGAGTGCACTTAGTTCATCTCGAGTCTCGATGAATTGAAATAGTACACGCAGAGTATCACGACGAAGTACATTCAACATTGGTCGTTCATCATTGATTGTAGAGATGCAAGACGAGGAGGAGGAAGCAGCAGAAGTAAATGTCTTCCAATTGATATTCACACCTCTCTCCTTCGAAATATTATAATAATGTCCTACTGATGGTATCCCAACATGCACTATGATGCCTGTCAATTCGTACTGATAGTATTCACGAGGAGGTAACGAATATTTCTGAGGTGGTGGCGATGCATGTTCAGGGTCAGCTGCATACTTCCTCTCCGCTTCCATTCTCTCTTTCCCTTCCTCACAATACTCCTCAATATTCAATTCCATCGGAAATTCGAGTCGATCTTCATTCTTTTCATGTTTGAAGGTGTCGTAATTCAACTCAAATCGTTTGACTGCAAACATGAGCATTGGTGGCAGTAGTGAAGTAAGAGAATCTGTCCTCTGACGGAGTGCTTGACATGAAACACATTTCGATCCTGAAACGATTTCTGTTTCAAACAGTTGTCTCAATGAAGTATGGATATCTCTCTTAGCAGTTGTAGGAGGAGGCAGATCTTTGATTGTCAGCCAAAGAACAAGACATTCGTTTTCCTGACAAGACCGGGTAGGAGAAGGACACTTTAGATCTGAGCAAGTGCGTGTGGTGGTGAGAGAAGAGGCGAAGGGGGATTTAAATATGTTCGCAGTGGTCGGTTGCTGCTGCCCTTCGGTCATCATCATCGATTTCATCTCCGTCTCTATCAATTCCACCAATACGATATACACGTCCGCTACATCCTGTTCCCTATAAGGAGATGTTGAGGAAGCACTTGTATGTGAGTAATACGCTGCTAAGAAGGATGAAGGCTTCACTGTCGAACGACATGAGAGTGACATATGCCCAAAGAGGCGTTGTAGCTCATAGAGCAACTTTGTCGTCGAATTACCTTCTTCTAACTTACAGGTAAGTATAAAATATCTCAATTCTGGAATCATAAACCATGTTTGTAACCAAACACTAATACAATCAGAACAAGCTAAATTATTGAGACCGGCGTATCCTCGTGATAATTCACGCATTGGATAGGGATACGCTTCTGGAGGAGAGCGCCATGGACGTGCTATGAGATCTGCAGCGACGGCTGCTTGCTGACGTTCAAGAGGTACCATGTATGTACGTAAGAGAGATAGATTGGATGAAGAAGAAGAGCATAGAGTATCAAGTAAATGTAAGACAGCGATACGAGTAGCACTAGTTTGAGCTTTTGGTGGTGACGAAAGCAGTGGCAGTGCGGTTGATGAGAGAGTAGTATTGTTGTTTGTTGTTGTTGTTGAAGTTGCGGATATAGTAGATGCTGAGGCTGAAACAGAATCAGATGACACAGTATATCGATCAGCAGCAACAACAACATTTGTTGTCGCTGGTAGGAAGAGATATTCATGATAGAGTCGATAGATCAATCCAGACTTGAATTCATGTGGAGTCTGTGATTTATCATCACCATGACCAAGTTTATGAAGGAAATCATCATCATGTTGTGATGATGGAGTCGATGTGCCTGTTACAGTACCAGAGTCAGAAGAAGAAGAAGAAGAAGTCGCTGATTGTGCCGCAGCGATTCGTCTCATGAGTGCTACATTCAGCTGTGTCAACAAACTGCAGAGTATTTCATCATGATGTGGTTCAATCAAGTTTGCAAGTACACTATGAGGATTTGAGAATGTTACGACAGACGAATTTGAATAGGATGAATAAGAAATGGAGGATAAAGATCCTGATCCACCACCGTCATGAGTTGAAGTTGAACTGTTGAGCCTGTTGTTCGATTGCAGACAATGTAGTCGAGGTACTTCACTCGATGAGTGTGAATGTAGTTGTGCAATCAGAGTGAGTATCATACCATCAATAGTAGGAATTGAGTAGTCAGATGTTGACGTTGACGTTGACGTCACAGAGGATGCAGTTACTACCGCAGGCAGTGGAGCAGCTGCAGCACTCGTTGCATCTGGATCTGCAGACAATTGGTGAGTGTGAGCTTGCATCATTGCGACTATTTACTATATTAACAGAGTTGATATATAAGTACGCACCAAGTGTCAGAAGAATGAGATGCAGTTGTTCGACTTGGCGAGCAGAGAGAAAGGGAATCAGTCAGTCGCGAAGTTGAAAGTTAACATCCAACACTCACTCAACAACACGCAACACCTGCTTCTCATGTTAACGCGTATCAATCATCAAAGGTGAGTGTTCGTTCTTGCTTGTGCTCAGATGAGTGCAGTGTGGAGAGGTGAAGACACACACACACATCAGCATCAACATCAGCAACAACACATCATCTTTTTGCTGCAATCAATCTAACATCAACTCACTCCTCTCTTGCTTGCTTTTCCCTTTCTCCTCTCCTCTCCTCTCATTGCTGTTGCTGTTGCTGTTGTAGTCTTCTCCAATCTTCTATTAGGTACATCTTCCTTGCACCTCTGTTCGTCCACCTCGACTTCTGCCATCAACATGAGTCAACCGAAACATCAACAGAAGAAGAAGGAGAAGAAGGAAGAAGCGGCAGCAGCAGCAGCAGCGACATCAGCAACAGCAGCAGCAGCAACAGAATCATCACCAGCAGCGTTCTCTTGCATAACCACTGATACTGTCACATCGACAACGATTTCGATTTCTGATCCTCTTCAACTTCTTGCAATTGATATCTCATCAATCTCGATTGCAAGCGAGCCTAGTCAAGCCAAGAAAGATGCACCAAAGAAGAAGAACAAACACAAAAACAAGAAGAAGAAGAGAGCAAAAGAAAGTTAAATGCAGCTGCAAAGGATCAGCCACAATCCCTCTCTTCTTCCTCTGCATCTGCTTCATCTTCATCTTCTGTTGGCAATGTCAAAGGAGGAAGCGACAACGGAGAAGAAGAAGAAGAAGAAGAAGAAGATCAATACAGTGAGTCGGGTGTCAACAAAGAAGCAACAAAGGATCAGGTCCAGGACCACGAAGATGAATGCAATACAGAAACAGAAGGTGAAGAATGTCAATGCTGGCTCTCAAAGAAGGAAGAAGCTGATTCATTCGTACAAGTCAGTGAATACAAATTAGCTATCACATCCTTCACTCAAGCACTCGAGTCAAGCATTCCACGACCTTCGCCCTCATCCGATCACCATCCTTGCTACTATTCTGATGTCACTCTTTCTTGATTACATCTCTCGTATCAACAAGACACTTAGTCAAGATAAAATACCTGAGAGATCTGACGTAGTATCAGCAGCTGTATATGGTGCTGCAGCGAGACCGATCGTCAATGTATCATATCGGTTATGCCTTACCAATTCTTTCACGCGGTATGAAAACAATTGGAGATGATCATGTATTGTATGAAGGAAGAATCACGAGATTAGGTATGATCATTTATGCGAACGAACAAGTTGAAATGGCAGTAGCAGCATCAACGACGATGGCAACAGCAGCAGCAGCAGCAGCAGCAACAGCAACAACAACTGCAGAGCTACCAAGCGAACCAATCTCGATGATTCAAGCAGCTCAACTTCTAATCGAGGCTTATGCATTCAAGAAGGCGAAGAACGTCGACATCGAGAAGAAGATCAAGTTATTGAAGCGTGCACTGACAGCATTCCAATCACGTGCAATATTACTCACGAATCGTGCATTCTGTCAGTTGAAGTTGCTTGAATTATTAGATGTACTCGAAGATACCCATGCTGCACTCGCACTCGATCCGACTCAAGTGAAGGCAGCCTATTATCAAGCTGATGCATTCTATCAGTTGATGAAATTCGAGGAAGCGAAGTCAGCATGTCAGCGTGGAATCAAGTTGGCAAAGAATAATCAATCGATGGTAACTGAATTCATTCATCTTGCGCGTCGTATTACAAAAGCAGCAACATTGCATGTGCAGGAAAAGAAGCAGTCACAACAATCTGCCTCCTCTGATTCAACCTCATCGAGTACATCTACATCTACATCTACTGAATCTTCGTCAGAATATTGGCTGGTCTGGAAGGAGCAAGGTAATGAACTCCTTCGTACTGGTTCGTACGATTCAGCAATAGATCGTTTCACTCATGCTCTCGCTGAACAGGGTCGTGGTATCTCATCATTCACTGTTGAGGGAGCATCGTCGTTACCAGCACTCTTGACGAATATCTTGATCAGACTATCGATCTACTACTTCTCTCTCGTAAAACAATCACTCGATCGTCATCACGAGCCAAATAAGTC
The DNA here is from genome assembly GCA_036924285.1 of Asterella californica. Taxonomy (NCBI): domain Eukaryota; kingdom Viridiplantae; phylum Streptophyta; class Marchantiopsida; order Marchantiales; family Aytoniaceae; genus Asterella; species Asterella californica. The sequence goes on along the minus strand of JAYKYS010000033.1, from coordinate 133,492 downwards.
AGATCTTGTATCAGCAGTCAGATTTAATGTGGCAGCAAAACAGTTTGTTCATCATTCGAAAGAATGGACGAAGAAGATTAATCTCATTCAGGAGTTACTTTCGTTTAGTATTGATATTATCGATGATTCACATGTATGGAATCAGAAGAATATCACTGAGTCGATGTGGATTCAATATGCAAATGAACAGACTGTATTAATTCCACAACAGAAGACAGTAATGTCAGCTGAAATGGAAAAAAGATTTGTAGAGCTCAAAGCACTGACAGGACAACGTCCAACACAGGTAACAGTGGAGGGTGCAATCAAATTATATTATTCAGCTATGAAACAGTGTGAGACGAATAATACTGACCCATGGATACCAGAGTTGTTAAGAATAGCACTCAGTGCATTCAAACCACGTGCTGCTGTACTTACGAATCGTGCACTCTGCTATTTGAAGATAGATCAACCATTACTTGCCCTATATGATACTCACACAGCACTTGTATTGAATCCGACATATGCAAAGGCAGTCTATCATCAAGCAGAGGCATTTCTTCAACTCAAGGAATATGATGCAGCGAAATCGGCTTGTAAGAATGGAATCAAATTGACTAAGTATAAGGTATTGCTTAATTCATTTGTTCAACTTGGTCGTCGTGTTATTACAACCGAATCAAGTTCTATCGATCATCTTCTTTAGCTGCTTCATTCCTCTTCCTCGCCTGCTGTCAAGGCAGGCGCACAATTGTTGTGTACTCCACAACAGCTGCTGCTTTCACATCCGATTCACTTGATTCCTCCTCCTCTTCCACTTCCTCACCCATTTCTTCCTCAATCCGTGATCTCCTCTCCCACGTCGCGCCATAACCTGCTTCCAAGCTACTTGAAATCTGGAGTAGTGTTGGACTTGGTGCACGGTAAATCTCTATTCACTGTAAGTGACGTAATATTCTTCCGTGTCCATTCCATTTCGACGATCTCTTGTATTTTTCATAACGAAGTATCTTTCTCTTCTTATTTCTTCACTTTATCTTCCTTCTCATTCAAGTTTTCCTGTTTAACATCTTTGTTCTTTGACTCCTTTTTGGTTTCTGCTTCATTCTTGCAATCAATAGCTTCCGATCGCGTGAACATTCTGATCCCAGCTTGTCTCTCTTCCTCTTTCTCTTTCTTGTTATAACTTTCTCGAAAGTCATTTCGAGTCTACCAACCAGAATTCGAATTCTCACAACTCTCGCAATTGCTTGCTGCTTGTATGCATAATAAGAGAAGTTTGAATGCTATGTGATATCTCTGAGTGATAAGTGCGCATGCAGAACTTGAAATGAGAAGAGAAGGAAGAAAGGAGCAACGATGCGAGTCTCTCTCGCAGATGGAATAAAGAAGACACAAGAATCTGTTGCCTTCGTTCACTTGAACGAGTGCACCAGCTTGTTTATATAGTTTAAGCGCATCTTCAATCGAGACTGCTGGTTCTGGTGATGGTGGTGTTCCTGCCGCAGTACCGTATAACATTGCCGATGTTAGTAGTGACTTCTCTGGTGTGACACCACGCTTGAGTGCACTCTGAGCGAGTTCAATGTATGCAATTCCCAGCATCACAGTCAGTCGAACCAAGAGAGGTGATTGAGGTGCTGAAGGGTAGAGCATTGGGGAGGTGGGAGGAATGTCCAACACGAAGAGTGCACGAGCGAAATAACCAGCGGCCAAGACATACGAACCAACACGAAAGTGGGTATTACCTATATCCTTCATCTCGATCCAACCGCTTTGTGGTGTTGCTGATGAAGATGAAGATCCATTCGATGAGGTAGAAACAGCAGAGGACTGCTGCTGTCGTTCCTTTGCATCCTCAGCCTTTGACTTTCCTTCGCTCTCTTCCTTCAATGCATCTTGCTGCCCTTGACTCAGCCCATTTGCAATAGAGAGCAACGAGACATCAGGAAGTTGTCTCTGATGCAGCATCAGCAGTGATGCGAGAGGACGATGATTTCGCCGTTGGTGTCGCTGCTACATCCTTCTTCTGATGTTTCAGCTGACTCATGTTGACGGTGGAAGTAGAGATGGACGAGTAGAGGGAGAAGAAGAGGGCCGAGGAAAGACTGGAGGAGAAGCAGAGGGGCGAGTTGATGTGAGATTGATCGCACAGATTCGCTTTGATGCTGTTGCATCCTCTACCTCTCCTTCCCTTCATGACATTGTCAGACTAAGAGAACAACGATCACTTACCTTCTGACTAACTGGAGTTGAACTTGTGGCGATGAGAAAGAATGAATGAAGCTGATCCAGCAAAATGCAGTTCAACTCGCTCCCTCTGAGTCTCCTCTCCTCCTCTCTTTGCTGTTGCAGTCTCCAGTCTTTTCCATTGCCACATCTTCCTCTCACCTCTATTCATCCGTCTTTACTATCAACATGAATATGAGTCAACCAAGCCAGCAGAAGAGGAGAAGAAGGACGAATCAGCAACAGCGCCATCTGCATCTGCTACGACCGAGGGAATCATCACCTCCGGCTTTCTCTGCCTTCACGATCGACATTCCTCATCGATTCTTTGTTCCCGCCGATGATGCACTTCGCAACATTCACAGTAACACCTGAAAATCCGATACCATCATGGGAATTTGCAACCTTTGCACCTCCTTACACAGACTTGAATACAGATCCTCGCCCTTCCACTTCTACTGCTTCAGCATCACCTCACCAAGCGCATCATCTTCTTCCTCATCTCCTTCAGCTACACCAAAAAGTGAGCAATGGATCATCTTGAAGGAGGAGGGTAATGCATTGGTACGTGCTGGTTCTTGTGTGGCAGGAAGATTGAAGCAGGAAGATCCTATAATCGTGCACTTGATTCAGCTCTGAGCAGCATGGCTGCTTCAAGCTCAGTCTCAACCGAGCGTGCTCTCCTTTGTCAACTTCTGATGTTGATGTCGGATTACTACAGTCGTCGTATCGGTGATGCGTTGAAGCGCGGTATCATGGTAGAAAGTTCATCAGTTGTATCAGCAATGAACTACACTCTTGCTGCAGTGCCGACTAACACCTCACGAGAGATCTCATTGCAACTAGGAAACACATTGGCATCAATGCATGACGTCGCGAAGAGAATTGAGGATCATTCACATTTCTTGAAGACAGCAGTTCCAGGTATTGCAGCAGCAGTGACAGCAGCATCGACAACGTCACCGACATTTGCAGCAACATCAACAAAGACAGTAGTGGAATCACCAGTTACGATGGAAGATGCTGTTCATCTCTGCAAGCAAACACGCATACTCCTTCAAACAAACCAGACAGATACGAATGTCCCAATGTTGGTTACGCGTGCGCTATCAACATTCACTTCGCGCGGCGTCATTCTTACAAATCGCGCGGTCTCTCACTTGAAGATGCATCATCCACTTCAAGCTGTACAATATACTCACACCGCACTCATACTCGATCCGACCCAAGTAAAAGCACGATATCGTCAAGCCGATGCATTCTATCAACTGAAGGAGTATGATGCAGCAAAGCCAGCATGCCAACGTGGAATGAGGATGACGAAAGATCAGTCGATGGTAACGGCATTCATGCAGCATGCACATCGTATTACAGCAACGACATCGTTGGCACCCCATCGAAACTTCATTCTATGTCACACAGATACACGGAGGTTTCCATTCTTGCTTCTTACAAGTTCGTTCCTGTGATTCTCACTCAAACAGACACAGCATAACATTTCAAAGACTTCTCATTGAGTAATCAGCCCCAGCAACAAAAATTCGAATTCCAGTCGAGAGAGTTCGAAATGTGCTCAAGAAATAATCTCACAAGAAAGACAACAAAATAGCAACTACTGAATGAGAAAGAGGAAAATCGGGAGGAGAAAGAGGCCCATAGCAATTTCAGGAGGAAGAAGATGGAGGTGATGCTGCTGTCGAAGATGAAGATGATCGTGGCTGTTGAACGAAGAGTGAATTAAGATGCAGCTCATTCAGCATCTCGGAAAGTGAGGAGGAAGTCGCGACTTGCTCTGGTGTAGGTACAGCTGCAGCAAGCAAGATTATCCTGTTGAATCGATTGCACGTTGCCTGATCAATGACATTCGACATCTTCAATCCTCGCCTCGCCATCAATGATGCTGATTCATACTCCTTCAGCATGAGATATGCTGTTGCTTGCATTTCGATTGTCGCTAGCTGTCTGATGGTATCGGTTTCAAGTAGAAATGATGTGTGAAGGGATAGCAATGATGAGAGATATGATGACTGCTTCAAGTGAGCAAAACTTCGATACGAGAGTAAGCAAGCACGAGATACGAATAGAGTCAATGCACGCATCCAGAGTTTGATTGCTGCTGCAACTTTACCACGTTTGTTCAACATCTGACCTTGTTTGAGCAGTTGTGCTGCATCCGCCATTGTCATCTCTTCGCCATCCTTGAGTTTGACCAATGTTGCACTGCGATCAAGTTGATGTGTCTCCTGTTCGTGACAAAGATATCGCACGATGAGCAGGGCAAGTCTGTCGTTTGGAACGGTGGATTTGGATTCATTGATGATCGATGCAAGTACACTCGAGTCAATCAGTCCAAGATGAGAATATCGCTTCAATAATTCAAATGCGGCATGCATACTCTCAGACGATGTTGCATCGATTCCGTATGCAACAAGACCATAACTGAGTGCATTCAGAACATCTGTGTGAGAAGGTGGAATCTTACCACTATCAATCGCTGCGCCTACCATGTGAGTGTAACACATGCTGACATGTGAGAAGAGTGACATGAGAAGATTCGATTCAATTGGCGTTCTTGCATCGACCTGAAGTGCTCGAGTGAAGGATGAGATTGCGAGATCATATTGTTCTGTTGCAAGAAATGCGTGACCCTCTTGTGAGATGGGAATCCAATCGTCGCATGTTGGTGTATTCGACAAGGAAGCAAAATCAGCAGGAGGTGCAACTATCTTGGAGATTGAGGCTGCTGTTGCTGATGCCGAGGAGACTTCTACAGAAGCAATCGAAGAGCTCTTTGTTGCCGCAGCAGTTTGAACTGCTATAGAAGCATGATTGGATGCAGCTGGTGGTTGTTGTTGTTTCTGCTTAAGCTCTGTTGCTGTCTTCCACTTTGCGGTTTGCTTTTTGTTCGCCACCTCCTTATCGCGTACTTCGATCATCTCGAGTAGATTCATAAAAGTTTTATTCACCGTTGGATTAATCCCATTCTTTGTCATCTTCATACCTCTCTTCGCTACCAACTTTGCTGCTTCATATTCCTTCAACATGAAAAATGCAAGTGCTTGCTGGTATATCGCATATAATTGTTGATCGATATTTGAATCCAAGAGAAGGTAGACGTGAAAATCGAGCACTGCTGAGAGTTGTTCTTTCAGCTTCGCGTGACAGTAGCCGCGGTTCGCGATTACAGTTGTACGAGGTGTGAATGAGGTTAAGGCATCCTGAAAGAGTTTGATTGCTGCAGGACTTCGACCACGCCTATGCAACTTGCAACCTTGTTTCAGCAGTTGTGCAACAGACGATACTGACATCACATCATCTTCTTTCAATTTAACATATGTTGCACGAAGATAAAGTTGAAACTCATCTTGCTGGTAGCAGAGGTATCGCATTGTCAGACGACACATCAGCTGAGTCGAAACTGGCTGGGTCGTAGATGTGATCTGATTCATGATGGATGTCAGTACACTTGAAGAAGCACTCAATCCAAGTTGGAAGTATCGTGTCAGTAGTGAAAATGCATCATGTAGACTCTCAGTTGATGTTGCATCGATTGCATATGAAGCGACACCATAGCTGAGTGCATGCAGCACATCCGACAAAAGGGCTGGTTGAATCTTGCCACCCCGATCGATTGTTTTAGTAGCATTGTGAGTGTAGCATTCGCTTAGATGCGTGAATAGCAATACAAGAAGATTCGTATCGACATCTCTTGTCGCATGGCAGCGAAGTGCACGATTGTAAATCGAGATTGCATGATCATACTGCTCAGCTTCCATCAAGACATCACCTGCCTTCTGAACTTCTTTCCAATCAGTCGATGTCAAAATCGAACTCGAAGAGGATGAAGATGATGCAATGGGAAATGGTGTGCCACTGACAGACGACGATGAGGAGGACGAGAATGAGGATGAGGATGACGACTCAGTCGAGGAGGATACTGATTTAGGCACTGACATGGCCGAGAGTGTTTGTGTAGTAATTTGAGAGGCTTCATGTGATTGAGAGGAGTTAGAGGAAGAAGCGGAGCGAGTTGATGTGAGATGGATTGCAGATTGCACTGCTGCCATCCTCTGTGCGTCCTCCTCTCGTCATCGCACAAGCAAAACTAAGAAAAGACGAGCAATTACCTTTGTGGTTGGTGGAGTTGCAGTTGTGGCGACGATGGATGAATGAGTGAAGCAAGAACCGTCAAGTCGAAAGTTAACATCCTCACACAAAAGCACACCACCGATTCAGTCCCTCGTATCGTTAGGTAAGTCACGCGCTGGTGTGCAAGTTGGTGACGAGGTTGCGGCTCATACGCAGAGCAGATTTCTGCCAGATTTCACGCAGCTCCCTCATCCTTCGCTCTTCGCATCCCTCAATCTAATCTCCATGCACCAGCTGGACGAGCAATCGATTTGACAGCATCTCCTTGCATTCCAACAAAATATTGGTTTTCATAGATGGGCATCAAGCACGGCATCATGAAGGAAGGGCTTCAGGCAGAAGATGAGGTTGTAACAGGTCCATGGCATGACTTTGCACAAGAAGCAGGCCAAGCAGCACTTCGTTCCTTCCAAGCATCACTGCCTACCGGACAATTGCCGTCCCAACTAACACCTCAACAATGTGATGTCAAGAATGCAGCGATGCGCAAAGCCTATTTCCGAGCAGCTGCCCAATGGATTGTCAAACGAAGATATCAAAATTTTATCGATTATCCAGGTCAGGCTAATGTACCCAAACCCACGGCAGCTGCGTCAGCAATGACAACATCAGATCCATCCGAGTCTTTTGAACTGACAGATGGCCATGTTGCTGGTATTGAAGCGGCAGCTGCAGCATTCGATGCTATCATATCAGGACGTGAATGGGAGAGTCGAGTCGGCACTGAAGTCTCAACCGAGCGTATCCTTCGCGCCTATGATGAAGCTTCTCGGACAGAACTAGAGGAGCAAAAGGTCGCGACGTCACCTGATGCACCCCTTGCGTCAGCATCTTCTCATTAGCCGAACATCAGCCATCAACCAAGGCAAACATGAAGAATCGATCCAGATTCAGTATTGGCGTAAGCTCGTATCTACCGAACGAGGCCTCACACAAGTAAAGGTGAGTATTGTCTCGAGTTTGTCTTCTGTATCTTCCTCCTCATCGCCATCAGCTTCTTCTTCACCATCCTCATTGACACTAGGCGATTGGCTCGCAGTGAGACTGAGACAGGAATGACGATAATCCAAGCCATCAAATACGTCAATCATCAGCAAGAATATGATGCACGGTCAACGTCGACGAGGAATGAAGATGTTGCTTTTGATTCGATTGTCCAGCTGCATGAATGTATCCATCGTCGACTCATCATTCATCACCGAGTACTGTGACATCCATCTCCGTCATCCTCCTCCAGGCAACCGATCCGAGCTTCTTGTTTGAACCTGATTCATGTCAAAAATGTTGATTCAAGCTCGTCGTGACACGCCTGAAGTTAAGCACTGGATATGAACAAAGTCACTTCTGCGGTTGCAAGCGATGCCGCAAATCAAAGCGAATACAAAGAAGAAAAGTGGATCTTGAATTCGGAAACTGTGTATGCTCAGAAACGCAGACAACCATCTCGTGTGCGTCGTGTCTCTCCTCTCAAATCAGAATGAAATACTCGGTGAATATACATACTCACCATCCTTAATCGGTTGATAGTCCCCCAACGTCATCAGATTCACTGCTCGCACAATTCTCATACCTGAACTAATTAACCAGCGATCCAGTTCCGGATACAATCTCGAACAAGTATGAATCGTTGGTGGTTCAATCTCGAGGATCTTACTCTTCTCTTCTGGTGTCATTGCAGCGAAACGCGCGACGTATGCTTGGATGGAGTAACAGAGGAGTTGCTTCCATGCTATGCGACAGGAACAGACGGTGTAACTGATGATGGACAAACCGGTGGAGTAGCCGCTGGAGGATGGAGAAGAAGAGAGGAGGAAGAGAACGAAGAAGAAAGTCAGCATTGAAAGCATCAAATCACATATGCACACTCCTTCTCCCAAACCTATCTCATACTGACATCACCTTCCCTTTCCTATCACACACGACATGCATGACATCAATCTTTCCATCAAACGCATGCTGTAGACCATTCTTTCTACTAATTCCAAGTGCGGCTGTATGTAAAGCATCACATGCTGCTAAATCAGATTGTTGCATAAGTCTCACTGAATAACCTAATGCTTCACCTTCGGCAATAGCTTGTTTCGATGCATCAGCTTTCAAACCCTTTTCTGGTGCATACCACATATGCAGGGGTTCCCTTACAACAAATCCCAAAGATTTATACAAACTTGCTGCTGTCGTATTTGCTGCAATTTGTACGAGACGAATTGATTTTGCACCACGACGAATTGTTGATGCGAGGATTTCGGTAATCATTCTTCTTCCGACTCCTCTCTGCGTCACACCCCACTTCACAGTCCATGGTCCACATCCAACTGCACCTCCAGCAATATCCGCTTCATCCACAAATGCTGATCCAAGTACATCGCCTGTAGCACGTGAGACCGCGAGTAGTGAATCATCAGCATTGATGAAGATACGAACGAATTCTTTTGCTGCAGGGAGGGAAGGGAATTCAGGTAGGAGACCAACTGTAGAATTGAAGGAATTAAATGCATCAGACATTTGTACTGCGATTGCATCCACATCCGCTAGTGTCGCTGGTCGTAGGATGAGATCAGCATCTGTATCATCGAGAGAGGTTGTATTTGTTGGTACAGATTCTTTCTGCTCTTCATTATCATCTGTTGCTTCGAGTAAAGCCTCCTCCTTTCTCTTCCTCTTCTGTGCACGAATCGCAGTCATCACCATCTCTTGCCATCTCTTCTCTAATCCATTCGACGACGATTCTTCTAATCCACGTGAACTACGACGTGCGTATTGATATTGTGCGAGACGATAGGCGAGAACACTACCTCCGGCAATGGAAGCGAAGAGACCGAGGAGGAGAGTTGGAAGTGGAATGGTAGGAGTGGTGGATTTGAGGAGAGTGGTTAGAGAGGAAGGTGAAGAGGAAGATGCGGAGCTGGATTGTGCAGGTGGTGCAGACATTGTCGTGAGAGTACAGTGATCAATAGAAATAATACATTGAATTGTGAGTCAAGTGAGGAGTGATATTATTGCAAGAAGACGCGCGTCGGCAGCTACGTCGTTCCAGTAATGCGCACGATGGATGGTGGAATTGAGATTTCTCGGCAAATTGGTCGGTCCACCATCTTGCCGATGATGTTCTTGGTGCAGAGCGTAGACAATGCAAAGTTGCGTGACAGCAAGGCAAACATCGATTGTGAGGGGTGGTAGAACAATTGTCATTCTTGAACATTTGTATGATACTTAAAACAATAATGCATAAATCGCAGTCCCTTTCAGTCTCTCTGCGACAATATTTGGAATAGAGGTGAAGATAATTCGTGCGAGGTTGGGTAAAATCAGGTGGAATAGATCCATTCTCACCGAACAACAAATAAGCCGTAATCTTGCCTTCTTCAACTCACAGCTCACCACACTGCGCAATGAGAATTTGTAACTTTGGCTTATTCGTAGAAGGGTTTGTTCCGACATTCTCCATCCTCCTGACTGTCATAAGTCCATCGATGACCTTGCCAAAAACCGTATGTTTATTATCCAACCACTCCGCTTTCGCACACGTAATAAAAAATTGGCAACCATTTGAATTCACACCAGAATTCGCCATCGATAATAATCCCGCCTCGGTATGTTTCAGTTGAAAATTCTCATCCTTAAATGGTACACCTTGATAAATCGAGATCGAACCTGTTCCATCACCTTTCAAGAAATCACCACCCTGTAACATGAAATCTTTGATCACACGATGAAAAGGTGAACCCTTGTAACCCAAAGGAACTTCAGCTTTACGATATTCACCGGTGCAGAATTGACGGAAATTCTCGGCAGTCTTTGGGACGATGTCGGCGAAGAGCTGGAGGAAGGAGTGAGTGTATAGGGAGAGAATGAGAAGAGTGAGCAGACAGTCCACAACGGCAGAGAAAGAAGTGCGAGCTGTCTGCTGCAACTTGTGCAGAGCAACTAAAATGCACTCTGCACTCTGTGCTACACTTCCATCTTCCTCCTCCTCCTCACTACTCTTCTCCTGCCTCAGCACTCACCTCAATCACAATCCTTCCTGCGTTATGACCTCCTATCGTAATATCAAAGAACACGACAGGATTACTTGCATTCGACATAGCAGGATGTGCTTTTGGCATGTTAGGCTGAGAGTTGAATGTCACAGAAGGAGAGATGGACATGATGGAGGATGAGGCGTTGAAGGCAAAGAAAGAGAAAAATGAACAAAGTGAAATTTCTACTCCGTCTTAATGCATCTTACACTTATTGGTGCGTTCATTTTGATCTTGTGATGGTAATATCATTACTGCAATACCGTTGAAGCTTGCGTGCTATAAACAATAAAATTTCATATCAGAAGGTACTTTAACGCATCTAGTGATCATTGTACCATCACACAATTTGCAAAAGTCTCGTTGTCAGTCACTCTTCGGACTTCGAGGATTTCGTCATTTCTGTGCTCTATTGTGCTCCACTGAGTGTGCTATCACTTGCAGTAGTGTGATATCATCTTACGCTGAGTTTCACTCTCAAACCCACTGTACATCCAGCAGCGACTGCTTGAATCCTTGTCCTCAGTTCACGCTGCTTCGCTCTACCTCTGCCACAATGTTGAAAGCATCTCGCTCACCAAAATCGACTACCACACGTCCTTCCTTATATCCAATCGCAATCTCTTCTGATCGTGATCCCTTAAGGATCAATAATCTCTCGACAGAAGAAGAGGAATTTGATTCATTGATTTCGAATGGTGGACAACAACAGAGTACACCGAATAAAGGACATGGTGAAGGAAAGGAGAGAATGAAATTGATGTGGCAGAGTTGTCAGTCGGAGGAAGGGCGAGGGAGAAATGGAAGTGGAAGGAGTGAGAAGGAAGCTGCGAAATATGGTCTGTCTGCTCACACTCTCCTGCATTCCCATCACACCTGCTTCTTCCCTCCCAAATTCAGTCTCAACTCCCGTCATCCTCACTCGTTTTCGTCTCATCCTTCTCCTCCTCTTCTGTCTGTGCCTTCCACTCCTCTACTTCTGGTTCGCCGAACAACATACGACGGATTTAAGTGGAGAGAATACAACACAGACAGGTGATATCTTTATTTCGAATACAGAGAAGACACTGAATGCTGCAGGCGTGGGTGGACAGACGTGCCCTGTGTGTAGAGATTGTGGTAGTGTAGCGACGGAACAGAAGATGGCCGAGGCTGCTGCTGCACCTTCATCGTCATCATCACGCACACATGCGACAGTCGAGACAACTCAACTTTTTCCTCCACCTTCATCTGCATCATCATCAGCATCATCACCCTCCGAAAGCACAGCGCATCTCCTTCTCATCCACGGTCGGGGTGCTCAATCTCGTAGAGGTGATCAATACCACTTGTGTACCTTCACTAACGTGTGTATGACAAACGATCGTCTCCTCCTCTCCACTTCCAACACCACCCTCGCCCAACAACTGACTGCTCAATGGAAGTCACAATGTTTCGGTCCAAATCGTGTCGAGCAATGGTTACTACCACCGATATGTAGTTGTTTTCATCCGAACTTTCAACCCGAGTTCCTGACACAGGAACAGAGAGAACAGGTGGTGAGTGGAGGAAAGAATACTGCTGCTGGCATCAATACATTTCGTGCAGATTTCACACATACTTGGTCAATCCATAAATGGGTTGCATCACATCATATCGCACATTGGGCACAGAAGTTAATTATCTGGCAAGCATTGTATCAACATGCCGATATGTTTCGTATCAACAATCAACAACTCCTCCTACCACCTATCGATAGCTTACTCTTTCAAGATAGTGACCTTCCTCTATCCGATCATGAAACTGTCATCTTTGATGCAGCTCTCGCTGCGCTGCAGCCAGAGAGATTACATCCTATCGCAATGCAAACAAGTATGAAAGCGAGAGAGGATCGTATCATCTGGGCCGATGCACTTCGTCAACGTCTCTCCACACCAAACTCTAAGCCCGCGTGTTTCTCACGTGTCTCATTTACACCACACTATGGAATCTTCTCGACACATCCAGATGATACTCTTCGTTTTCGTGATGCTGTCTATACACATTTTGGCCTTCCTTTGCAAGGGAGATGTCCACCGAAGCGAGCCGTATTGTTGTATCGACATAATCGACAGATTTTGAATCGTGTTGAAGTACAAGAGATGGTGAAGAAGGAATTTGGAATTGATTTGGAATATCTGACGATTGATGAGACAAGTACAAGTGAACAACAAGTCACCTTATTCGCATCCACAGGTTTGATGCTCTCTTCACACTCCTCCCAACTCATCAACGTACTCTTCTCTCCTGCCGGTAGCAGTATGATTGAAATCGCACCTGAATTCTATAATGCTGATTTCTCTGAATATGCTACGGGAATGGGTGTCATGTTTCAATATGCTCTGGGAGGCAATGTACCTGAAGGTGTACCACAACCGTTGCAACAGGAATGTTTGGAGAAATATTTAGCACCATGTGAAGGTGCTTCGTATTGTATTATTGAGAAGAGATATTCATGTAAGAATGTAGAATATCCGAATAAGAATAAGAATTTTAATGCAAATCTTACAGCGGTGAAGATGGCAGTCAGGAATTCGTTAACACATCTCAATTGGTTGTGTGGAGGGAGATGGTGAGGAAGAGGAGGGAGGAAAGGAAAGTGATGGAGCGAGAGAAGGGATATCCAATAGCTCAGGAATATCTTCCACGGCTTAACATTGTTCAAGAGTCGATTATTGTTGCACACACACGAATCAAACTAAGAAAGATTCAACACACACGTCTGACTTAACTTGCTCGTGAAATCGCTGCAGAAGAGAGTAGAGGACAATCGCAAATCTCCGCTCATTCTTCAAATTTCGCTTTCCTCTTCATCTGCGCTTTTCGCTTCTTTCTCTCGACAGCACGACCACTCACAAAATTCAAACTTTGTGCGATTGTGTGATTGGGATGATGATGACAGACCAAAAGGGTGAGTGCTGTCTGCGATGTTCGTTCTTTCCAACAAGAGAACAGAATTGTTCATATGAACAATTCACTGTGCTGCTTATGTTGCAATGATGTGTGGTGTGACTATCATGGGAGCGGCGTTGGTAGACCATTGCAAGTCGCATAGACGTACCAGGGGTCCGAATATAGATCGAGAGTAGAGCATGTATTTACTGGCAGCGTCGCATTCTGTTCGATACCGAGTTGACACCGTACATCGCCATATATCGTAAGGAGCATTTCAGTCGATACTACACCTTGTGGACATGAGAAGACGAGACCATCGGCACACACACCATTAGCAGCAGCCAACTGGATACGAAGTGGATAGATATTCGACCAGATAGATGAGCAGTCTGGACCGTCGTATGTGATCAACCCGATCTGCGGTAACTCAGAAGAAGCCAACGCATTCGTGCCGCACGACATGTTGCATTGATTCTCAATCGAATCGATTGACACAATCGGACCAGTACAATCCGAAGTGGCGTATACAGCCGTACCTAAGTAGGACTCTACAAAACACACAGACACAAAGAGAAAGCGAAGATGACATGAGCATACAAATTGATAAATGTGCGCTCTCATGTTGTTCAGGCGACGTTTGTCATACCTTCCATGCAAACCTGTTGATTGCTCGTGTTGCTTGCAGCAGTACTGTAGCACTCTACGATGTACGCGGTCTGTGAGCACCATACTGTGCCAGCCCACGATGCAGGACACTGTTCATAACCCGAACCGTCGGTACATGACGATGCAATGACCGAACGAGCTAGCGGCCATGCAGGTGGCGTTGGTCCGAAAGTAGAATTCGCACACTCAGAGTAGGTCGAATGTACGATACCATCACTACCATCCATCGAGTAGCATCCTGTTGGTGTGCGCTCCACCGACGCAGCCTCCACACTCGGCATCCGGATAGAGGGTCGTGTAGGTCGCTGACTCGTCACAAAAGAATTGCGTCCACCATCCACCAAGCTGTGAGGGTGGAATACACTCACCAGTAACAAGTGGTTGAATCGGTGTGGTGGTAGGTGGGCCACTGCAATTGGTGCTGGCGTACCACGTCTGGAACGAAGTGGCCGACAGAGGCTGCAACTGTGCTGCGTGTGCACGGTGCAGCAGCGTGTGATCAACTCGTGCTGCGAGAACACATAGAATGGTGATAGTGAGAAGAGTGCACGACATGATGAATGCGGTTGTTGCGAATCACGGCTTGCAAATGAAATCACTATCACTTTTTGTTGCCGAAAATCGAAAAAACAATTGTAGCGAGCACTGAACCTCGGTCGACACTTCATACTTGCACTTGTACAAGATGAGTGATTGAAAACTGACTTTAAAATGGATCGGTGAAAGAGGAGGAGGACGGTGCAAATACTTGCCTTGGTGATTCGATTGTCGAGTTGCACAATCAGCATCGCTGATCATTGACATGCTGACTTCGCTGCATCGTACCCTGCAACTCAATGCATCCGCTTGGCGATAGACAGCCTTCATTTTTGTCGGATCGAGTACGAGTGCTGCATGTGAATCATGAACGTGTCATTCACCTTCGTGTCGCAGAGTGCACGATTTGTAATACAGCACGTGGTGTGACTCAGTGCACGCTTCAATAATGTCGCTACCATTATATCACTATTATTCGCTTCAAATAGTGTGCGAGCCTCAGTACAGCACGCCATCATCTCCATCTGTTCATTTATATCGAACAAATGTTGGTGAGGCCTTCCCAATCGAAGTCTGGACTGTGAGGCATCTTGCACTGTTGGTGAACTACCGATTGATAAGATACCATTCTTGAGTGTTGGCACGACACGATTAGTTTCAGTGCATCGTTGTCATCACGACTGACAGGTTAGGTTGCTGCATTGTAATATGCTGCTGCCACTACTAAGGATCTCTCAGGTTTGAGTGCTGCAAGTGTATCGCTCAGTGCCAGTCTCTTCATTTAGCTTCAAGTGACAGAGTGCACGATTCGCGAAGAGTACTACGTGAAACAAACGGTCGAAGTGCACGGCGTGCTAATTCAGCAGCCTTCATACTAGTCTCGTGTTTGCTTGTTCGTAGAGTTGAACTGCTTCTGATAGCGATACTGGCGATTCTTCTGCCTCACCTTCTTCTTCTCTGAATGTTGTCCTGACAATTGTCATGTTTGTCTTTCTAATCTGAGATCATCCGAGATGTGATGATGCAATAAGGGCGAGATAGATCAATCGAACTTATTTGTCGAAACATCATGACGGACTCCGATCGCTCTGTGAGCACGACGAAACAGCAGTAAGGACATGAACTAATTGTTGGCTGCTGCGATGTTGATGCTTGGGGTTGCGCAATCCGCCTGACTCTCTCCCGTTAATTTCACACTTTCCGCTGCGGTAATGTTGCAACTCTGGGTCAGCTGCAGCGCTGGCAGTGACATTCATTAATACAAGTAGCGCCCAGTTCATCCGGAGTACAACTGCTTGCCGCATTCATTCATTCTCGTCCTCCCATAGTTCCGCTGCTCCTCTATCGCGACGCACTATTTAATGTCTGCAGCAGGAGGGTCAACTGTGACATCTTCTGCATCTGCGGCGACTGCGACAGCGATCGCTACACCATCGCCATCGATCGCTCTTGCGTCGACATCCGCACCTGAATCCGCTGCGCCTTCTGTGTCTGCATCGTCTGCATCTTCCTCCAAGCCAAAGTGGCTCACATTGAAGGAGCAAGGTAATGTACAAGTTTCATGTGGCAACTACGCTGAAGCAATCGACCTATTCACACGTGCGCTAGCGCAGGATGAATCATCATTCATCGAAATACTGGATCGACTCACACTAGCACATATGGAATTGGGTGATTTGCATTCAGCACTTCGATACGGTCTGACAACATGCGCAGTTGATCGGTCAATATCAAATCAATCGTGGTTGCGTCTTGGATTAGTATTCGAATCGATGAAAGAATATTCGGCAGCAATGAGGTGTGCAATGACGTCGGTCAGTTTTCACACGCCGAAAGACAATCCGAATGCAGTCTTCACCACTTTTCACTCGAGTGAGTTACTCTGCGAACGACTCAAGAAGTTGAGTACGGAGCCTAAAACGGGAAGAGAGACCGTTCTATGCGCGATTCGATTCATCATCAACAAAAGCACCAGTGGGAGCATTAGCAGCAGCACGACAATTGATGCTGTCGAACCCGATATTGATCTGCGCGGTGCTGTCAGACTGAAAGAGGAAGGTAATCGACTCTACAAGCAAGCTGATGCAAGACAACAGGCGATAGAGTGTTGGAAGAAGGCACTTACATTCTTCACACCTCGTGCTGTACTCCTATCGAATCGTGCATTCTGTGAGTTCAAACTTGATCACCTTAGTAATGCGATTCATGATTCACATGCTGCACTGACACTCGATCCAACTTTGGTGAAGGCCATGTATCGACAGGCTGATGCACTCTTTCAGTTGAAGATATATAATCTCGCGAGGTTGGTGTGCGGACAGGGTATCGAAATGACAAAGGACTCCAAAGTTCTTGCGTCCTTTGCACAACTCCAGCTTCAGATCCAAGCAACAAGTGGATCAGTCACTTCCTCCTCCTCATCTCCTGTAAATGCTGTAGCAACCAATGAATGGCTCACCTTCAACTCTGAGGCAATGGTCCAGCTTCAAGCAAAGAAGTACCAAGCTGCAATCTCATCCTTCACTCTTGCATTGACATGTGGTCCATCTGTTGATGAACAAACATTATTCTGTGACATCCTCGTAGGCTTATGTACTCATTTTGTTGCTATCGTAAGATCGGGCATTGATCGTGGCTGGATGCCATCATTTGATTTCTTCGTTGCTGCGATCTCCTATCATCTCGCAGCTCGTACCATGCTGATATCCACGCAACACAAATTCATTGATACGATAATTGATTCGCTGTGGTCATCAGTCACGAGTGTCATGCATCAACCTGAGTATATCGATAGTGCTATATGTCGTGCTATCCGAGCAATCGGAGCTCAATCCATGGATACATTAACGATCATGATGGAGCTTCGTATCATTATCAGAACTCCACCAATCCGATTTGAGGGTACTGACATCCCATCACCACCTGTATCAATGGAGGAAGCGCTTCGAGTTTTCAAGTTGGGTCAACTGATCAGTACACGCCTGGGATTCGAGAGGGTAGGTGTAGGATCTCACTGTCTACAAGCACTCTCAGCATTCACACCACGTGCATCTGTACTGAGCAATCGTGCACTCGCACATTTACATTCGAATTTACCAACTGAATGTGTGATTGATAGCATGATGGCATTACTGTTGGATCCAAATCACGTTGCAGCATTACCTTGTCAAGCGAATGCACTTGTGGAAATGAAGGAGTATGATCTTGCAAGGATGGTATGTGAACGAGGAGTTAAGATGACGAAGGATCCACAATTCATAGCGTCCTTTAACAAGATCTTGCAATCGATTCAGGCTGTTCCAACGCCTGGTTCGACTCCTTCCTCATCTTCATCCTCCTCATCTACATCCTCACCGAAAGATTGGCTTGCGCTGAAAGATGAAGGTAATGTATTCGTACGCAGCGGTTCGTATTCCTCAGCCGTGTCATCCTTCACACGTGCACTCGAATTCGGTGTTCAACTTCCTTCTGATTCGAACGATCGTACACTCCTCGCCAATCTCCTCATCATGCTTTCAACCTTCTCCAATCAGCGTATTCAAAACTCAATGAAACGTGGCTTCTTACCTGAGAGAGAAATCATGGTATCAGCAGTGAATTATGGTGCGGCTGCATTCGCACTTCTACTTCACAATAAGACGATGGGAAAACATATGAACGCGATGGCAAGTCTACGAGAAGCTATGAAGAAGATCGGTGGATCTGAGGTATTGAAACAAGAAGGAAAGTTGGATCAATTGTTTATGATCAAGTACGCAAATGAGCAAATGGAAATGGCTGCAACAACAGTTCTACCGAAAGAGACATGGTCAGTTGAGGAAGCAACCAAACTGTACCAACAAGCTTGTCCTCTTCTTCTCAAGGACAATAGTAATAAGGATGCAGAAATATTATTACAACATGCATTAACGGCATTCACACCTCGTGCTGTACTACTATCGAATCGTGCACTCTGTCACTTGAAGTTGAATAAACCTTTAGAAGCGATTTATGATACTCACGCTGCACTCGCACTTGATCCAACACAGGTGAAGGCATTCTATCGTCAAGCTCAGGCATTCCTTCAATTGAAGGAATACGATGCAGCGCATACTGCATGTAAACAAGGCTCGAAGATGGCGAAGGATGATGAGTTGCTTGCTTCATTCTCCGAGCTTACTCTTTCGATACAAGATGCAAGTGGTGCCACGCCAACACCATCATCTTCATCCAAAACGGAAGCATCTTTTTCATCGGCAACGTTACCATCAATCTCAACATTAGCAGCACAACATACATCTCTATCAGCCGACTCGCAAGAGAGCAAATGGAATTCGGAAGGACTGGAGTTGTATCGTACACAGAAGTACACGTCAGCGATTGCTTCTTTTACTCGTGCATTGACATGTGGTTCATCTTCGCAGGAGAAGACACTTCTTGTTGACCTTCTCTCAGGACTGACTTTACATTATGCTGCCATAACCAAGTCAGCGATGAATCGTGGTGCATTCCCATTATCTCACGATTTCGTCGCAGCGATTTCGTATCATCTCGCAGCACGCGGTATGCATGCACCTTCTTTAACATCGCAGGGAACACTTGACATAGCAGTCGGCAACATGTGGACAGCACTTCCGGATATCATGCGACTACCTGATTATAACGAGAGTGAGATCGGCCGTACTATCACCGCTTCGAAAATTTCGAATGGCGAAGGACCGGAGATGATGTCACTCAGAATTGTGATCAGACATCCTCTACCACAGTCACATCGTCCGAGCACGTTGACGAGTGCCAATGCGATAACAATGCAGGAAGCGATTCGACTTTACCAGGAAGGGGAGAAGCTATTTAACAAATCGAAGACAAATACCCAAGCTGTACAACTCTGGTTAAAGGCACTCTCAGTCTTCACACCGCGTGCATCGGTATTTCTATATCGTGCAATGTCCCACTTACAGTTGAACCTGGCAGCACCAAACACTGAGACACTGATTGATGGATCAACCGCGCTACTGTTTGATTCGAATCTCGTTGGAGTCGATCTGTGTTTAGCAAGTGCACTGTTTGATTTGAAGGAATATGAATTTGCAAAGTTCTTATGCGATCGTGGAGTCAAGAGGACGAAGGATCAAGATCTTGTCAAATCGTTCATCAAGATCGGTCGATCGATTCAGGATGCAACTCGTAGATCCACTTCAGCCAGCACCGCGACGGTATCATCAGACCTCAATCTTCAAGGGTACAACAAGGTGCAAGAGTGTATTGCTTTGATGAAAGCGGAGAAGTATGAGAAGGCAATCTCAGCTTTCACTGACACGATTGAGGGACGAGATGGTGAAACATCGTCTGGATCTGCATCGAATTTTCCAGCGATCGTTGCGCTCGTGGGTACATACTATGTTCGTGAAGTAACCTCCGCTTTGCAGAAGTTGGTGATTCCTTCCGCATCGAACGTTATTGCTGCACTAAGTTGGAGTGCTGCAACACGTAGTGTAGATCGTTCATGTACAGCCATACTGTCTACGTCACTCATTCCAGAGATGAATGCTGCAATCAAGGCGTTGCTCGCATCTGAAGGCTTCAATAAAGTTCTTGACGAAGCGAGATGTTATCCGAAGTGGAGTGTAATCGATCGCAAGCCGAATGAGAAAGAAATTGTTCTCATGTCAATTCGAGCAGCAATCAATCATCCTCGAACGACAGCAAACACGCAGCGGATATCAGGCGATGAAAGAGATCGACTTCTGCTCGAAGCACAGGATTTAATCGTCACTGGTAAGAGAGCAGAAGGGAATGAACTGGTCCTGAAATCGCTCGCCGGGTTTAACCCAGGTGTCATCATCATACTCACGAATCGTGCTCGGTGTTATCTCAACTTGAAGAAACCGCGTGATGCACTTTTGGATGCACATGCTGCGTTGATGCTTGATCCAGCTCTCGTCGAAGCAATGGAGATTCAAGTTGATGCACTCCATCAGTTGAAGGAGTACGAAGCAGCGAGAGTCGTCTGTCTGCGTGGTATGAATCTGACGGAGGACCACGCAACCATGGAATCGTTCCAGCACATGTTGGATCAGATTAGGGCAGCGATTCGAAGTGTATCATCAAGTACAAATCCATCAAGTACATCCGCAGCATCCTCACCTTCCTCCAGTGGTTCAAAGTCGAAACCGAAAGGAAAGCAGAACAAGAAGAAATCATCTGATGATGACGCACCAATCCTCGCGTGCACTCGTGATATTGAACGTGACTCTCCTTTCACTCTACGCACTTGTATCAACCTCTGCTGGCTACATACTGATATGGCTGAGTTACTTCGTGTTGATTCATCGAAGAAGAAGAGAGAGATAGCGAAGGAGCATGTCACACTTGCACTTCACTACAGTCTTGCAGCATGTATTATTGATTCCCATGCAGCTGATGCATGGAAGGTTCTCGCTGATGCATTCCAGGTTGCTGAGGACAAAGATGCATACAATTGGTGTATGATCGAATCAGCTCAACATAACTCACCGAATCCTGCATTGCGTGCATTACGAGATGGAGGTCTCAAACATTCAACTGGGTCGAAAGCGCTGACACGTGAGAAGGTGATCATGCGATGTGTGCGTTACATACTTACACACGATCACGAGATGCCAAATGCTACACCAATCTCAATCGACACCGCACGAACAGTCTTCCCTGAAGCATGTCGTCGTTGGAATGCAGGTGAAACAAGTGATGCACTCGTCACAGAATTTGAGAAGGTTCTATCAGCCTTCCGCTCCAATGCCGACTTGTTTGCGAATCGTGGTAGCATCTATCTCGACCGTGCAAAACCTTACGATGCACTACAGGATTCTACCACAGCATCTCTATTCAATCCAACAGATTCCATGCCGTTATTCTTTCAGGCTGTTGCACTGAACCAATTAAAGGAATATGAACTCGTCAAGTCGGTATGTGATCGTGCATTGGTGATGACGCAAGATAAGAAGTTGGTCGATGAATTCACGAAGTTACGTAACGAAGCTCTCGGGGCTTTGAACAAGGTCAAACCATCCTCAACATCGACAGCAGCAACTTCGTCAGCATTACAATCAACACCTTCGTCTGCAGCAACTTCAAGTATCCCTACCAATCTGACTCTCAAAACCCAATCTGAAGAGTGGCGCAAACTAGACGACGAGGGAAAGAAGTTGCTTGATGCAGAAAAGTACAAGGCTGCAATCTCTACCTTCACTCGTGCATTAGAGTATGGTGCATCTCCTGCAGAGCGAACACTTCTCAGTGCACTCCTCGTTAGTCTGACTGTTCACTATGCATTCTCTGCTACAGTAACCATGAATCGTGGTGTGATGCCACCGAACAATATTCTTCTCTCAGCAATCTATTACCACCTGGCGGCAAGTCATATGACAAGTTTATCTTCCACACAGAAGGAGAAAATTGATGGTCGTATCAGTGAAATGTGGTCATGCGTTCGTACCGCAATGCATCAGCCACAGTTTGCGAACAATGAGTTCCTTCAAGTCCTCCTCACAACAAAACATCCTACTTCACATCCTGTACCTGTCATGACATGCCTCGAAATTCTCACTCGAAGTCCACTAGGTGAAACATTACGTGCAGAGTTTGAATCATCGACGCTTGTATCGATGGAAGAAGCAACGAGACTTCTTAGTGAAGCACAAGCGATTCTGGACAAAGCACCTGCAAATACAAAGATTGGACCGATTCTATTGAAAGCACTCTCGGTTTTCATACCACGAGCATCTGTATTGACTGGTCGTGCACTTGCACATTCGAAGTCGAAATCGTATACTCAAGCTCTGATCGATGGAACTTTAACATTACTACTGAATCCACTTCTCGCATCAGCAAGGCTTGTTCAAGCTGATGCATTGTATGATCTTAAACTGTACGATCTCTCCAAGTCGATATGTGACCTTGCTGTTAACAGCAAGTCGACCAAGGATCAATCATTGATCGCAGCATTTATTCGTGTTGGACGATTGGCTCGAGATGCAATTGCAGCATCGTCCTCATCTCAACAGCGAGTGTCTTCTACTTCGACATCAGTCAAACCCAAGTCGAAAACATTTGCTTCAGAAGCAGCACCCTCGAAATCTGCTTCTTCAAGTTCGTCAAGTTCGTCACTTGAGCCAACACTTGATGATTGGGAGCGACTACTCAGGGAAGGAAATGCACATCTTGAAGCGAGTCGATTTGATCAAGCAACCTCGGTCTACACTCACGCACTTCATTGCGATGCGAAGACAGAGATTGAATCGAAACTCCTCGTGGCTCTTCTCACGAATGTGAGTGCGTGCTACTCTCAAATTGCCAACACAGCCATTGATGGTGATAAGATTGCACCTTCTCATACGGATATTCTGAATGCACTCAGTTATGGTGTGGCAGCATATGCAATCGATGCAACATCAACTGAGAGTCTACATGCTGCATTCACACTACTGACACGATATTTCCTACTTGGATTGAGTGACTCCTCCGTACTTGCATCGATTATGGAATCAATCAGACCTCCAGTATCGAATGAAGCGGTGTCTCTCCACATCATGCGATACATTTGTCACGAACAAGAGAAACATGAACTTGATCGTAGTGCAACATTGGTCAAACTGAAGGATAGTGAAGTTATGACAATGTCGGATGCAGCACAATGGCTGAAGTACGGTCAGATGCTGAATCGACGACCAGGCAAAAGTAAAGTAGCAATCAAGCTCTGGATGCGTGCATTGACTCTCTTCGTACCTCGCGCTATCTGTATAGCAAATCGTGGCTTCTGTCACATGCCGAAGAATGCATTACTTCAATCAATTCTCGATAGTCACACTTCATTTCTACTCGAAGCTCAACTCGATCGTCTATTACCAATGATGGGCAATCAAGCTACCGCACTCATGATGTTGAAGGAGTTCGACTCTGCAAGATTAGTAGCGAAACGAGGATTGAAGATGGCAGCGAAGGATGATCAAGCGTCGAGACATCGGTTCACGTATACTCTCGAACAACTCGATCTCGCTGCGAAGGAAACTAAATCCTTCTCCTCCTTCGAGCACGCTCTCTCAGCTTCGACACCGTCAAGCACGATGTCCATTTCTTCGGATCGCGTCTCCTCTTCCTCAACTGCTGCTGCTGTTGAGAATACTGCCTCCGGTTGGTCACCGTCATCTGCAGCAACTTCGACGGCTTTTCTTACTGGTGTCAAGAAGAAATATCCAGTTGGTTCAGCTGTGTACACGAAATTGCTCACACTCATGAAGGATTTCAAGGACAAAGCTAGGCCACTCGAGCAAACGACCAAGGCGGTATCACAACTCTTCCAGAAGGAGAAGAATCTCATCATTGGATTCAAGTTATTCACAGATGCGAACGAACTTGTGACTGCATTTACATCGACTGCAACAACATCAGCTTCCTCCTCCACTGTTCCTTCAGTATTTTAATTTCCCCAGCCTGTATTTTTGTCCAGTTTTTGTTTAATGAAGTGAATTGAGCTCGAGTTTAATCGTCAACTTGAAATCTGTGCCTTTGTACAACGTGCATTGTTGAGAAACAACTTGATTGAAACAAGGAAGGAAAAGAATCGAGTGTACCTACTGAAAATCGCTTCTTCACACGAGATGTGCACTTGCGGGTGGAAGTTAGTTTTCTCCAGTCAACCGTCAGGTTGCAAGTTAACATCCGCACACAGACAACACATCACTCAATAACAACAACAGCACAGCGATTCAGCTCTCCTCTTGACGCGTATTGCTCTGAGGTGAGTGCGTGCAATGAGTGTGCCAGAAAGAAGGCCAGAGGAAGATGGCAACAAGAGATGCATCGTGCGATCAATCTGACATCAACCCGCTCCTTTGCCTTTCTTCTCCTGCTGCAGTCTTCCTTCGCCAAATCTTCCTTCTTCCCACACACGCACTCACCTCTACTTTTTCTATCAGCATGAGTGAAAAGAAGCAATCACAGCGGGATGCGGAGGAGCAGAAGCGAACTGATGCAGAAATTGCACGTTTAGTTGCAGTCGCAACATCAGCTGCAACATCAGGCTGCTATCCTGCATCAAGTGATGATCTCGATGCACCAACTTCGACGAACTCTGATGATCCTCTCTGCATCGATTTCTCGGCACTCGCCATGGCATGTGAACGCGAGCAAGCACAGAAGGAGGCAGCGAAGAAGAAGAAGAAGACAGAAGGAAAGTCGAAGGATTCAGATACAAAGGAACGACAGCAGCAGGATCAGCCCTTCCCCTCTTCTGCTACTTCAACTTTCACAGACTCTGCATCTTCGTCTTCATCATCAGCAGCAGTCTCTCAGAGTTGGCTCGAGATGAAGAAGATGGGAAATGCATACTTCACTCGCGGATGTTATGAATCAGCTGTCATGTGCTTCTCTGGTGCACTCGAAGCAGGTCTTCCTTGTACCTCACAAGCAGGATCGACTCTCTTCGTTGATATCATAATGCTCCTATCAGCACATTATACGGAACGAATTGAAATCGCGCTGAAGCAACAAGTCAAGCCATCGAAATCTGTTGTCGTGGCAGCAGCGAAATACTGTGCAGCTGCGATGTCGATCTCACGTGCTGAGGTTGATACAGTGTGTATCAACTACTCGATGCAAACGCTTATCTGTGGTGTGAAAGCAGTCGGAGATTCCTCCACATTAGCTCCAGGAGGCGGTATCGATGGAATGCACATGATTAAATATGTCACTAAGCAGAACGAATCGGGAGCAGCGATGACACCAACAGTTCCAGCATCAGATGGAACAACATCTGTATTACCGCTGGAGGAGGCAGTTGAATTGGGCAATCAAGTTGGTCGACTACTTCTCGCAGGTGATAGCTCGAGCGTGAAGGTTGCAGATTTATTAGAACGTGCACTGACAGCATTTGCACCACGTGCAGTTCTACTTTCGAACCGTGCACTCTGCTACTTGAAAATGAATAAACCAGAACTGGCACTGTATGATACACACGCTGCACTTGTACTGGATCCGACACAAGTGAAGGCAGTCTATCGTCAGGCAGATGCATTCTATCAACTGAAGGAGTACGAAGCAGCGAAATCAGCATGTCAGCATGGAATCAAGATAACAATGAACGATCAGTCTCAGGTGACTGCATTCGTTCAGCTCGCTCGTCGCGTGGCAGCCTCAGTGTCGTCAGGAAAACATGAGCCTTCCACACCAACCGCAGCTCCATCTCCACCGAAGATTGTTTTCATGTTTTGAACTCGCTTATCGCAAGGAAGCCACACGCCATGATCTTGAGCTGCGTTTCACGGTCGTTCCTTTTCCCGAGGCATTTCGCATTAACATTTCCTATTTCTGTTTCTTTCTGAATTCACGCATTGCGAACAACACTTTCCTCGCATTCTTCATCTTTCACTTTTCTTCCTTTCTTTTCAAGTTCGTTTGTTCAAGTTAACTTCAAACGAATTTCGAACTCTAACCGAAATTTAATTCAGTGTAAGATCTTTTTTGAATGCTAAGCATGTGCAGTCCAGAGAAAAAGATTGTGAAAGCGCAGAGCACTCATGATCGCATTATTTGTGGTTGAAAATGTATGTATTTTATTTCGATTTCGAAGTGAAATGCAGATATGAGAGGTTAAGAGAAAATGCAAGTATGCGATGAAGGGGAAAGGTTTGAAGAAGGGTAAACAGAAAAAACCAGAATGAAGGATATGAACGAATACAAGACGAAAGCAGCTCAAGATAAAGTTACGAGGAAGAACAGGTGGATGAAGACGAAGATGAAACAGCGCTCGTACCAGATGCGTCTGACGCAGGTGATGACTCCTGACTCGCATGTTCTGTCTCCATCAGTTGTGTAACGAATTTGAATCCAATGAGAAGATTCTTCTCGCCATTAAATAGTTGTGACAGCACATTCATTGTCTGATCGCGTGTTGCCTTCTTGTGATTATGTTCATCCATCAGAGAGAGAAAACGAATGTGCTCGGATGAATCAACTGGAAATCGCTTCTGGATACCAGTGAGGTATGCATTCATTGCAAGATCAGAAGGCATCGACCAACTTGAAGTGGACGGAGCGCTGGGAGAGGAAGAAACTGAAGAAGTCAATGCAGATGATGAAGATGAAGCCGAGGATGCTGCTTCTTTTGTGACATCGTCCAGAATATGCTGGAGTGTTGATAGTGTGAGGTGTTTTGTGTCATCGAACTTCATCTTCAATCCTCGTCGGCAGACAGTTGCTGCTGCTTCATTCTCTTTCAACATCTCCAATGCACAAGCTTGATTTCTCATGGAAGTAACTTGACTGATTTCAGATTCAAGCAACAGTGCAGTGTGAGTATCGAGCAGTGCATTGAAAGGCACATGCTGGCGGAGATAACAGCACGATCGGTTCGTCAATAAGCCAGAGCGATGGACGAATAATGTTAAGGCACGCATCCAGAGTTTGATGGCTACCTTGTCATTTCCTCGCCTGCACATCTTTCGACCCTGCTTGAACAACTGAGCAGCATTGGATATTTTCATCACTTGACTGTCCTTCACTTTGACTAATGTCGCACGATCGAGAAGATGTGCCTCCTGTTCATCACACAGGAATCGCATGGCCAGACGACATATTAGCTCGTTTGATATTGACGGTACAGTGATCTCATTCATGATCCATGTGAGTACACTCGAATCACTCAAGCCAAGTAAGAAATATCGTGCCAGTAGCATGAATGCAGAGTGTAGACTCCTAGTGGATGTTGCATCGATTGCGTATGCAGCGATACCGTAACTGAGTGCATTCAGAACATCCGTGTGAGATGGTGCAATCTTACCACCATCGATGACTGTACTCACGGATGACGAGTAGTACTCACAAACAGACGCCAGGAGCGCTGTCAGCAATTTCGATTCAAGTTTTGTTCTCGCATCACAATGCAGTGCACGAGTGAAGTACGCGATTGCTTGATCATATTTCTCTGCATCTCGCAATATCTCACCCTGTGTGGCGAGTGATATCCAATCAACTGTTGTTGGTGCACTTAATGATGAGGAATCTTCACTTGGTCTGGATGCGGATGTGGATAATGCCACAATTGCACCTTTGAAAAGAGCTAAATTTTCACTTGAAGATGATTTACATGCAGAGGATGAAGCTGCAGACGTTGCTTCTCGAACAAATTGGCCAATCTTGATAAATTCTGTAATTAAATTTTGCCTTTTTCTTAATTTTACTCCTCGGTCGCACATCAACTTCGCCAATTCGTATTCTTTCAAGTGATAGAGTGCATCAGCCTGACACATCGTGATATCACTGATTGTCGAATCGAGCAACAAAGTGGTGATACTGTCAACCAGAGATTCTGTGAACAATCCCATGTCCGCATGTGCAAGTGTACGATTCACGAGTACAGATGCACGTGGAATGAAGACGGAGAGTGCACGCAACCAGAGTTGTCCAACTTGAATATCTGTTTTCGATTTCTTGAACAGTTGTTGTCCTTGCTTGTAGAGCAGAATCGCATGCTCCATTGGTACACACGTCTGCGTATCAAGGAAATCCAAGATTTTGTTCATCGAATCAAGCATGCACTTCGTGTGAGACAAAGGTGGTTGCACATGGATAGATGCAAGCTTGTAAGAGATGGCAGCTACGAAATCATGAGATGGTACGACACCACGATTAATTGATGCTTTTGCCAATGGTACATAATGTTGACTCAAATCATTGAAGAGGGCACCAAGAAGTGCTTGCTCTTGCGATGATGCACCACGGCTCGTGAGTGCACGATTGTAGGATGAGATGGCAGATTTGTAATCCTTCGCGACATAATGATTCATTCCTTCATTGTTGCTTTTACGCCACACTTCGGAGTCATCTTTGGATGGGACACTTGAAGACTGAAGTTGTAGTTTGTTGCAGTTGTGCTGCTGCAGGTCTTGCTGAATTTGTTGACTTCCGCGACTTTGACGAAGAGGTATGGTGCTTCTTCAAAGCTGCGAGAGCGTTACTACGAAGCAGATTGAGTTGATCGATCATATCCTTCTCTTTCGTGATCGTTAATCCACGATTGCATACCGACTTGACAAGCTTGTATTTCTTCAACTGCATGAGAGCATCAGCCTGATAATACACTGCATCAACTTGAGTTGAATCGAGTGTCAGTGCAGCATGCGTATCATAAAGTGCATCACTTGGGAGATTTAGTTTCAGTTGACAAAGTGCACAACTCGATAGTAGTGTAGCACGAGGTGCAAAGAACGAAAGCGCACGCTGCCAACATTTAACCGCCTGTTGTCTTGTGTTGCCATTCTTGTAATATCGATTGCCCTCCTCTTGTAATTTGGTTGCATGACGTTGATCAATCGTTCAACTTCCTGACTATCAGTTGCAGACTTGGTGCTGCTGTCGCTGTTGATGATCGATTCAATTGCCAGTAGGATCAACTCGTCGCCACTGATACCCTCCGCATCGAACTTCTCGACTCGAGCCAGTAGTTGCTGAGTCGATTTGAGGGTCGATGCACCGATCGTGGATGTCGCTGTCTTGTCGGTATATCTTGTTGGGCGAGAGAGGGCTTGTTGGGCACAGGTGTTTGCTGCACCATATTCCTTGATTGCTTCGAATACTAATCCAAGTCGTAACCATGCTCGATATCTATCCGCCTTCGATCCATCAGCAACAACAAGTGATGTTAGACCGTATCGAAGTGCTGTGTGTGGTTGACGCATCTCAGTGTGAGCTTGAGTCAATCGATCCAACAAGGAGATCAGTAGAGAGGATGCTGCATCGCGTGTAATTCCTTTTGTAAAAGTTGCTCTCGCTTCGACATATTTACCTGCTGCAAACTCAACTTGACCTGCTTCAGCGAACTTCTCCCACTCAGGCTGTGGTGAAGTCGAGGAGGGTGAAGTTAAGGAAGAGGAGGAAGAGGAAGTGGAAGGCAGATGTTCCTTTGTGGCTGCATTCGACATACCATCCTTCTCCATCTCTGATGCATCCTTCTGCACTGAATCAGCAAAAGAGGAAGAGCCACTAGATGCTGTGCCTGCTGCTGCTGCTGCTGCTGTTGCGTCATCCTTTCTCTCCTCTTCAAGTCGTTGCGTTTGCTTTGCGTGACTCATGTTGACAGTAGAGAGTAGAGAAGATTGGTTGATGATGCAGGTGAGAAGAGCAGCGGGGAGGCGTGCGGGGAGAGGCAGGTGGAAGAGCTAAGCAGATTACAGCTAGGAGTGTGAGAAAGAAGCAACAATGCGGAAGGTTTGCTATTGTTGCAGTTGATGGCAATACGACGCTGCAAAGAGGCTGGGTGCGCTGCAAGGAGAGAAATGAACTTGAAGTGTGAGCGAGAGGACGACGACGATTGCAATTTTTGCTGCTTCTGTGCTCCTTCGCTTGCTGCTATTCTTTCCCATCTGCATTCTTACTGCCTCTCTTTTTGTTGCTAAATTGGTATTGTTTGTTGTACTTACAAAAGCAAGGAGTGAGATTGCAATATGATCGATCGTGTATGGTTCGATTGCAAACAATAGAAGGGACAATAACATAGAGCTATGCGGCTTCCTTTAGAAGAACGACGACTGATTCAACTTATTCCCTGCTGTGCCAGGTCTGCCTTGACTCTTCGCTCTCATCTTGGCATTTCCATTCTTCCCTTGCTCATACTTCTGTGCCAACATCGTAATAATATCGCCCTGTCCGGCCGCTGTTCTTGACAACAGCTCTGCTCTTGCAGCAGCAGCTGATCGTGGCTTTCCTTTTACTTGTGAGGTGAATGCACGTTTGCGTTGGATAGCAGATTGTGGCCGAATGATAGCTGATTCATCATCATCGTATTCATCTTCCTCAACATCACTCTCACTATCTTGGCGATACTTCTTACTATACGCTCCGTTACTATTGCCATTCATAATCCTTCCATTCACTGCACTCAATCTCCTCTTCTCTTCTTCCTTCTTCGCATACTTCTTCAATGCATCATGATACTCCTTATCTGTCTGACCCTTCTTCTGCTTGAATTGTGTCGAGTAGTAATCGAGTTGCTTTTGCTTCTCTTGCTGGATGAGTGTTGCGGATGTGTTCGTCAATCCTGCTGCCGAAAGGGTAGAAGAACTCGTCCTCTGTACTTCCTCCTGTAGCCACAGTAACGAGCTTCCTACACCAATCACACTGACACTCATAACATTCTGTAGTGATGGAAACTTATCCAGTACGGCTTGTGACTGACGAAATGCGAGGGAAGTATATGCACGTGCGATCACACCGACTGTATCGACTTTCTGATGATCTGATGAAGAAGAGTTCGATGCAGCTGGGTTTTTAATATAAACTTTCTCCAATTCTTCTCTCGTCAATCCACTCAATCTCTTCAATCCTTCACTCAAATACAGCCTTCTCTTATGTTTCTGCTTATCATTCTCAAATACCTGATCACCGAATCGCTCGAATGATTGTGTATCAACATTGTATTCATGTACATCATTGATAGGGAAATATTTGAAATGTATGACCACACCATGTGTCGGTGTTGTACGATCATTAAAGAGGAGGAGATGTATCGTGCCGAGTGATTCATGCTTGACGTCACCACTCATACCTGGTGCGTAGGAAGTCATGTCAGTAGTGGATGATCGGGATGAACGTGAAGAGCGTGATGAGGAGCGTGAGGGAGAACGTGATCGTGATGCAGAGGAGGAACGGGAGCGAGAACGAGAGTAGGAGCCAGAGCGTGATGATGAGGAGGATGAAGAGGATGATGATCTTGATCCAGCTGATGATGATCTTTCAGAAGCATCTCTCTTCTTCCTACTCCTTCCTTCTCTATGTTTTGATTTGCCTTTCCCACCACCGCTCGAATATTTACTCACTCTATTCACGACCTGTTTCATATTGACAGCAGAGCCAACGAAAAAGCTACTGTCATGTAAGGCACCAAGTAAGATCATCTTGAATCCTGTCAATGTAATACCTGACTTATATCCAAGTTTCGCATCACAATCTCCATCTGTACTACGAAGTGTTCCTAATGCCCATCGTAAGCGAGATTGGAGCTTGTGTAAGTCGGAGTGAGAGTGAGGAAAGAGTGATAAGGGTGTTGGAACGAGGAGTGGACGTACTCTTCCTAATGTCTCAATCTTTGTCACCAAGCATGGTCCAATTCCAACCACAGTTACACTCAGTACAAAAGGGAAGAGTCCAGTAGCTAACAGTGCTTCAGCGAAAGCATTCGTCTGTTTCTTTGCTGCAATTAATACTGTCTTTACACTCACAGGTTCATATCCTTTCGACCAGAACATCTTCAACTTACATATCTCTTCGACTCCCAATTCCTTCAGCTGATCCAGTTGTTTTGAATCATGCAGTGCATTAGCGTAATGTTTCGATGCGATGAATGGTGTTGCACAATACTTTAAATCGACGACAACTGCAGTATCGAATGGTGCATCTTTTCTCGTCAGAAGTAGATCAGTATATTCTGTACCTAACTTAAACTCGGATTCGACATGATAATTATCTTCTGCTAATGCACCTTGAAAGAGTGCTTTAAATCCTGACTCGTTCAGACCACCATCTTGTGGCTTTGTGATATCGGAACCGTGGAGGAGACGGAGCGAACGCTTCACACGACGACAGATGGATTTCAGAGAGTCAGTGAGGGATTCGGTTGACATGGTGTGAGGAGGTGGACGTGAGGATGAGGTGAAGTTGAGGCGGTGTTGAGCTTGAGGTTTGATGGATTAGTTGCTGCAGATGCGAATCTTCCTTGTTCCGAGTGCCGTGCAGATTCCAGCCTTGTAAGTCTATGACGAATGTACGAATGTCTGCTTGCTCGAATGTACAGAGCTGTTTGATCGCGAAATGAAACTGGAATTTTGAAACGATTTGTCTTTATTCAATGTTGCTTGCTTGTGATCGCAGCAAACAATATCATATGATGATATTGCCAAGGAAGATATATGTAATCATTTTACATCGGATAAACGATTCGTGAATATGGTAGATGCAGTATTGCAACCGCAGGAATTTTGCATGCACTCCGTCTTGAGCAAAGAAAACTAGCCTGGTAAATTTTCTTCTGGTCGTGCACTGCCTTGATCTACGTCTCTTGCAGAATGTCTGCCTCTGCATCTACCGCATCATCCACTGTACCATCTTTATCCTCTGCACCATCTTCCTCTCCTGCCCACCTCCGCGCAATCATCACCCTCGTCACAAACGACGAATTCGTAATCGGTGCACGAGTACTCGCACACTCTCTTCATCGTGTTGGTACCACCTCCCCGCTCTACATCCTGATCACACCGAATCTGAGCTTGGAATCACGTCAGCAACTCTCACGCGCTGGTTATCACTTGATTGTCGTTCAACCTCTGCGTCATGCGAACACGAATAATCATGTCTCGAGTTGGGTCGATGTTGGCTATACAAAGTTGAGAATATGGGAGATGATACAATTCGAGAAGTTGTTGTATATCGATGCGGATACGATTGTAGAGAAGAATGTGGATCATTTACTCACTGATCCAAATCTGAATCATATTACATTCGCAGCAGCACCTGATACCTTCCCACCAGATCATTTTAATGCTGGTGTGATGTTACTTCAACCAAATACACGCATCTTCTCTTCAATCATTCGTGCAATGACACATACTCCTTCGTATGATGGTGGTGATACTGGATTCCTCAATGTGGTTTTCAAGGAATGGTGGGCCGCGAAAAACTCGATTCAGGGTGAGAATGGGATTGTGGTGGATGTGCCGACGAGTGCGACAGTAGCGCCTACCGTTGCATCAGCAGCTTCTTCCATTATCCCTGCTTCACTCAGCTGCTCTGCCTATCGTCAAGGATTCGCTCGTCTCTCCTTCGGCTACAACGCACTTCGTACCATGCAATGGTTCACCAAGAAAGCACCTAAATATTGGGAGGCAATTCAACCCTTGTTTATTATTCATTACTGTTCAAGTCCGAAACCGTGGGAGGACATGGAGCAGAGGAGAGGTGGATTCCTGGAACAGTTGTGGTTTGAGAGACATGAGGAGATGATGAAGGAGGAAGAGAAGCAAGCGAGTAGTGTATCAGACGCAGATGCAGGACTCCCGATTCAATTCACCACTACCTCACTTGGAACACTCGAACCGACACGTCAGTGCTTACGTGCTGTCGCTCAGGGTCAGATGAGTACTTTCCAGTCATTTCAGACATTGGTGGCGAAGAATTTACAGAGGATGCCGTTTGGAGAGATGAGATATGAAGAGAGTGGGCATGAAGAGGAGGAGGTGGAGCAACAGGAGCAAACGACGTCAGCAGCTGTATCATCCTCGCCATTCTCGTCCTCCTCAACCACTGTCATCGGCTGCGTACGGCCACTCGTTCATCGTGGCGTCTGGATCGACTCTGCGCGTGAAGACACCTTCCTCTCCATGACACGTTCCATTCTCCAAGGCTGCCTTCTCGATTCCAGTGACTTCTCTACTTCCTCATCCCTAACTCCAACCTCACCAGTATCACCATGTCGTCGTGCACATCATGACGGTATTCCACGTCGGATACATCAGATCTGGTTAGGTGGTGCGCTACCAGAGAAGTACAGTGAATGGGCTGCTTCTTGGACGAAACATCATCCTGTTGAATCAGGATGGGAGTATCGTCTATGGACTGATGCTGATTTATCTTCCTTCCCACTCTGTGAGAAACTGACTGACGCAAGTAGTGCCTTCCTTGCTGGTCATCTCCGTTCACTCCTTCCTCGTTGTACCTCCCACGCACAACGCAGTGATCTCCTGCGCTTAGATATCTTGTGGACACTCGGAGGATTATACATCGATACTGATTTCGAATGTGTTGCATCACTCTCACCATTTCATCACTCTGGTGCATGGTCGAGACATGTTGATTTCTATACAGGATGTAGTAATGTTGGATGTGTGGAATTGAATAATGGGCTGATTGCGAGTGTACCACAGCATGCATTGATTGGGAAATTGATTCAGACGATTGAGTTACCGATTCTGCCTCGTCCTTCTGAATCGAATGATGATGCTGCGACTCCAACTCCAGCAGCAGTCTACTCACCGATGCAGATTATCACATCAACTGGTCCTGGACATTTTACACGAACGTGTGTACAGTACGTGGAAGAATGGATTGAGAATCATAATCCGAAGTTGACTCCTCCAGCAACTGCATCCTCATCCACTTCCTCTTCCTCCACGCCAGCCTGTCTCCCTCCTCTCCTCTTCTTCCCCTCCCAAGTCTGCTATCCTCTTCCGAACTCCATGCGTCAACTGACGTATTCTGGTGATAAACAACACTTCATGACGCCAGCTACATTCGCTGTACATCATTGGAGTTGTAGTTGGCAGGAGAGCGCGACGGTGGTGAAGAAGCAAACAGGGGCAGCATCGTCTTCCTCATCAGCAGCAGCGTCAAAACGTGCAGAGATGCAACAATTGGCTTCACTCGCGCAGTCGATTCAGCAGATAAATTTGAGTGGTGCGACGACAAGTGCCGCATCCTCATCATCGTCATCCTCTTCGACAACAGTTGCCTCGCCACCCTCAACTTCAGCTGCCTTTAATCCTCTTCTACTCGGTAAGATTGCTGCATTTATGAAGTAAATATCGAAGGCAGTACTATGCAGTAATTTGCATAAATGCAGCCGATAACGGCCACCCGACTTGTTGTTCGATCTACACCGTCAGTAAGAGACCAGGATGGGCATCAAGCGCAGTGCTGCACGCGCGTTGTTAAAAGGGAGTTGCAATGTGGATTCATACAACATTAACACGATTCGATTCGATCCATCATCAACATCACCTGTTCAGGTATCTTTGAGGTGAGTGTCGTGTATCACGATGCATCTGTGGGAGCAGAGCGATGCAACACTGCCGCACCAGTTGCAAGCAGACATCGACTTCCCATCGCTCCTCTTATTGTTCATCTGCTGCATGTTGTGCAACCTTCTTTATGCTGCTGGCTGATCATGAGAACACTGATGCGATGAGGAAGAGGAAGAGGAGGAGGACGAGGATGTCGCCGCTAAAGCCGCACTCACAGCCTCTCTCATTGACGACAGTTTAATTTCATTGAATGCTTCAATGACCTTCCGCTCCTTCGTCATCTTCATTCCTCTTTCACATAACAACCTCACGAGATCATACTCTCTCAAACCACACAGTGCTGTCGCTTGATGCAACATAACTTCAACATCTGTCGGGTCAATCAGAAGTGCAAGTACAGTATCAATCATTGCATCGATCCACGACTCTAACTTGATATGTACGAATGCACGATTCGAGAGAATGATTGCACGTGGCGTGAATGCTTTCAATGCACGAAGCCAGCGCTTTACTCCTTGAGTATCAGTGTTGTGAGTCTTCTTCAGGATGGCTTGACCTTGCTTGAATAGTGCAAGTGCTTCTTCGATTGTAAGACGCGGTTCGGTATCGACTTGCTGCGGTGCGGACTGAGACAGCTGGTGTGTAATCACAACTCGAATTGAAATGATAATCTTTGCCATACAACACGTGTGATCACCAGATTTTCCCACAATATTCATACACTTCATGACCTTCATCATTGCTTCAGTGAACTCAGATGATTCCATGATGTTTGAGGTCAGACCGATGTTACGATGTGATGCAGCAGAAGTTGGTACATTTGATGCTGCGAAATGATATGCAGCCGTTGAGATCAGATCATGTGAGGATGGAACCTGACCACGATCGATTGCTGACTTTGCTTTACGTGCATAATGCAAACATATACCAGCAAGTAGTTCACTCAACAGAAGTGGCTGCTCCTCATGCTTCATGACAGCAAGTGCACGTGTGAATGAAGAGATGGCGGACTTGTAATCTTGAGCATCGGAGAGTGCCTTTCCTTCCTTCGTGAGTGTGAGCCACGAGAGGGATGATTCTGATGTACTATCTAATGTTGAGATCTGGCTCATCAACTGTGTGAAGGAGGTGATGATCTCTTCATCGGCACTCGGCATCTGAAGACCTTGTTCGCACGCTAACATTGCGAGTTGATATTCGGTCTTCTGAAAGAGTGCGTCTGCGAGATAATGCTGCGCGCTCACTAAAGCTGGATCGAGTGTCAATGCCGCGAGTGCGTCATGCACGACATTACTCTGACGATCCAGCTTCAAGCAGCAGTCAGCACGCTCCATGAGAGGGAAAGCACGAGGTGTGAAGAAGTCGAGTGCCTTCTTCCAGTTCTCCATTGCTTGGAGCTTCGTATCATCATTCTTGTAGAGTCGATTGCCTTCCTCTTGTAATCTGACAGCACGGCGTAGATCAATCTCATTATCGCCATCATCAGCTGCAGCTGTGGTGACAGTGCTGTTGCTGTTGAGAATTAATCGACATGCCAATAACACTAACTCTCCACCGCCGATACCCTTTTCTGCTCCCAACTTCTTCGTGCGAGCAAGTAGCTGTTGGCTTGCCTTGGCAGTAGTTGGTAATGTCAGGCCACTACTCTCCTTCGTTGCTGGATGAATCGATTCGTGAGCACATGTCAATGCCGCCGAATATTCCTTGAATGCTTCGAATACTAAACCGAGACGGAGCCATGCTCGTTCCATTGTTATATCCACGATAGCGAGTCCAGTCAGAGCGTAACGTAGTGCCAAGTTGAGTTGACCCAGCTCGGTGTGAGCTTGAGCTAGTCGATCCAACAGATCAAACATCATCGGCGATGTTGGATCAAAATTGATCGCACGCGTGAACATCAATCTCGCATTGGTGTAGTTGCTTGCCTCCATCATAATCAGACCTCTTGCTGTCCATTCAATCCACTTCGGTGGTGAAAGAGCAGAGGTAGAAGAAGAGGAGGAAGTAGGGGAAGTAAAAGTTGATGTTGCTGTTGCTGAAGCTGATTCGATTTTGGAGGGACTCGACATCTGCGATTGAAGTTGCTGGTGTGTCAGTTGCGTAGGTGCTAGCAGGAAGGAGGAGAAAAGAAGCAGAGCAAGAGAGCAGGAGGTGTTGAGCGAGTTGATGTGGGATGGATTCGATGTCTGCTTCTGCTGCCTGCTGTGCTGCTGCATCATCCTTCTCTGCTTCTCCTTGTGCGCACATCCTCTCAGTAGTCTGATTCATGAACACATACCTTGATTGAAGTTGTTGCACTTGTAATGCTGGATGAATGAATGAATGAGGTGAGCAAATAGTCGTGTCAGTCAATCATAAAGTCGAAGGTTAACATCCTCACAACACGCTGATTCCGTCATTCACTCGACAACATCAGTACAGCAGCAATTCAGCTTCTTCTTGCTGTTGACTCGTATCGATCAGGTGAGCACGCAGTGGGTGTGCAGAAGGTGGTAGATGAAGATGAAGGAACAACAACCAGCGGCTGCATGCGATCAATCTCACATCAAATCGCTCCTTTGCTTTCCTACCTTTACTTCCCCACTTTGCTGCTCCTCGCTCATCCTTTCAAGTTCTCTGCGCTCTCAACCTCACCTTTGCATCCTACTCGATCAACAGAGCCGCAAGTAGTTAGACAATCGTCGCCTCTTTCTCCTCCTCCTTCCTTCCACCTCCCATATCTTCTTACATCTCACATCTCACATCTCCTCTCGCCTCTCTCCCCATCTTCTCCTCCTTACCTCGCCACTTCTTCTATCTTCCTCTTCTCCTCTGTTATCATCCTTGTCCAACATGAGCAGCGTCAATCAAGTTGAGAAGCGTAAGCAGAAGAGAAAGGAGAAAGCAGCAGCGACGGCCGCTTCACTTGTCTCTTCTTCCTCTTCTTCTTCGACCTCATCCTCCGATGCATCAATTCTCTCTTCGCTCGCCGACTTGAACCTGAAGGATGCATCAAGTGTGGTGACGGTGGCGTCATCGGCGACTACAGCAGAGGGATCGAAGAAGCAACAGCAGGCATCGAGCGAAGTCGCGAAGAATGCAGCTACAGAGGCGGAAGTAAAGGATCAGAAGAATGTGAAAGAGGAAGAAGAGAAACACAAAGGATCGATAGCAGAAGTAGAAGTAGAAGAAGAAGAAGAAGAAGAAGAAGAAGAAGAAGAAGAAGAAGAAGAAGAAGAGCACTGGATTGAGCACGTGAAGGAAGGTGATGCATTCCTAGATGATCGTGAGTATCCAGAAGCTGTTGCTTGTTACACTCAAGGTCTCGAATGTGGACTTCCTCGTATGTCTGATCCGGGACAACCACTGATTTCAAACTTCTTGATGCTTCTCTGTGCAAATTACAATGAGAACTGTCTACCAGCATTAAAGAGTAGTGGTGGCAAACCACAGAAGTCATCGGTTGTAGCAGCAGCGTATTATTGTGCAGCTGCAATCTCGTTCCTCCTGTCACCATCATCCAATAAGAAGAGCGGTACAAGAGAAGTCAATCATCATATGAATGCAATGTTTACAATCGGTTTATGTGTGAAAGCAGTTGGTGATTCATATGCACTTGATGAGGACGGTGAACTCGATGGATTGGAAATGATTAAATACGCGAACAAGAATATGGAAGGTGCAACAACAGAAGCAGCGACAGCACCGATAGCATCTTCATCCTCCAGCTCAGCAG
This sequence comes from Asterella californica, assembly GCA_036924285.1. Taxonomy (NCBI): domain Eukaryota; kingdom Viridiplantae; phylum Streptophyta; class Marchantiopsida; order Marchantiales; family Aytoniaceae; genus Asterella; species Asterella californica. The sequence goes on along the minus strand of JAYKYS010000033.1, from coordinate 94,481 downwards.
CAGCAACAACAGCATCAGCATCAACACCAGCACCAGTGACATCCACAGCATCAAGTAGTCAATCTAGTCCAGCATCCTATGCCGAATCAGCTGCTCTACTCGGAGAAGTTTACAAGTTCATGGAGAATAATTTCACACACAGTAGTGCGAATCTTAAGAAGTCAACTACCCTCCTCAAGCGTGCATTGACAGCATTTTCATCTCGTGCTATCCTACTCACAAATCGTGCACTTTGCTATTTGATGATGGGTAAACCGATACGCACACTTTATGATACACATGCAGCACTCGTACTCAATCCAACACAAGTAAAGGCTGCTTTTTATCAAGCTGAATCATTGTATCAACTTCGTGAGTATGAAGCAGCAAAGTTAGCATGTCAACGTGGAATGACAATGGCACATAAGGAACAAGATCAATCAATGGTACCTGCATTCCTCGATCTTTCAAGTCGTATCAATATTACATCAACAGCAGTAACACCAATTGGATCGATTCCATACTCAGATTTATCACGCTGTTCATGTTGTGAAGCATTTGGAAAACCAACATTTCTTGGATAAACTTTTTAATTTACATGCAAGATGTAACACACATGATGTCAGTTCGTAAGCTTCATAAAAAGAGCGAATATCATCACTTCTCATCTCACATCGATCTTCTTCTTCTTTTTGTTTTTGTTTTCTTTGTTCCAGTTTTGCTTGACTCAACCCCTTTTCGTTTCATTTATTGCGATCTATTCCCTCCCATCGCATTTTGACACAGATCCTCACTATCTCTCTCTTTTCTTCCTTCATTTCAAGTTCATGCTTGTTCAAGTTAACTTCTAACGCATTTCGAACTCTATCAACCGAATTCGATTCAGAAATGCGAGATTGCCTTGCAAGAGACACTTGAATGCTTCGAGCATCTACATTGCTCCGCTGCTTCTCTGCTTCTGTTTCTCGCTGATTGCTCTTATCACTGTCGATACACACAACTTCAACTTCAGAGTGCAGGAATGTCGTCGCACAGCCAGCATCTGCAGCAGCAGTAGCATCCTTTGCTTCTCCCTCGTCTTCGTTTTCGTCCTCAGCCTCTGCCTCACTTTCTGCCACATCGAACTCAATCAACTCGATTGTACTTCGATATAGTCTGACATCATTAGCTGTTTGTGATGAATCAGTATTGATCGTACGTGGATGCGTCTCATATAATGCAAGTGCTTGTATTGAACTTAAAAGAATGCGTGGTGACAAAACGGAGGAACTAAGCAAATAAACAAGGTGAATGAGTGAGAAAGAATTGTGATATTGGTGATTACATCCGACGTTAGGTTGATCTTGTTGCTGACGCAGAAGATAAAGCAGACGCATTCAATGCTGATGTCCGTGAGCTCGGTTCGCTATCGACTGAATTTGGTGAGATGAAGAAGCAGTGGCTGCTGATGCTGCTGCTATGCGCTGTTGATTTTCAAGTTTCGCTTCCTCGAGTGCCTGATTGTGCATGAAGAACTTGAATCCAATAATGAGATCCGTCTCACCACCGAACAGTTCTGCAATTTCTTCTGTCATCTTGCGCTTGTGCTCTTCCATAAGTGTTAGGAAACGAGTGAACTGATCAGAACCGACAGGGTATCGTTTCTTCAAACCAGTCAGATATGCACTTGAAGTCGGATCAGCAGGCGATGGCGACCACGAAGGAAAGGAAGTTGATGCGAGGAAATCTGATGCGCGACTATACGAAATATCTGATGGTGAAGATTCTCGATCGGTGATTTTCTTGAGAAGTTCCTCGAATTCTTTCTTCATTGCTGAATCATTTGTATCTGTTGTAATTTTCAATCCTCTTCTCGCCACTGACTTTGCTGTTTCGTACTCTTTCAAGTTAAGGAATGCACTGGATAGTAAGTTCATTGCACCTAGCTTCATATCCAGACTTGACTCAAGTAGAAGTGCTACATGCTCATCTAAAAGTCCTTGAAAGGAGGCGAGCTGCAACATATGACAGCATCCTCGACGAATGAGTAAGTGAACACGAGGTACAAACAGAGTCAATGCACGCATCCACAGTTTGATTGCAGCTGCACCTTTGCCTCTCTTCAACAACAATTGACCCTGCTTCAATAGATGTGCTGCATCTGACATTGTCACGACTTCGCCGTCCTTTAATTTGATTAACGTTGTACTACGATCAGCTTGATGTGTCTGCTGTTCGTGGCAGAGGTATTGCATGATTCGACGACAGATGAGCTCATTCGATACTGCCGCTGGAGATGTCATTATCTCATTCATGATCGATGTGAGTACACTCGAATCGCTTTTCGCTTCCAGTAAGAAATATCGTGTCAGTAGCGTGAATGCAGAGTGTAGACTCTCAGTCGATGTTGAATCGATTGCGTATGCAGCGACACCATAGCTGAGTGCATTCAGAATATCTGTGAGAGAAGATTCATCGACCTTACTCTGTTCGATCACTTTGCTGGTGGTGTGAGTGTAGTACTCGCTAATGTGCGATAATAGTGACGCGAGAAGATTCGACTCGATCTCTGTTCTTGCATCACAGTGAAGGGCACGAGTGTAGGCTGCGATTGCTTTGTCAAACTGTTTTGCTTCATAATAGGTCTCACCTTCTTTCTTGATTTGCATCCAATCATTAGGTGTTGGTGCACGTAGGGTGGCGACAGCAGAGGAAGATGAACTAGCTTGTATTGATGTGGATGAAACATCAGTGAGACTAGCAGAGGCTGGCACTGATGGGGCTGATGATTGGACTGAAGGCTTTGACACTTGCTGATGTACAGAAGTTGCTGTTGTTGGTGTTGATGCTGGTGCTGCAGCTGTGGATGAGGATGAAGTTGGGGACCAGGATGCCGTCACTTCCACTGATTTGCTCGACTCCAACCTCGATTGCGACGCAACAGTTCTTGTTGAGGTTGCTGTTCCACTTGCTGATGGCGTCGATGTGACGTTGCTTAAGTTCGAAGTCGTGAGATCGCTGTTACGAAGCAGTGTAAATTGATCAATCATATCCTTCTCTGTTGTCATTGTCAATCCACGATCACACACCAACTTGACCAGATCGTACTCCTTCCTCTGACAGAGTGCATCAGCTTGATAATATGCAGCTTTTGCGTGCATCGGATCAAGTGTGAGAGCTGCGTGACAATCAAGTAAGACCTCATGGTTGAGTGGATTCAGCTTCAAGTTGCACAGTGCACGGTTTGATAGTAGCACTGCACGATGTGCGAATGCAGTGAGTGTACGCATCAAGATGTGCATCGCATGTTGTTTGGTCTTAGGCTTCTTGAACAGTTGCTTTCCTTCTTCTATTGAATTCACAATCTCATTGATGTCAAAGACGGAATTCGAAGTGTCGATCGCGGCGCTGCCGCTGCTGGTGCTGCTCTCGCTGCTGCTTTGACTGCCTATGTCGTTGGTGAGGAATCGAATAGCCCAAATCGCCATGTCCTCACCTGTCTTGCATCGTTCTGCTGGTGTCATAAACCTTGCGCCGTCATTGAGTAGCATTTTACTCGAATTGATTGTAGATGATGCTGCTTTCGATTTCTTGATCTTCTGGTAATAATTTAACGACATTCCTGCACAGACGACTGTTGCCCAGTGTACTTTCAGTTGCTTAAATACCACAGACAGAATCACAAAAGATTGATTTGTATCTGACTTATCAATTGCAATTGCAGCCAGACCATATCGCAGTGCTAATTCAGGTTGATTCATTTCGACATGACCGAGTGCTAACTGATTCAATAGGGAGATCAATGACTGTGTTGCCTGATCATTGCAGAGTGCATATGAAAAGATTGTTCTAGCAGCACTAGAATCACCTGCCTCAAGAGGTGCAGTACCATAATCGTTCAACTCCTGCCATGAATCAAGTGATGGAGAGGAGAAGGCAATTGCTTCCATTGCTGCAACTGCTGCAGATGAAGTGGAGGAAGATGAGGATGCTGATTTGTTAGCACGACGGTGACCAGACATTACTGCTAATAAGTGTGGAGAAAGGAGGCTATCTGATCAGGAGAGAAGTCGGAGCGATTTGATGTGAGATTGATCGCATGCAGCCGCTGGTTGTTGTTCCTTCATCTTCATCTACCACCTTCTGCACACCCACTGCGTGCTCACCTGATCGATACGAGTCAACAACAAGAAGAAGCTGAATTGCTGCTGTACTGATGTTGTTGAGTGAATGATGGAATCAGCGCGTTGTGTGTTCTTGTGTGTGTGAGGATGTTAACTTTCGACTTGATTGACACGACTATTTGCTCATTCATTCATCATTCATTCAGCATTGCAAGTTCAACAACTTCAATCAAGGTATGTGTGACATGAATCAGACTACTGAGAGGATGTGCACACACAAGGAGAAGCAGAGGAGAATGATGCAGCAGCACAGCAGGCAGCAGCGTCAAGCAGACATCGAATCCATCCCACATCAACTCGCTCAACGCCACCTCTCTTGTATTGCTTGCCATTGCTTGAGTTGAAGTGCTAACGTGCATTAATAGATAGAACTCAGACGCAATGCGACGCTGCGACGCAGTGTTTGTGTACGTCTCATCAACTCGAGGGATCGAAGAAGCGATCAACCTGACGAATTGGTATCGCTGAGAAAAGTGGACTGCGCCCTACACTCTTTCGTTTTCTTCCTGATCATCTCCCTCACTTCCCACTCCCTCCACCTGTCATCCTCCTCCACAGTTCCTTTCTCAATAGCTTCCTCTCCTTCACCGCACCACCTAACATTCCACTATTCTCTTCTGCTCTCCTAATCAAATATGGAATGACATCATGTACAGGACCATACGGTACATATTTAAATACTTGATAACCACAATGTCCAAGTGAGTACGAAACATGATCACACATTCCAAGTAACTGTCCGAAATAAACATTCGATTGTGAACGTGGAATATGTAATTCCTCCATTAAATCAGTCACATACTTCACAGTCTTCTCATTATGACTTGCCACCAATACTTCCGCTTTCTCCGGTTTCGTATGTCGCAACAACTTCTCCACAACATCATGATAATTTCGATGTGTCGACTCCAGATCAGGTTGGATTGGATCTACATATCCGAGTTGTTTTGCTCTCGCTCTCTCTTGAATCATATAAGCTCCACGCACAATCTTCGCTGCGAATCTGAAGCCTTCACGTTGTGATCTCTCCAAATCCAATAACATTCGACTTGCTGAATCTTTCAAGTAACATTGGTAGGTATTGAAGATGATTGCCTTGCCATGCGTGTTGTATTTACGTTGGAGATCTAAGACGAGATGATCGATACCAGGTTGGAAGTATGTCTGTTCAGCGTCGATCATCAGTTTCACATTCTTCCTCGCAGCCAAATCTGCAAGACCTTCCAGACGTGTAATCATACTCTTGACTTTATTCAGATCATCCTCACTCAAGGTTGATAATCCTTCCGACTTGAATTTCGGATTCAGACCTCCTAAGAGTTTCGGATCAAGAAATGTGATCCAATCGATATAATCGACTGCTCCTGAATGATCCATATCAATTCTCGCAAACAACTTCTTCGCCTTCTCTTGATCCAGGTGAACATTGATTGCTTGAAGACCGGAGTAGAAGGAAGGGAATGTCAGTTTTGTACGAATGGAGATGGAAGGATTGGGGTTGGGAGATGTGATGGAAGAGGAGGATGATGATGATGATGATGAGGGTGAAGGTGATGATGATGTCGATGATGCAGCATTCTCCTTTTCCGCCGCTTCCGTAAACTGTACAAACAATCTCTTGGTCTCCGTTAGAATCTTACTCAAATGTTCCAACAATTCCGGTTTACCTAATGCAGTCAATTTAATTGCTGCGAAAGCTTGTCCATTCTGTCTCATTCCTGCTGCTTCAATACATTGTGCACATATCTGTGCATTCGCATCACACTCACTCTCACCTTCATAGTCATAGATACGTGCTGAGTTCACACCAGTACGATCACGTTTCTGTACTTGTGGTGCAGTTGATAAATCAGCTTCGGCTGCATAATCTAATATACCACCTAATCCAGATGCTTCAAGCTTCTTGATGACACGCGCTACCTCTTCATTCGTCTCACCGGCACAGAAATGACCGAAGAAGGTTTGTTTGAGTAAGTATTCGGTTAATCTCCGACCTAACAGTCTCTCACTCACACCTAATAACATCCTCGCATTTGTCACAAGTGGTCTGATACCACACAGTTGAAACACTAGTAAACCACGAAGTAATTCCCAAGTGGATTTGATCGAGAAGGATTGACTGACATCATCAAAATCGAGTGAGTTGGTGTTGGGTTTGGATTGTACGGAAGAAGGAGTGGAGGATGGTAATGGTGAGGATGGAGGAGGAGATTTTACTGCTGCAGCTGATGATGTCGAGAATGCGGATGAATGAAATTGTGAGATAGCACGGATATCCGATGGTTGCGACGAGTGTGGAAGAGAGTGCTTCTGTCGAAGGTGATGCTGCTGTGGTTGTGACTGGAGTCTGAATTGATTGTATACAATAAGGGAATGTGATGAAGCTGAGAATGCTGCAGATGGTACAATGGTACGCTTCGCAAGGGTGGAGGTAACAGCGGCGGATGATGACGGTGTGCGCAACGATGCAGCAGCTGCAGTGGAGGTGGTGAGGCGACGCAGTAACATGGTGAGTGATGAGGATGGAGTGCGGACTACAATGTGATGATAGGAGCACTGTTCTGAGCAGTACCACGAAATGAATGCCACTGTGAAAAAATTAAGGACAACGACCGAGACGCTGCTCGATTTTCACTTCGATCGCCTCCTCGTTAGTATCGTCTAGAGTGAAACTGGTATCTTTAGTGTTGTGTGGATATGAGTTCAATGCATCCAACTTTCGACTCGATCACCAACTACAACGATGAATCAGCAACCCCCTTTACGAAGATATTCAGCTCGCTCCTTCCTCTTCGTACAATTGAGTTACATCTTCCACCTCAATTGTACACTATGATTGCAACAAACCTCCTCGACTCACTTGTGTGACATTTCATTCACTCGCCCCATCGTTCCTCCTTTTTCGCAGATATCTCTCCCGATCCCGATCTCCTTCCTCCTTTTCCCTCCTACATCTACTCATCATGGTCGTGCATGAGATTCGTGATTCCGCTGGATTCTCAGCTGCAATGCAAAGTGCCAAGAATAAACTTGTGGTTGTTGACTTCTTTGCGACATGGTGAGTGAGGAGAAAGCAGGGAGAGCAGGATGAATTATCTTCTTCCTTCTCTTGATGTTCATATCTCCTTCCTCGTCGTGTCGTCTGGACCTATAGGTGCGGTCCATGCAAAGTTATTTCACCAATCTTCACTGAGTGGTCAAACAAATACGATTCTACTGTTGTATTCCTCAAAGTCGATGTCGATATTGTGAAAGATGTCGCACAATCCGCGGGTGTGAAACAGCTTCCATCATTCGGATTTTATCATCAAGGCAAATTACTTGAACTACAAGTTGGTGGTGATCCGAAATCATTGGAAGCAAAGATTAAAGATCTCGGACAGAAGTTTGGAAAGAGTGTGTTTGATGGAACTGGAAATTCGTTGACGGGACCATCGAGTGCTGCTGCTGCTGGAGGTGCATCGAAACCGACTGCGGCAGCTGCGGCATCGAAACCTGCAGCAGGCGGTAGTGGACGTAAGAATCCATGGGTGAGTGCGCCAGGATGAACAGACCATGCATAGGCACTGGAGGATGATCGCAATACTCATTTCTCTTCCTGTTCTTGGCTCTTTAGGCTGATGCATCCTTCGTCGAGGCGAAGTTGAGCAAGAACAATGCAACTGCTGAATCAAAGCCAGCAGCAGCAGCCACGAAGCCAGTCGCTGCATCATCCACATCAACCGCTACCAAGCCTGTAGCAGCGACACCAGCACCAAAGCCTGCTGCAGCAACTCCAACACCAGCAGCAGCGAAGCCGACTCCAGCACCAACTCCAGCAGCAGCACCAGTGAAGCCAGCAGCTGCACCCACTCCTGCTGTTGCACCTCCATCGGATAGTGCACGAGCAGCAGCTGCAGCAGCGGCTGAGAAGAGAATGGCTGCTGCACCGAAGGCCGAGGCACCTGCAGCAACTCCTGCTGCTGCATCATCAACTCCTGCAGCGACACCAGCAGCGAGTGCATCATCAACACCTGCAGCTGCAGCAGCATCATCAGCACCAGTAGATGCAGCCGCAGCATCCTCCACACCAGCAGCCGCATCAGCCGCTTCATCTACTCCAGCACCAGCCGCCTCATCCTCCGCTCCTCCACAAAACGATCCTTCACTTACAAAACAACTCAATCCAGGTTTCCTCAACACTCTCGTGAACGATATGGGATTCTCGCGTCTTCGTGCCGAGAAGGGTTTGATCATGACCCAGAATAAATCAGTTGATCAAGCACTGAATTGGTTGATGGAGCATGATGGTGATGCGGACATTGATGAGCCGTTACAGTTGGTTGGACAACAAGCGAAAGGACCAGGTGGTATCAATTTGGATGATATGGATGAGGAGTTAGTTGAGAGAGGAGCGTGAGCGAGTAAGGAGGAATTTCTGATTGCGAGAATGTGACAAGGGACATCAACTCATTCTCTTCCTCTTCCCTATTTCCCCTCCTCTCCAACAGCGAGCGCGTCATCTACGAGAACATGCAAAAGAAGAAAATCGGTTCTTCCGGTGTTGCATTTGCTGGTGGTGCAAATACAGGTGGTCCAGCGAAAGTGAGCACGCTGAACATGACTCACGAGGAGAAAATGGAGTGGTTGGCGAAGGTTAGTCGCGGATGGAGTGAAAGAAAATGGAGTGCTGGTGCGAAGAGCACATATGATTTCAATCTCACCTTTATGTTCTTTCCCTTTTTAGCGTCGTGCTGAAGTTCGTGCTAACAAGGAGGCAGCTGCACTCGAAGAGATCAAAGAGAAAGAACGTAGTCGTAAGAAGCAAGCAGCAGAATCCACAAAATCTGAAGAGCTCAAAGAACAGTTACAACGCAAAGCAGCAGATGCCGCAATCAGAGCGAAGCGTAAGGAAGAAGATGATAAGAAGCGTGCAAGAGCGAATGCACTCGCAAAGATTGAGGAAGATAAGGCGAGAAGAAGAGAACAACAGAAGAGAGAGATGGAAGCGATTGCAGCACAGAAAGCAGCTGCGGCAGCAGCCGCGGCGAAGAAGTGATCGTACAACATCCCTCAACGCAATCATCACTCGCATTGCATTTGTTAGATCGCTTGTTCTTTGCACAGCGCATAAAACTACAATAATCGATGAAAATGAAGATCTAGATCTCTTTGCATTCGAGAACGCGAGCTGCACAATCACCGCATAGGTTCGGTGTCATACTGGGTTGTTGCACTTGTTTTATACACTGCATCCTCCGCTTCCTGCTTCCTCTGTTTCCTCCTCTGCTCCTTGATCAGTCTCAACGACGGGAATCCAAGTATCAAAGTTTGGACAAGCCAGAACGCGACGAATGGGATATCAGGACGTACACGACGTGCGAAGATGAATGCTGCGAGGAATGTTTCGTATACATGTGCTACGACAGCTGCCCAGAATACTAATTTCAAAACATATTGTGATCTGAATATGAATAATCCTAAAGATTTAATCGGTTCCAATATCTCGAATGGCATCGAATCACCTTCTGATGCAGCATAGCAGACATACATTCCGAAGATGATTCCAATCCACCAATGGAGTGCAGCGAATTCATAACGACCGATTGAGGAAGGACGATAGTTCGGTGTGCCGGGGGTGATAGCCATGGTGGAGGGTGAAGTGATGAGCTGCAAGAAGAGGTTGAGATGAGTGACGTGCGAGTTCACAGTGGTAATCTGTCTTCTCAAACATGCAGCGCACTCTCTGCGTCATACTTGCTGCTTACTCTTCTTGCTCTGAAACTGCGATGGGAGTGAAATCCAAGTGTCTTGTCGGTTGGACGAAATTTCACGCCACGCTGTGCTGCTGCTGCAGTATTGATCCTTCTCGGCGCGATCAATACCACAGGAAAGCAAGAGGTTAGTCTACTTGCGACTGTGTCATTGTGCTGTCTGACTCGAATCGATTTCATCTCGTCGCTCTCGCCACACACAGAATCACTCAATTCTCCTCACGTCGTCGCTGTCGCTCGCTCGTGCTGATGCGCTACTGCGCTGCTTACCTTCAACTTGCAATCTTCAACATTATTGTTATCGGTGTGTTGAAGTTCCTTGCTTGCATCATATACTCAATCTCGTGTTCACCTCTGTCATCTCGTTCTCTTCTTGTCCGTTCAGTGAACCTTGTGACATTCCTTGTCACATCCTCGCACAGCAAATACTCCTCTTCCTCTGCTGTTGCTGCCATGGATAATCCGGCACCAACAGCAGCGAATCCATATCCGCGTGGACGCAGTCTCAGCTATCCGATACAGACTCCCGAGGAGGCGATTGCAGCTGCCGGAGGAGGAGGCACGAACACGACGGTGATGGCCAATACCACACTTGTTGGCGGTCCTATCTTGAGGCTGATTAATGGTGGTGGAAATATTACTCCGACTGCATCTTCTTCATCTTCGTCCACTTCAACTACAACATATCGTCCACATGCTCCCTCCACAGCTAGCACGATCATTATCGATACATCATCTTCTCCAGTCAGCAGCAGCAAGACTTCACCACGCTCACATAACAGCAATCACTCACACTCACACTCACACTCCTCACAAAGTCAACGAGGAAGTGGCACTTATTCCTCTATGCACGGCAATAACGAGCGAAGTGATTCCATCTCCGAACAAGAGAGTATCTTCGTTCGTTCCTCGAGTGTTTCACCTGTTGCAGTACCGATTCAACAAGGAAGGAATGAACCACCGATACCGTTGAGTAGGAGCAGCTCGGGATCATCGCAGTATCAACCGAATCCGCATCATCAACAGCAGCAGACGATGTCTCAACGTCTGCCGATTCTGATCCAGACAAATACTTCCATCGCTGGATCTGGCATCTCAACTGCAACAACACCACAGCCTCTCTCACAACATGCTCATCACTACAGTCGTACGAATTCCGACGCATCCTCCTATCACTCTCATCACTCTCATTCGCACTCAAACTCGCACAATTCCGCCACTAGCCAGAGAATGAACTCTCGCACGCTTTCGGAAGAGATTGCGAATGATATCAGCTATGAAGGTGGTGGTGGTCGCAGTACCTTACAGCATAATTCTCGTGCACACTCTGGTGATCTCTCTTCTCGTCGATTGCAACATCTTCCACATCGTGCTTCCCTCCGAAGTGGACATCATAGCCATCAGAATAGCGGAAGCAGCACGAGCTCGATACATAACAACTACAACAGCACACTCAGTGAGTGGAGAGGATTTCGTACGACTGGTGGTGCGAATGTGGTGTTGGATGATGATGAAGAGGATGAGAGGGAGGATGGTGAGGATGGTGAGGATGCGGAGACGAATGAAGATGATCAGGATGATGGAGGATTCGAGTCGAATGAAGTGGATGAGGACGGTGAGACTATTCTCCGAATTAGACATCATCCACGTCGCCGAAGGCACAGACGTAGCGAAGCAGAGGAGGATCAGCTGGATGGAATTAGCGACGCCAATAGTGCGGACGGCAATGAGAGCGCTGGTGCAAGTACACTCGAATTTGATGATCTTCCACACGCACCTTCCTCCTCGCATCATCAGCATCAACCTCGTCACTTCCATCATCTCGATCTCAATCACTTCCAACACAAACGTGATAACGATACTGATGATACTGACACAGATGATCCTTCCTCAACAAACGTAGTTGGCAGCAGCGCGAGAAGGCACATTAGCCCGTTGATATCAGCACCGCCTCGATCATGTAGGAGGCAGAGAAGCCATCCTGCACCATCGACCAGATCGATTGCGAGCTCGAATTCGCCAACTACGACTTCGATTGGAGCAACGTATCTGCAACAACATTTGCAGCAACAGCAACAGTCTCCTAACTACAGCACTTCCTCATTCACAACCAGCACCATCTCGAACACGAGCACACGTGCGAATATCTCTTACACGAATGTCGAGCTACTTACACCGAATACACCTCTTGCAGCATCTGCTACACCTACCGCGATGACGATGTCGACGATGACTTCAACTCCGACTACGACGATTGCGACACCCGTTAGCTCGCTGATGAGCGGTGCATCATTGAGACTTGGACTGCAATCATCGCCGTTGAGTATGAATAATGACCAACACCAGCAGCAACATCGTTATTCGACACTACTCACCCAGACGCCGACAATGGGTGGTACACCGATTCAGAGTAGTGCTGAACCTCTCATGTCACCCGCAACTAGCACTACAGACTCCTCGTCATATCATCATCCGCATCCACATTCATCACTCTCCGTCTCTACCTCACTCTCAGTCTCGCGTTATTCCACACCTCCTCTCGCTCACAATCTGTCGCTACTCACCTCCGATTCGACGTCGAATCAGCAACAACAGCAGCTGCTTGAGAGCGATGCGTACTCGAAGCTGCTGCATAAGCTGTTGCAACGCACGCAGATGCAATCGCAGACACAGTTAGCACCGGTTGATGTGTTCAGAGTGGACGTGATTCAACAGGCGCTCTTATCAAACGGAAACATCTCTGCTGATCAACCAAACGCATCGCTCGCCATGCCACTCCTCGTCTCCTCCTTCTCCGGTACCTCTTCTGGTACAGTATCACCTCGCTCACCCTACGTACATCTGCAAGACTCGACCTCATTTGCATCTGTCGCTTCATCTGGAGCATCAGCTGGTAACACAGCGCTTCCATCACCTTCCTCTGCAACAAGTCACTCACAGCATGCACAACAGGCTGCTCTATCAGCTGAACTCGTGAACCTGGCTCAAGCATATCGTGATGAACTGGTGGTTGAGAGATTTCATCGCAAGCAGGTGCAAGCACAGCTACATCGACGCATCGTACAGCTACAGCAGATTACCCAACAGCAGCATCAGCAACAGCATCTACCAAACTCAATGGCCACGTCTTCGCGCAGCGTCAGCGTACCTGCCACTCATCTCACCATCGCCATGTCGCCATCCTCAGCTGTTGGTCCGATCTCACCTTATCATGCCCAAGCGTACGAGAATCATGGTCAGGCGGTTGCATCGCCTCATCCTGCTGCTACAGTTACGCCTTCGTTGCTGTCACGATCTATATCGGCACAACAAGCACAAGCCGCAGCTGCGACGACACCAAACTCAGCCACCGCTTCATCAATCATCCCCCCACCCAACCTCTTCTCTTCTCTCACGCCCTCCCACTTAGAACTCGCACTCGACTTGAAGTGTGATGAATATGCTGGTTTACAGTCCCTCTACGAATCATTTCGTACAGATACCACTAAACAGATGAGAGAGATGAGAGAATACATTCAAGGAGTGGAAACGAGACTGGAAGAATCAGAAACTAAACGAAAGGAAGTAGAATCACAGCTTTCCTCTCTTCGTACACAACACGATCTTCTCACCACTTCAAATACTACACTCACTTCACAACACAGCGATCTCACCAAGCGTCACTACCTTCTCACACACAAATACACTGCTCTGAAGACGACATTAAAAGAACTACCTGACGTGGTAGGTGAGATTGGGGAGCTGAATAAGAAATTGGCGGATGTGGAGCTTGAGGAGGAGCAGAGAATGAATAAAGAGGAGACGATTGTGAATACGATGCAGGAAAGAGTGAATGCATTAGAAGTACAACTTGAAACGACGACAGTCGCGCTATCAAAGGCGCAGACGAGGTTGAAGGAACTGGAGAATGATGGCTCAACCACAACAGTAACATCAACACATACGCAACAATCCCTCGCCTCCCTCAAATCCCTCCTTGCCCAACACCAAACCATCTCCTCTCAACGAATTGATTCACTCACACAAGAGTCCAACTTACTCAAAACACAGAATACAGCATTGATAGCGAGATTAGTGGAAGTTGAGATGAAGTATGGAGAGGTGAGTAATGTGGCAGGAATTATTGGCAGTGGTGCTGGAGTGCAGCAACCATCCACAACAGCATCAGCATCGACCGTCACGCACATCCAACAAGATTCCACCTCGCCTGATGAATCAGCATCTACCTCCTCACATACACCACTTCGCCTCTCGAACGCACAGAAGCCACTGAGCCCATCCACTTCCTCCGGCTCACTCGCAGCTGCACTCGCCGCCGCACAAGCTTCGAAGACCCACTCACGCGCTGGATCGATCTCGAATCATCCTGTTGCATCATCGCTCAGCATATATCCTCCACCTCCTGTGCATCGTGTCATGAGTGGATCGAATATTCACGCAATGCTGGCTTCACCAACTTCGAGTACGACAACGCCGCACATTCCACCTTACGGACGACAGAGTCCTGCGCTCATTCACAATCCGAATCTGCAGCATCAGATCTTCAATCCGAATCCAAACCAAAACGAAGTGTTTCCACTTCAGCAGCTCGGTGCAGCAGGACGATCTCCTTACTCGACGATCGAGAAATCTTTGCCGATGTCGATCGGGGGTACAGGCGGCTCCTCTTCTTCCTCATCTTCATCCGCTGCATCCACACTCGCTGCTCCCCTCACAATCGCTCGTTCACCATTCGTCGTCGAAAAATCAGCTCCAATTCCTATTGGTGCGAACGCGAGTGGTGGCCTCAGGCCAAGAAGCAATAGTCGCGCTACGACTGCTGCGGTGTTGATGCATCAACTGCATCCTCCTCCGCAACAACAGCAGACAACGATGCCACTGCACTTGCAGCATAATTCCTCCTCTGGTTCACTCGCCGAAGAAGAGGATTCTGCGGTAACGAGCAGTAGTAACGAGCCCTCACCAGCGTTCCCATCTCATCCAGCTGCTTCGGGTGTCGTTATCCCGCCGCATGAGCAATCTCGCCTCGCACATCTGATGCAGCGTCGTCACACTATCGTCGATCTCGACCGTAGCAATCCGAACTTGTCGAGTGATGAGGAATTGATCACGGAGGAGCGATTCTCGCCACCCGAACAGACGAAAAAGAATCGTATCTACTCACCTGCGCTTGCGTAAGTGCGATTTCAATTGTGATTCGAGTTCACTTTTCTGACATACACATCAAGTCTAATTGAAGCAAAGGATCGCAATGCAGAGTGGAGGCACAGAAGCATCACAGGTGGATAGAGCAAGCTCTCAGGAAAGAGTGGGGAAGGTTGGGTGTGGGTGGATGTTGCTCATGCTTGTCTGCGATTTCCTTAGATTCCTGCTGTCAAGATGAAGAGCAAGCAAGTTAGCAAGCTGAAAACCGTTTATGTTTGAATAAAAGATCAAACGCAGAATGCAAGCAAGCGAGCAAGTGCAATGCTTATTAGATGACGTCGCGTATCTCGCTGGCTTTCTTCGCTCGACGCAGTTGACGTCTTTTTTCTTTGAGTTGACATCGACGCAGCCACTTTGTGTACGGTACGCGAGGCGGACCAACACACACGAGGTAACGCATCTGTACTTGTGCCTCGTCGTATACGATGTACTCAGCCATTGACGTCGCGAAGTAGTTCGAATTGGATATGCTGTTCGGGTTCTGATTCCAGTCTGGTGGTATCGAACGTTGAACGATCGGACCAATTGGTACAATGCATCCATCCGATGTGCGATAATCAAGCTGATCATCTGGTCCTTGAGATGCAAGTGCATGAGTTGAATCGTATCCTTCGGGTGGCTTGGCCATGTATTGTGCATGATGTGCATGATATTCTTTGCCAAGGTTCACCTCACATAAGAGAAGACATTTCATGTTCGCATCTTGACCAACCTGGCCAGACGATGCATCACGACAGTAACCATATGACTTGGAGAAACGATCAGCAAAGTAAACTCCTTTACCGTACATGTAACCAGAAACATCGGCTAGAGGAATCAGGAGAGAAACAGATCACAAATCAGTTCTCACGCAAAATGCACACACTATTTCCTCCCACCCTCTCCTCCATTTCTTCCTTCAACATACCTTCTGGTGGTGCAATTCTCAGCCCCTCTGCCATAATACCATTGAAATTGACCAAACTCGATCCATGCCACAATAATTTCCTATTCTCATTCATCTCGAGTGCCTTGAATCGCTCGGCCTCGCCACGTCGCGCAAGTGAGTAGATATGATAGATCTCAAGTGATTCGTGCGATTGTTCGGCAAAAACATACTGTTGAATCAGTCGATACTGCATTGATGCGCGCTTCAGACGCGTGAGATAGATGCCCAAACCACAATAAACATAATCGCATGGGTGATACATGGAAATGCGATACCGACTCGCGAGGACCAATTTACGTGTGATGTGTAATTCGACAAAAGTGAGGATTTGCGACATCTGTGCCTGTATATCCTTGAGATCCGTGAAGGCGCGAATCGAAGTGGTCGCAACACCGGGCTGAGGGATGAGTTGATAATAGCTGTTTGAATGTTTCGCTAATAATTCATCCAATTCCATCTTGCGTGATTGAAGTTCGATTATCTTCGATTCAATTGGTGCGAAATCGAAGACTGGCTCAACAGAATCGGGTGGAGATGAGTCGGTGGTGATAGGGGTAATATCGCGCATCGTGGTATCTTCATCTTCCTTCTTCTCTTCTTCATCTTCTTCACCCATGCCATCAGCCTCTTGGCGTGCTTCTCTCGCGGCCTTCTTTGCCTCTTCCTCTGCTTCCTTTCTCGCCTGTCTTGCTGCCTCTTCTGCCGCCGCTTGCTCCTTCTGTCTCTCATATTGATGTTTCGCATACTCCATCTGTTGCTTGATTGTCACTTGCTGATGTAACTGTGCCTCGATCAGCTTCAGTTGTGGTATCAATGTGGCAATCTCTTTCAATTTCTTCATACCAGACTCCAAGACAGACTTTTTCAAGTTCTTCTCGACCAACTCAGATTGCGCCGTTGCTGTCGTGTAGCCACATCGACGAAGTGCAGCACGCACGAGTGATACATCACAGAAGATTTTCATGAGTGATGCAATCGATGGTGTTGCAATGCGAAGTGGTGGTACCGATCGAACGATTGGTGCTTTCGGGTCGATCGAATCGCCAGCCTCGTATCGCGATATGATCATATCGATCGGTTGAAGAATTGCATTCAGACGTTGCTCATCCTGATCGTCATTCGTTTTCAACTTGTGACTCTGTAGGTGATACTTTCCATCTTTCGGCTCGAATGTCTTCTCAGTGCGTTGAGTTGCCCACACATTACCGGTCTTCGAACGAAAGATCTTCTCGAACTCAGCAACAGAAAGATCGATTGTTGAGAATGGTGTCTGCTGATAATTGCCAGTTTCGCCGACGCGACCGTATCGAGTCCAAAGAATCGGCATGTCGAGAGCTGCATCAAAGAGTACTTGCATTTTGTAAAATGAATGCTTGCCATACGGACCATAACTCACATCGGTGCAAGTACCATAGAAGTCATAAACGGCATGAGTCACCGGATCGGCGTATACACGACATCGTTGAGCAAGATCACCAGCGTGAGAATCAACTGGCGGTATGACGATTGGTGTCTCCTTCAGCGATTCCTTCTCTTTCTCTTTTTCAGCCTTCGCCTCAAGCTCAATTTCCAGTGCAATCGAATCCGCCAAAGCGTCGACACGCACATGTGATGACCAATCGACAGGCAGTGCAATCGGTACCGCTGCAAGTGTACGCTTCGATTTAGCTTCAGCAGCGAGACTCGGAACGACACGTGCACCCAATTCGATGAGTAAATTGACCATGCGCTGAGATGCATGTCGATATGCATACGCAAGTGGTGTTAAACCAAACTTATCGGCGAGATCGAGATCAATCGGTATGTTGCGACCATTACGTGACCTCAGTACAACCATACGAACACGATCACGTTGTTCAACAGTCGAATCTTGATGTTTCGATGAAATGATGCGACGGCGGTGTTGCTTCTTATTCAGTGCGAACAATTCCTCTTCTTCTTCAATATTATCTTTCAATCGCACGAGATGATGAATCAACGCGCGACCGTTCTTGTCGAGACCATTGAAGTCATTTGGAAACGTTTCCTTGCCTAATTGAGGTGCACCCAACTTCTCGAGGAGCGGTGGGATGCGAGCCGACTGTTGAGAAAGACCAAGAGCAATGTTGCTTAGTCTCACTGATTCAAGTGCAACTTCAGTTGGATCGTGTTCGTGCGTCCATATCGACCAAAGACGTGAGATGGGATCGATTGGTGGAGGTGTGCGTGCTTGAACTTGGGCTTGGTGTTGAAAGCCGGTGTATTGAAAGCCAAATGCTACAGGAGCAGCGTGAGCTTGGAATTGTTGCTGGGATTGTTGCTTGAGCAACAACTCCTCCACCGATTCGATACCGCATGTCAGCGCGAGTTGCATCAACAATGTCGGCGTTGTCACGCATTCCAGTGCGCGGCATCGCACATCGCTTGCCAATAGGGATAGATTTGGATTCGCACCATATGCAAGTAGTAACTTCATCATATCGACATTTTGATGCTGGTAGGCGATCTGCAACGGCTCCATCGGTCGAAACGCGTACTCATGTTTCTCATTCTTGGTGACAGGCCACGTGAAATGGAATTCCTTCGTCGGTTGAAATCGCGACAGATCGAGTTTCGGATTTACAAGAGCGTGACGATCACGGAGGAGATGATTGGCAGCAAGAGCATTGTGATGGCTCACCGCCCAATGTAACAGAGTCGATCCATCAGGTGCTTGCTCGTGGATCGCCTGTTTCGCTAATTCGATTGACGAGTGAAGGAGAAGTTTGACGATGTCGAAATTTCCTTGCTTCGCTGCGATCATGAGTGGCGTCCAACCATCGCGACCAATCACACCGACTGTCTTTGTCTTCGGTCGATGTTGAAACAAAGTTTTCACGAGTTGAATGGAATTGAGTCGACATGCGATGAGGAGTGGTGATTCGCCGTCTGCCAGTGACACCGTATCGGATGAGAGCGACGGTGCGAGTGTGAGTAGTGCCTCTGTACAATCGACTCGTCCAAGTCGTACAGCCAATATGAGTGGTGTATCACCTTTTGTGTCGACCACATTCGTTTGCAGCGAGTTGTCACCTTTGAAGAGAATGCGCACGATTGCCACAGATCCGACGCGTACCGCCGTCAGAAGTGGAGTATCACCGTATATTGCCTCCTTGTGTGTTGTTGCGACGTGATGTGTTTCCAACATGTATTGCACGAGAGGTAGATGCTTCTGTCGAATCGCGAGATGTAATGGAGTCGCATTCAGCTTCGATTCGATCAATTGAGGAGAAATTTTCAAGCGAGTCAACTGTGCCATCCAACCGGCAGACCAGGTTGAATGGAATGCAGTACGTGATGCATCGTTGGCCGGCGCATAGTCACTGATGATGTGCCAGAGGTTTCGTTTATCGACATCGCGTATCTCTCGCAGCTTCACCGGCAGTGACTTCTTCAATAATGTACCAACCAAAGATAATTGATTCGTCTTCAGTGCATCTTCGACTGCTTGTACAGCCGTCAACTCACGATGATCAAGTGCAAGGTAAGCCAATCCAATGCACTTGTGTGAGAGGATGTGCGCGAACGAACTGATGGGCCCATTCTTCAAACGATTGGTAAGTGTCTGTTGCAGCTCAATGATACGCTTCTCATCACTATCTGTTTTCGCCTCTTCCAATAGATCGCGCAACGATTGCAACTGTGGCATTATCGGTCGCTGAACTTCAACATCACCATCGATGAGATCTGTTGCAAGTGTGAGACGATCATACTGTAGTGCACACTGAAAGACACCGTTACCATCAGCATCAATGGTACGTAATGATGCACCGCGCTGTCGCAGATACTTACATACGATTTGTGCTCCGAGTTGTGCAGCATAATGCAACGGTGTACGACCATATTTATCAGCCACATCGACGCGCACGTAGCAGACGTCAAGAGGTGATTCGAGGAAGGACCGAGCGCGATCGAGGCCAGGACGTCCACCATCATCAGCCGAAGAGCTCTCATCCGTATCCATTTGTACGACTTCTGCGCTGCCGCTTGTCTCCTTCACCACAGCGCACACATCGCTTACATACTCAATCGGATCTCTCGCTTGAACACCATGAGCGGTGTAGACTTGATCCATGGGTATGAAGGAATAATGCAGGCAGGTACGTCCATCACCATCAACTGCATTGATATCGGCCTGATGATCGAGGAGCAGTTGTTCGAGCACAAACGGGATTTCGAGTGCCCGTGCCGCATTATCGGACAATGAGCGCACGAGTGAGTGCGACACGACATAATGTAATGCTGTACGCTTCTTCTTGTCAACCGTTGTCACTTGCTCCTGTGCGTATTCACCACCATTCACGTTGAGTAAGAACTGTATCAATTCGATCCGATGTGTCACCCGCGTGCAATACATGAGTGGTATCATACCAGCCGAATCGCGTGCGATCAATTGCGCATGGATATGTTGCCTCAACAATAGACGCGGGAATGTAACCGAATGCGCATTGACCTGGCACGCGATGTGAATTGGTAGTCGACCAGTGTTCGTGCCTGCAATCAGTACATTCGCATGAAATTTCGATATGAGTTGCTCGACAACATACTCACATTGATATTGTACAGCGAAATGTAAGAATGTGTAACCAAGCTCGTCATGTGATGGATAGACCCACTCCCACTTTAATGGATTGGTCGTCGGATCGTCGAGAGGGACCACTTGTGGACTCGGACGTAACGATGATGGAATATTGAAAACGTTTTGGTTCGCATCACTATCCTTGCTATCATCAATGTCCATCTTCTGTTCCTCACTGGTCAGTTCGTTTTCGACTCCACTCTCATATTCACTATCACTCTCTTCTTCACTCTCCACTTCCTTAGTGGGTACTTCCATTTCCTGATCTTCATTCTTCTTTTCTTCCACAACCGGAATCACTTCAGGCTCTTTCCAACCTCGTCGAATTCGCTTCTGTAGCTTCGTATGATCATAAATGCGAGCAAAAATGGGTTGATCAATCGGCGTTGAAGTGACAGTCAAGTAATGGGAGAGGATATCGACCAGACGCGATGGAGTAAATCGAAATGGTTTGATGAGCGGTATGTGTTCACGCTGAGGCGGTGTGCTTGGCAGTTCCTCCTTCACTTGTACCTTTTCTAACTCATCCAATGTAAACTGATTCGTCATCGTGGTTGCTGTGAATGCTTCACGAACGTGAACCATCTTTTCAAGTGCGACACGCGCGAGATACAGCAATGGTGTCATGCCATCCGTACTACGTATAGCACCAACCTTCTGCAGTAAGCTTGTGTCACCCCATATGTCAGTGATCAACTGGAGGAATGGATAGATATCGAATTGATGATGATGCGATATGAGATGGTGGTAAAGTGTTGGGTGGTGCGACGATGAATTTGTTAAAAGTTGATCAAATTCGTCACGATTCATGGTCTGCTTCATCCCTCTCAATGTCGTTTTCATCGTCTGGATGAACGAGGCTGACCATTGTCGACAGCGATCGATCTCGATTGAATGCATCGTTGATTGAAATGAGGAAGACATGAGTGAGAAATAAGTCGAGAGGAGGAGGGTCCAGAAGGGAGTTCTAACAATACGGCAATGAGGCAACTCTGACACCATATACTCATACCGTTTCGAATCGATACGTTCTGCAGCAACAGCATCAGTCGATCGATCGATTAATTTCGCGCGACGCAATTCATCCATATTCCACTGAAAAGGTACCTCACGAGGTTTCATAACTTTCGGTTGTCCAGATTGAGTCACCTCAGTTACTTCCTCGTACCATTTCAGTGGTGGTGGTGCATCATGTTTCCTTTGCAACATAATATGCGGTGTCAATTTCGCCAGATCGATGACACCCGCCGCATTGAACTTATGCAGGATAAGATACATCGTGCATGGTGAGATTGAATTCACATGAGTCAGGAGATAACGCCACCATGTCTCGCCATCTGTGTATGTCACTGTTGCGAAAGACTGAGCTCGTTCGACTTGAGTCGATTTTGCCAAAGCGTAATCGAGAAGTGAATTGATAAGATCAAAACTATGAAGGCCTTGATGTTTCAGGACATGTAGCCAAATATTCGTACCCACCTTATCACACACGCTCAAATCAAATTTGGTATAATTTTTCAATAGTATTCGGAGGTAGGATGATGCACGGTCCCGATCCAGTGCTACGACAGAGAAGAGAATCGTCTGACCATCGGCATCGCTGGAGTTGTATGAGATACGATCAACGTCGTGTTTCGATGAGTAGGATGTCAGGAGTGCCAAGATATCTGCACCGCGAGTATGCTGAAGACAATGGTAGAGGATGTGACGATGAGAATTGTCGAACGAAGAAAGATGGAGTGGGAGAGAATGCGTCGAACAAAAGGTGAGGAGGTGGGTCAGGAGGCGAAGAGAACGAGGGCGCTGAGTTGATGAGAGTGTTGATGCTCCATCATCTATCTGCACGCAATGCATGACGACAGTCTTGCCTTGATTATCTTTCAAACTCATGTCCAACTTGATTTGTCCCTCACGCAACATTTCGTTCGATGATGTGTAAGCAAAGACACACTTGAGGAGACGAATTGGACGAGTCGAACGAATGATGTGAAAGAGAAGCGACGAGCCGGTATGATCAGCTTGAGATAGGTTGAGTGGAGGAGATGCACCACCGTCGCGATTCGTGAACGTGAATATGAAATTCAGTAATTCGTAGGCATGTGTTGAGGTTGATGCAATATGAAGGAGTAATGAGCGCCCAGAAGTATCAACACCGTTAAGATAATGGATCGTGCATGGCTCAAAAGTGGCCGTGGTGAGTGCAACTGCAGGTGGCGCAGGTGAAGGTGTACGTGATGCAAGGCCATTACCCTCATCTTCATCCTCATCTTTATCCTCATCCTCATCTTCATCCTCGCCGTATTTTTCCTCCTCGTCGTATTTCTCCTCTAGCTTCTTCTCCTCCACCATGGTCACATCTTGCGCCTTCTTTTGACTTGGATCAATGACATCGTCGACACTTTCACCTTTCAACTTTCTCGCTTGATCATATGCCTCACCCGCTTCCAGTATGAGTTTCAACACCTTTTGCTTGGTGGCGAGCCATGCAGTGTTGAGTCGTTGGACGAGTGCTTCGTGTACCGTCTTCGCAGCGATTTCCTCAGGCGTCCAGCCGGTCGTGTTGATTGAGATCGATTGTTCTTCTTCATCATCACCATCCAAGTTGGAACTCTTTATAGATGCTGGCTCAGACGGAAGGGTGCCAGTCATCAGGACACTGGTTGGTGCGGGATGGAAGTAGGCGCCGAATTGACCACCATTGCGTCGATTCACTCGCGCTGCTGTGTAAGTTGTCTCTTTCGTACTTATTTGCCGATTCATTTCGACACATATCATCGCCGGTGTCAGTTGCCCTGCCACGTTACATACATTCACACGCGCTCCTTTCGAGAGGAGGTACTCAACGAGTGGAAGATTCACTTGCTGAAATGCAATGAGAAGGGGTGACTCGCCGGACGCATCGGTGGTGTTGATGTCAATACCACCTCGGATCAGTAGATCAACAATCTTTCGATCGTACTCAGTACTCACCTTTTGTTTCTCCTTACGTGATTCCCACTCAATACCACTCTCACCATCACTTA
The DNA here is from genome assembly GCA_036924285.1 of Asterella californica. NCBI lineage: Eukaryota > Viridiplantae > Streptophyta > Marchantiopsida > Marchantiales > Aytoniaceae > Asterella > Asterella californica. The sequence goes on along the minus strand of JAYKYS010000033.1, from coordinate 70,833 downwards.
CATACATACGGTTCTCATAAGCCATTGCGCAAAGCATGTGTAATAAATTTTGTTGCTTCTTCGGTTCGCGTAGTGTGACATCTGCGTGACGCTCGTCGATAAAAAATCGCATCTGATCGTAACATCGCTCGACGGCGTGTGGCTTCAGTAAGATAATGTGATGAAGGATTGTTGAACCATCGGAGTCACGCGCATTTACATCGATATTCGGCTGTTCGAGAATGATTGATGCTGTACGCATATGTGATTTCATCATAGCAATGAACAATGGACTCATCTTCCAGATATTTGTCTTCGAAGCAAATGATGCAGCGTGACCGTCTGGGTCAGATGAGACGATCACCAATAAGAGGCGAAGAATAGATGACCAACCGTAAGCAGCGGCATACATGACCAATGAGTTATCACTCGTATCCAATGGATAGATCGGAACACCGATATCAACGACGAGCGCCTTAACGAGTGAATGGTGACCATTCTTCACTGCATGGACCAAAACTGTACGACCAAGTCGATCGACTGCGAGGAATGTTTTCTTTAATGCCGCTTTGAATCCCTTCTCATCATCTGGATACAATTCCTTCAGTCGTGCGTATATCGCTTTCACAATTTGTGTGTGACCTTGCTTGCACGCAGTGACAAGTGGTGATCGCTTCTCTTTGTCCAGTGCATACATATTTGCACCACATCGAAGGAGTGCTTCGACTGTGGGTGCATGACCAAGTGAACACGCGCGATGAAGGAGCGTTAAGCCAGATTTTTGATCGACCTGATTGATCGACGACTGAATCGAAGGCATGGTTGGACCGATGTAGACGATATGCTTAACCTTTGGAACTTTCGGTGCTTTGACTTTCTTGACACGCGGTACTTTTGGAGCACCTCGACGACGACGACCACCACCAACACGACGACGTTTCGATGGAGAACCAAAAAGGCTGCTCTCATCGACTTCATCGTTACTATTCAGCTGCTCCGATCTGTCGTTGTCGCTCTTCATCTCCAAATCGGCATCATCAGACCCTTGAACTGGGAATGGCGGGATCGTCGAGAAGAGTGAGAGAGATCCATCAATCGGTGCTAAGGACAATGAGGTGTCGCCGATCGTTGGTGCAACCTGAGGGCTCATCGGCGGCACATAATCTGGTGCAGTGGTATTTGGCACTTGAGGTACAAGGAGCGGTATATTATTTGCCGCACGTGCGCTGACGGCATAATCGAGTGGTGTCTGCTTTGTTGCATCGATTGAGTAGATATTTGCACCCTTCGCAATCAACCATTCGAGTGGTGCCGTACTCTCCTTGCACGCAGCAGCATAGAAGATCGGTGTGCGCTGCTGTGAGTCAGTGACGTGAAGCAACGATGGTCCGAGTATCGCGAACAACGCATCCAGGCGACTTGTATCTGATACGATCGCTGCCAAATGTACAGGTGAAATCGATTCATTTCCTTGAGCTTTCTTCGTTGCACTTATCGACTTCACTTTATCCGCTTCCGTGAATCCTTTCCATTTCTCACTTGCTTTTACTGGTGCCAATACTTCCGCATGAATAACATTGAAGCCGGCGACATAAGTAACACCGAATGAAGTCGACGTGAATGGTGACGATTCAGGTGCAGACATATGACTTCGTCGTTGGATGACGTGAAACACCTGTCGAACCATCGGTGTATTTCCTGCGATAGCCGCCATTACGAGACCTTGAGATGTGAGATAACTATAGACTTCATTTTCACGAGTGTAAATATCAAAGACCGGCTCACTAGTCGAGGCGGTTGAAAGAGATTGGAGATAAGAAATGGTTGAAGAAGCGGATGTGGAACCGAACATCGAGGTTGATACAGACGTCGGTGCGGGTGGGAGGAACGGTGAGACGACCGGCTGCTGTTGCTGCATGCTTTGCAGGGCAGCATTCAATTGCAACATATGTTTGGTTGGTTGTTTCTGTAAGCTAGGTTTTGCACCAGTACCATCCTTCATTACATCTTTCAAACTCTCCATTGCATTCTTATAAGTTGTACGTTTCGGATCAATCGCAGAGATAAACTCTTGCAGGAGATCGATATAACGACTTGTTTGCAATAAATACTCAAGATACGAGATGAAACTGTGTTTATCATTTGCGCCAATCTCATCATCGAGGAACGCATTATTACCCTCACGACCACCTCGTGATATCTGTACTGCGCGGATTTTGTGACCATATGCTATGAATGAGGCTGTGCCACTATCCTTTTTGAGGTGGGCGTGGGAAGGAATGGTACACCGTGAAGGAGGCTGCTCAATAGATTGGTATGAGGAGAATGCCGAACGAGCGTGATGATAGTAGGATGATGTATCACTTGAACGACTCCACTCTTCAACATTGAGTGCGTGAAGAAGCTTACGCACCAAGAATCGATCACCACTGTCGATTGCTGCATGCATCGGAGTGCGAGTACAATCTGCTGACCATTGTAAGAAAGGCTGTGCGACATGTGTCACATCAGACAATGCTTCATCAAGGAGTTTCATATCCTTCGTGTTCACAGCACGAAATACTTCATGTGACGAGCATCGAGGACAACATGTCGTCTCTGGTGTCGTCGATTTGACAGACATATCATCGGGAATCGCATTCAGGGCACGAATCAACTTCGGCTCAAGGTGCTGTTGAACGATCGGTGTTTTACGTGGCTTTGAAGACACTTTCTTTGGCTTCACCTCACGCTTTGTTTCCACCTTGTCTTCGTCGTCGGCCTCACCGTCCTCAGCTCCATCTGCATCCTTCTTCTTTTTTGGTGTTCTCTTGGTTTTCGCAGAGGCCTTTCGAGGAGCTTTTGTCTTCTTCTTTTTCTTCGTGTCTTCGTCTCCTTCTTCCACCTCACCATCATCATTTTTCTCTTCGTCATTCTCCTCTCCATCATTTTTCTTTGCCTTCGCGCGTGATTTTCTTGGTTTCGCTGTTGATTTCTTCTTCGTTGCGGTTTTCTTCTTGGCCTTGGATTTCCTCTTTGATACGCTCGCACGACTTGATACACTACGCGCATCATCACTACTACTCGATGATATGTCGCCTTTGCCTTCTTCGGATTCCGAGTCGACGTGATAATCCTCATCTTCAATCATCTGTTTGAGTACGCGACGCTTCGATGATGATGACGACACCGATACTGCTTCTGATACTGCTTCTGATACATTATCCGATTCAGATCCAGCAGCTGAGTTGTCGTCATCAGAGCTTGTGTGATGCCTTGGCGCATTCGAGACAGAGTCAGGATCACTGCCAGAATTGTCCCTCTCACTACCACTCTCACTGTCACTCTTAAGTAGTGATGCAATCACAGCTTTACGATTGTAAACCGGACGTGATCGCACGCGTGGGCTACGTCGGTTGGTGGATGTGGTGGCCGCAGCAGCTGCAGCATCAGCGACTGGAGCAGTGGCACCAGATGTTGCAGCAGGCTCAGCTGTTGGAGAGGATATTGCAGGTGGTGCATCAGTTGTGTTCTGAGAAGATTGTGCTGGTATGCCATCGGCAGCCCGAGCTCGCTTGCGACTCATGGTTGGTTGGGAAAGTTGAAAGCCCCTTTCGCGGCTGCAGTGAAAATGCACGACGTGCAGAGACGTTCAGACAGCCGCGGCAGTGATACACAGTGACCAGTTTCTTCTACCTATACACCTCCTCATGCCAATGGTGCAGCTACATCTTCGTTGGCAAGATGATGTTGGTGAGGTTGTGATGGATATGTATATTATCGGTGTTGTTTGACTTGAGAAACGGCAGGCTGATTCGCTCAGCCCATGGCATGCTGATTCAACAGAGATAGCAGCAGTGATTCTACTAGTGAGCAACACGATCGGCGAGAAGATACATATCAATCTACGTAAAGTTGCTCAATTAATGGAAAGCAATCAACTTTTTCGCACCTCGTGCGCTGGTGCAGCCCTATCAAATCGTGCTGGTTCTACCTGAAGCTGCGCTGCCTCTCCAATGTGCTCCATGATTCATTGTCAACACTGACACTCAACCTGACTCTCGTACAAGTAAGTAAGACGCACTCACACTGCAGGAGCATGATCAGATCCACGGCGATTGCAGCTGTGAGTATTTCATCCATAGATCGTTCAATAATCGGAGTATTACCTGCTTGACTATTCCATAATCCACTCGTACAACACCATCAAATGTCGATATTGCACCGAATGTAGCATGCGGCGACCACGCAGCCGTTGATTCTGACCATACACCATTCTTTAACGAGGCAACGATATTATAATAATATCGACATGACCTAGTCAGTGTAGGCTATCACATCGCATGTTAGAGCTGAATGGCCTGAACGAAGGTGTACTGCAGAAGAAAGCCTATGTTGATTGTGAATCGACGAGGACAATTACACTGGTGCCGATGGAATGAATTCATAGAAGTCCTTCGAACCGCATCACCTTGCATGCCAAGTCATCTCTGAACGATCAGTTGCGCGTCTTCATGAATATTAAGACAAGCATCAGAAATGCACTGCCTCAATCGCGTCGTGTCGGTGTGGAATCAACAATTCGTACCGATGCAAGAGGCAATTCGCCTCTACAACGAAGGTCGATCTCTTCAGCAAGTCAAAAACAGATATTCGTGTTACAGCTCTAGTTGAAAGCACTTTTTGCATTTACACCACGCGCATCTGTTCCAGGATATCGTTCCATGGCACACATAAGGTCAGGTTCATTCACAGAATGTGTAATTGATAGTCTCACTACCTTGTGACTTGAATTGACGTTAATTGAAACGAGCACCTTAGGCTGATGTTTTGTACTGAATGAAAGAGCATTCTGGCCAAGTTGGTATGTGATCGAGGAATCAAGATGGCGAAGAATCAGACCTTCATAAAGTCTTTCATCAACCTAGGACGACAGTTTAAGGAAATAGAATCTACAGCAGCGGCACCATCATTCTCACCAGTGCTTCTATCAACAGCTCCATCGTCATGGTCTGTATTTGCAACCCGTCGATAGTGATCTCATCACTGGATTCAAGTTTCGAGGAAGCGAAACTTGAAAATCAACTGCAAGTAGCAGTTTCAGCAGCAGCTTCATCATATTCAGTCGATAGTAAATTGCTTGTATCAGCAACACAAACGATATCAACATCCGCTGTATCGAAGTAATGTCGAAATCCTCCTCTTGTGTATTCCCTTCGTTCACATTTGGTTCACACGTTCTTTCAAGTTCCAATGACCATATTCCTTGCGCTTGGCAAGGGCAATTAAGGCGAACAATGTTATTTTGGTTGTTGAATCTTATTTGGTGGATGGAGTTTGAAATGCATTAGATGCAACGGTAACAAGGAAGAAATGAAAGACAAGTGAGAAGGCAAAGAATGCGTTCTAGGATGTGTAAGAGACTGTGAAAAGAGGTTAAGCCTGCCAATGGATAATGAATTGATTAGACCTCTCTCATCAAACAATCTGTTCCGTATGATGAGAATAAAGTGGGTGTGAATATGTTGAAAAGAGTCAGGGATGAAAAGGAGGAGAATGTGGGTGAATCGACTGCCTCACACACTTCATGGTCTACGTCGTTTACTGTCTCATCAATCATCATCAGAAATAACTTGAATTCATCCTTCTTCGGTAATTTCTTCTTCCTCAAACCATCTTTCTTGAATTTAATTGCGAGTCGACATACTGCTGCTGATGCTTCATACTCCTGCAATCGAAAGAGTGCACCTGCTTGTGAATACATGAACTGTGACCATGTGTCAGAATACGAATTACGCTCGAGCAGTAGAAAGGCTGCGTGAATATCCAGAGCTGCTTGGAGTGGTGCTTGGTTATCCAGGAAAAAGCAACACTTACCACGATTCGCGAGGAGTTCAGCACGAGGGACGAACAGAGTCAACGCACGCATCCAGAGTTGGATTGCTTCGTGGCTCTTACCATGTTTATTCAAGGCCTCACCCTGCTTCAAAAGTTGTGCTGCATTCGACATTGTCATGAATTCACCATCCTTCCTCAACTTGACTAATGGCGCACTGCGATCGAGCGGGTGTGTGCCTTGCTCAACAAGGAGGTAACGAAGGATAAGTCGACTCATCCATCGATCAGAAATGGGCTGTACAATCGAGTTCATGATTGATGCAAGGAGAGGAGAATCGCAAAATCCAAGTAGAAAATATCGTGTCAATAGTGAGAATGCCGAAAGTAGACTCTCAGTCGATGTTGCATCGATTGCATATGCAGCGACACCATAATTGAGTGCATTCAGAATATCCGTATGAGAAGGTACATTCTTGCTATCATTCATTGCTGTATTTGCCATGTAAGCATAGTACGCACTTATATGCGAGAGGAGTGATATTAAAAGTTTCGATTCAATCTCTGTTTTCGCATCCAAGTGAAGTGCGCGAGTGTAGTGTGAGATCGCCTCCTCACGCTTTCTCCTCTGACCCTCGGCCTCTTCCATCCAATCAAATGCCGAAAATGCTGCTGTTGATGGCCACTCTGAAGAACTCGATGCTGACGAGGATGAGGATGATGCTATCGCAATCAAGGAAGTAGCAAGTGATGGCGCAGAAAATGAAGAAATCGTCGAATATGTTTGTGACGAGGCTGCGATTGAACTTGATTGTGAAGATGACAAAGCGATCGATGATGCCACGTGAAGTCTCTTTTCAATTGATTGTCCAAGTTCGATAAACTTCACAACCAACGAACGATCCATCTTCATTTCAACACCTTGTACACACGCTGACTTGGCCTCTTTGTATTTCTTCATCTGAAAGAGTGCATCAGCCTGAAGATATGCTGCTGCATAATGAGTAGGATTGAGTGCGAGTGATGCTTGAGTGTCGTAGAACGCCAGGAGTGGTTGATTCAACTTCAAGTAACAAACCGCACGATTCGACAATAATACAGCTTTTCGTGCCTTCTCCCACCTCTCAACCGCCTGCTGTCTCGTGTCAACATTTTTGATCAATGGATTGTCTCCAATCAATCTGACACCACAGAAATCAACCTTATTGATGGTGGTTGTACTGCTGCTCTGATAGGCGAGGTGATGCACTTCCATGTGAGTCAGTTGACATGCTTCACCATCCATCGAAATAGCGGTTGTAAAGAGATCTTTTGCACCTATGTAATTACCTGCTGCCAGTTGTGCAACACCTTGCTCATTTAAGTGCAAGCTTGGTTGCGGTGCAGAAGAAGAGGAAGAGGAGAACGAAGAAGTCATCACGAGATTCGTGGTTGGCAGCGACAATTCATTCGTTGCTGCAGCGAGTGAGGATGATGTACTTGAAGACATCTACTGTTGGGTATGCGTGAATTGTGGGAGACTTGAAGCTGAAGGAGAGTGCGAGAAGAGAGAAGCGGTGGAGCGATTTGATGTGAGATTGGTCCAGAAGCTGTATTACTATTAGAGTCTGACTCCGGTCTAACAGCACTTCTGCCTCCTTCCCTCCTCGCTGTACAGCGTATACATACATATCACAGATCGTGCAACACTAGAGGCTTAATGTGCTGATCCGGATCGCCTGTGGTTTGATCGAATCGTCTCGCGAATCGCCTGTTGTCGTTAACTTTTCACCGCCAGACCGCGAGTCTGCATACTTCATTAAGGATATTGCATTCAACATCAGACCTGAGAAGCAATGTTGTGGAATCAAAGAATACTGCACAATCGAAAGACCACGGCAAACATCAATCTTTGATTCTCCCCTCACATCATGTCTGCGTCAGGCTGCCGTCAGCTGGTGAGCGACGCATCCTACTGCTGCTTCTGCTGCAGGTAAGATGATGGTGCTGTATTACAATCGGTTGAATTCTCCTTTCCTCCCTCCACCACCCTGCATCTACGCCGAGACATGTATCGCAGGTGTCAACTCAATTCCTGTCACTTCTGAATGATTTAACTTCCAAGGCGCTACAACCACGAATGCTTCTGCGTCCTTCCACTTCCTCGAAACTCCTGACGCCACATAGCGCTTGATTGTAATTGATGTTATTATGGCACATCACATGGCTTACCTCATTCCTAGCGTCAGGATTGCATGCCAGTATGCGATTTATGCACATGAATTCAAAGTTGTTAAAATTTGCTATCCGTTGAACGCTTGAAGCAACATGAACTTGCAATTATATCAATTGCTTACAGAGCTAGCACGCTCGGTACAGCCCTTTGTATTCAAAAGTATTAGTTTCATGTACACAGTATCAAAACTTCAATCGCAATGCAGGCGCGGTACTGGTTGTGTTGCTGCTACTGGTTCAGCTGCGACTTCTCTCCTGGATTAGCGAGTGACAGCCATCTCATCGTGAAACAGCTCTAGGTGTCGGTTCGCTTAGCATCTGTTCAGCCGTCACTTTTGCCTCCTGCATAACTGAGCGTGTCATCAACTTGAAGCTGGCCATCAAGTCCTTCTCCTTTTCAAATAGTGGAGTCACAGCATCCGTCGACTTGCGAGTGTGCTCTTCCATGATCGAAGGGATTGATTGTGCTCTGTCGAGCCGACAGAAATCGTTTCTTGATACCTGCGAGACATGACGGTGACCAAACCAGTGGCAGGTGTAAGGATAACTTCTGCGGATGGGACTGGGACTGCACCTGATGAAGAAGATGATGAGGAGGAAGATGACAAAGATGTGGATGTGGAGACTGATAATGGTTCCGATGTCTGGTTGAGAATTTGCGAATGCATCGATCATATTCTCATCTTGACTTCGATTCGCCAACTTCTACCCACCAACTTCGCTGAATCATACAAGCCATTGAACGCCTACGAGTGAAAGAACATTGCACCTGACTGACAATTAGGTCGAGATAGTAAAAGTGCAGTGTGAGTATCGAGAATTGAAGCAACGAAATCAGGCTCTTCAATGCATGACAGCACGGGTACGAGTGTTAATGCACGCATCCACAGCTTCATTGCTACCAAGCCCTTACCTCGCCGATTCAGCAGCAATTTGACCTTGTTTCAGCAGTTGTGCTGCATCTGACTGTAGACTGACATCTTCATGACTTCACCATCCTTCAACTTGATCGAGGATGCTGAAGTATCAGGAAGCATCATTGGATTCTTGAGCAGGCATATGCATACCACACGTGTGAAATGTACAAACCCATACCATCCAATTCACCTGTCGTGTGTCGAGACGATGTCACGCACACGCCGTCCGCTTCCCGACGGAATTAATTCACAGAACGTTCACAATTTTATGTGCCGAGTCACAACTGGTGAAGTCATGCAAGATAGCAAGCAGATGCTGGACATCACCTTGGGTCGTTCATTCCTTCAAAATGAAAGGTTAGCACCAGCGTCACCATCACAGAATTTCTGCTCATAACATTATTAACAAACGCCCTTGTCATGTCTTGTCTCTTACAGGCAGTGATTCTCGTTTCTCGCGCGTGGCGCCCTTCTTGTTGCTGGTCAACTGTATCCCATTGCTGTTGACTTTATCGGCGATCCATCCCGTGTCCGGTCAGACAGTGACATGGACGAGAGTTAACAATGAGGGTCAGCCATTCTCTCTCACCACTGCAAAGATCGTTCGATACGGTGTTGGAAATCCATGGGCCCCTGAGACAGATGTGTGGGTCAATCGAACACTCATTGCTGGTACATACATATGTGGAAATTCATCTGTCTGGGGACCCGATCCAAAACCGGGTAGTGCGAAGTACTGCGAGTCAAGCAGCCAGCTTGTGACTGTATCATCGTCCTCATCGAGCTCGTCTTCATCGACTGGTGTTACCTCATCGTCGAGTTCGACAGGCACCGTCATGTATGTGTGGACTCGCATCGCCAACGAGAGTCAGTCATTTACTCTCACGGAGACGAAGAATGTTCGCTACGGAGTGATAGGCTTCTTCGTGAGTAACAAGACATTCGCACCTGGCACATACCTATGCGGGAATGCGCTTTTCGGTGATCCTATTCGAAACACAGTCAAATACTGTGAGTCAAGCAGTCAAGTATTCGCTTCAAGCTCGTCGAGTTCCACTGGGTCCTCCTCATCCTCGTCCTCCTCGTCATCGAGTTCAAGTAGCGGTGGTTCCAATTTACCATGGCAGAGTCCATACGTCCCGATTGTCGATTCATCACAGTGGCCGAAGTTAATTCGTAATCCATCTGAAGGTTGGTCAACTGATATGTTGATTCCAACAACAGAGTTGCCAGCTGACTCCGATATTGGTGCGTTTCGTACTGGATGTCAGGCAGTCAAATTTGCGTATGATGATCCAATTGTATTTCCGGGTCAGCCAGGTCGATCCCATTTACACACATTCTTTGGTAATATGAATGTTTCAGCTTACAGTACTTCATCTTCACTTAATACAACAGGTAATAGCGCATGTCGTGGTGGTACAATCAATCGAAGTAGCTACTGGGTACCGACTCTCATTGATATGCGAACGAAGAAGCCGGTCGCACCACTCATGGAAAGTAATTTCTACTACAAGACGGGATATTCACTCCCTGCAACTGCGATAAATGAACTTCCTATGGGACTTCGACTAATTGCCGGTAATTCGAGTGGTAATCCCCAATTTCCGAGTTCCGCTGTGATCTGGGGCTGTGTGTGGGATGGAGGGAATAGTGAGTGGTCATCGACAATACCCACCTCATGTACGGTAAATGGATTCTCTTGGCTCGTGATGGGAATCGATTTTCCACAGTGTTGGGATGGAGTAAATCTCGATTCAGCGGATCATAAATCGCATATGACCGAAGCTGTACCACTCTCACCAACTCAAGCCGGCAATGGACAATTTCACTGTCCCGCATCACATCCAGTCGGTCTACCACAAATCGCGTATCAAATTCTCTATCAGTACAAATCCAATGATGATCTCAAAAATTGGCGCTTGTCGAGTGATAACTATCCAACAACTTATCCAGCTGGAATGAGTGGACATGCCGATTACATGATGGCATGGAAACCGGAAATTGTTAAGGTTTGGACACAAAAGTGTGATCGGGAAAAAAAGGATTGTCATTCACATCTACTCGGCGATGGGAGAGCGATGGTCATTCCATGATCGAAGAGGTGAGTAATAACAGATCCCATCCATTAAAGGTGTTATCACCTGACTTATTCAAGCCTTTATCCCACCCTCATTACTCGGACTGCTAACCCTCAGCCATCTCGTTCTCTTCACTTTCTTTCCTTGATCTTTTCTTCTCTACAAATATCTTCTTCGGAATCTCTCTTGATTCATTTCTTCCTACTCTCCCTTTCCTTTCTTCTTCGTCTAACTCAATTCTTCCCTTTGTTGCATTTTGTCCGAATTTCTCCAATCACAGACAATTCTACTCAACGAATTTTTCATAACGATTCTAGCCACAAACGCGTTGCAAGGACCGGAGTGCATCAACAATGTCTGAAACAGCAGGAGATCATTATCGCCTCAGTTGGGGAGGGAGAAGATGTTGCAGCTAGAGTTGCTGCAGAAGAGGAGGAAAATGAACTTGAAGTTGATGCAGAGAAAATGTTGTGGTAGTCATGCTGGCTGAGGACGACGAGGAGGATGATGACGCTGCTAAAGCAGGCGCAGCATCAGGTAATTACGACGATGCAAATGGACAATTCACAGCTGCAATCGCCATGCATCCTGCCTCGCCATCACTCGTGACACTAACACACGTTTATCAGGATGACCTCACACAGCACTTCGATATGGTCTTCCTACTGTTGCAATCGACGAATCAGATGACAGTTAATCATGGTGGCGCCTTGAGTCACTCGAACAATATGAGGAATCGATCTACTCAATCCAACTCTGACGATAAAGGATCACAAAGTCGTCTGATGTTGAGGTAGCGGGGTGCGGCTGCTGCGGACAGCGTTTGTGACTGTCCTTTCACGAGTGCATCGATGCATATAAGGAGAACCAGCGGCGAACTGTGCCACCGCCTTCTGCACAAGTAAAAGTTTAACGATAACGTCGAGAGACCAAGCAACATTTGCTTGAGTCCGCGCTTTGCACGCCACGCAATCGACGACTCAATTCTGATTCATGCTCGCAACAACTCAAGTTGTGATCTCGGAGTATGTCTGCAGAAGACAGCGCTGCGTCTGGGCTAAATGCTCCAACCGGCTCCTCTTCCTCCTCACCACCATCCTCTGTGATTGGAGCAACTTCTGATTCACATGGGTGGAAGACATTGAATGATGAAGGTGGTCAACTCGTCAAATCAGGCAAATTCAATGAAGCGTACGGAATGTTCACAAGTGCGATCGGTAAGGATGAGGCCACACGAATACTGATTGCGCTGATGAGACACCTGACACTCGCACACATTGAACTGGGTCAACTTCACTTAGCGCTTCGATACAGTCTAAGTGCGATTCCAATCGATATGACACCAACGAATGAATCATGGTTACATGTTGGCTCAGTACTTGAGATATTGAAGGAATATGACGTAGCAATGACATGTGCAACAAGTTCGATTGCGATGCATGCATTGGCATCCTCGAAACCGAATTCAAAGTCAGCTGAAATTTTACAATCGAGTCAGCAACTACTGAATCGATGCAAGAAGCAGGTAAAAGGGAAGAATAAGGCTGAAGTAGGCGGAGGTGAGGTCACCCTACGCGCGATTCAACTCATCACCAATAACAGCGACTTCAAAGAGACAATTCAAACCAGCAGTCGCAGCAGCTCAAGCAGCAGTAGCGCAACATCGACGGGAGAAAATGATCTTCGTGAAAGTGTCAGATTGATGGAGGAAGGTATTCGACTCTCTAAGACAGCCAACTCTAAACAACAGGCAATTCAACACTGGCTATGTGCGGTGGCATTATTGAAATCTTGTGCTATTCTACTCACGAATCGTGCTCGATGCTCCCTCAAAATGGAATCCTACGGCTTCGCTCTCCTTGATGCGCATGCTGCTCTGACATTCGATCCGACTCAAGTTCATGCACTGCATCATCTATCGCAAGCGCTCTATCAGGTGAAAGAATTTCAATCTGCGCTCTTCCTGTGTCAAGAAGGAATCGGAATGGCATCGAAGGATGCGAATCTACGCACATCATTCATTCACCTTCAAGGATCGATTCAAGATGTGAGTGGTACCGGTCGGAGATTGACTCCATCACGTGGGTGTATCGACAACCCCTAAAGGACCAAGAATGGAATGGAACACATTGGAAGAAGATGGAATGATGCTTCTTCAATCGGGTTCATACAAATCTGCTGTGGCAACTTTCACATGGTCTGACATGCGGTACGAGTTCGCAGGAGCAGACACTCCTCGTTGATCTTCTCACTGGTCTGAGTAAACATTATTTCAGCTGCGCAAATGCAGCAAAGGATCGTGATGAAATTCCATCATCGAATGACTTCATTTCAGCACTCTCCTACCACATTTCCGCACGTACTGTGAACGCTCCATTCACCTCACAGAGCACAAAGATTGACGCTGAAATTGGCTCGATGTGGTCTTCATTTTCCAGCATCTCACAGCTACCTGATTTTGATCCACAAATCAAGGAGGCCATGCAAGCAAAAGCTGGCAAACGCATTTCGAGCTCGATTCGACTCACGATCAAACACGCGTTAGCTCAACCGAAACCGTCTGACGTCGACTTACCTGCTGTCTCAATGGAGGAAGCAATTGAACTTTACAAACAAGGTCAAGAAATCTTCTCGAAATCCAACGTTGATCCACAAGTAGGTCAGATCTGGTTGAAAGCACTGCGAGTGTTCACACCGCGCGGCCCTCTCTTGGCCAATCGTTCATTCGCTTACATGGAGTTACAGTTGATGACAGATGGAGTGATTGATGGAATGACAGCATTACTCGTCGATCCAATACTAACAGTCGCAATGCATCATCAAGCACAAGCATTGTATCGATTGCATGAATTTGGATTAGCCAAGTTGTTGATTGATCGTGGAGTGAAGATGGCGAAGGATCAAGCATTGATCGATTCGTTCCTTAATCTTGGACGATTCGTTCGCGATGCTACATCGACAATGGAAGTTGCTGTCTCTACGCTAGGCGTCGCTTCAACAACGACTTTAATCAAATCAAAACCGAAGGTACCACGAACAGTCGCTTCTTCCTCCGCTTCCTTCTGCCCCACGTCTTCTCCTTCAACGATATTTTCATCCTCTTCAAGTGCTCCAGTACCGTCCTCATCCTCATCCACATCCTCATCCTCTTCCTCTGCCAGCTTCATCACAACAACGTCAACTTCAAGTTCCTCTTCCATCTCTTCTGCAACATCTCCAACTGTAACTTCGTCTGAGGATCCATTCGCGAATACGAACCGTCTCATAGCAGAAATGTGCTCAGATACCTTCACCACCAAGTTTTATACCTTCTTCTGGACCACCTGAAGAGTGGCACAAGCCTTTCAGCGAAGGTGAGGCATTCCTGAAAGCAGAGAAGTATGAGAAAGCAATCACATGTTTCAACAAGTCACTCTTGATTCGAGGAAGTGAATTGTCAGGTGATACTTCCAAGAAGGACCGCGTCAACTTCTCTGCACCGAATCTCTCTGGTATTCTCATGATGCTCGCATTCAGCTTTGAGCCTGACATTACTTTGGCTACGGACGAGAGACAACTTCCTTCTGTGGAGAGTGTAGTAGGAGTACTCAAATGGAGTGCATGTTTACGAAGTGTCGATCGTGCGAACTCGGAAGCGATGCAACGAGCAATGATGGAGAAAATCAATATCTCCGTTCTGTCATTACTAGAGGATCAACGATTTCATCCACTTCTTCTGGAGGTGGGATGCTTCACTGATTGGAGTCTCATCAATCGCTCACCGAACTTGAATGAACTTATTATGATGGCAATTCGTGCATCGGTGAAGCACACAAAGGCGATGCCAAAGGAAAGTGTCGCTCTTCTTGAGCCAAAATCAGCTCGTATCAAGGAAGCAGTGCGACTTATCTCAGAAGCACGTAAACTTGGTGCGAAAAAAGAAAACTCACAAGCAGGCGAGCTTCTCAAACAAGCGCTTAAAGCATTTACACCATGTGCTGTCATGCTCTCGAAACGTGCTGAATGTTATCTCAAGTTGAAGAAACCACGAGAGGCACTTCTTGATTCGCATGCTGCCATTTCACTTGATCCAAGTCTCGTCCCAGCTGTACCTCTTCAGGCCGAAGCACTTTATCAGCTGAAAGAGTACGAATCTGCAAAAGCGACGTGCATGCTTCGGTACAACATGTTTGTGCACTTATCATTGGATCTTCTAGTTAAGATTACGGCTGCCATTCGAAGTTCAATCTCATCTGATTCATCCACTTCAGCTGCGATATCTTCCTCTTTCAGTGATTCATTCACATCTAGCAAAGGAAAGAAGAAGAAAAAGAAGAAGACAACAACAGCAGCTTCAGCCACACTCTCAGTCGCAACCTCATCGAGTGCTACCGGAATGAGCATTCCCACTGTGGAAGAAAAGAATGAGGAGCTTTATGGATACTCTCCTCAGCTTGAGTCTGAGTCTGATATTATTGGACGTAGTTGTATCTATCTGTGTTGGTTGTACATTGATCGAGTCGCGGAATATCGTGTTGATGGTTCGTCGAGTGTGCAACAAATTGCGTCACAATTGGCACTTGCTTTCCGATCTGGTCTCGCAGCATGTACCATCTCGCCTCGATCATCAGATGCGTGGCGAGCACTCAGTGATGCGTTCAAGGCAGCTGATGATACACTCGCACAACGTTGGTGTCAAGCGGAGTCAGTTCATCACATGCCGCCAGATCTTGTCAAGTCATCAGGTGCATTACAAGCAATACGAGAAGAAGGCTATCCATCAGAACTGACACGTGACGAGGTATTCATGCACTGCATCAGGTACATCCTGACACACGAAGATCAATCCCCTAAGAAGCTCAGTCCCATGCAGCAAGAAGAGATCTACATATGGCGTCGCGACAACGTTCAGACTGTTTTTGATGATGGATGTCAACAGTGGATTGAAGGTGGTCAACCTATCATACTGGTCGATCAATGGGAGTACGTGCTTTCAGTCTTCCGCACTCGCTCGCAACTTTACAGACAGCGTGCACTCCTAGCGAAGGCAAAGTCACCGATCGCGGTCTCGATTCTGTGTGACACGATAACTGCCCTTCGATTTGATCCAGCAGATTATGCCTCCGCACTCTGTCAAGCTGAAATACTTCATAACTTGAAGGAGTACGATTTAGTCAAGTTGACTTGCGATTATGGATTGCAGAGAATCGGCAGCGAACCGTTATTGTCGGTGGTTGATGGATTCACGAAGATGCGCGAAGATGCTATCATGGAGATGAACAAGAATACTGCCAAGGCGAGCGTGGTTTCTACTGTGGCGCAACCGGCGACTTCATCAGCAGCAGCAACAGCATCAGCAACAGCAGCATCAGCAGGCACCTCAGCCTCACGTTCAAGTGCAGCAACTTCCTCTGCTGAGTGGCTTACACACTCCAACGAAGGAATGGAATGCCTAAATCAGCAAATTTACAAATCAGCTATTTCCTCCTTCAATCGTGCGCTGACATGCGGTGCAACTGCACAAGAGAAGACCCTCTTCACTGATCTCTTTGTTGGTCTCTGTTTACATCATGCACATTTGGCGAAGTCAGCGATGGATCGCGGTACGATAGCATCGAATGATTTCTTCTCAGCGACAACCTTCCATTTCGCGGCGTACAGCAGTATGATGAGGCCGTATCCATCTGCCTCGCAGAGGCAGCAGCGTCAGTCGATCGATGCTGCAATTGGTACGATGTTGACATCGGTTTCGAACATTGCGAATCGAGCACTGTTTCGTGATAGTGACTTGAGTAAAGTCATTGCTTCGACACCGTTTATCCGTGAACAATCGCCGGAACTTATGTCATTGAGAGTTAGTATTCGAAATCAAGTCACTCAACCACACGAATCTGAAGGAGTACAACCACGCGTAACAATGGAGGAAGCAATTCAACTTTACAATCAAGGAAAAGCAATCTTCAACAAAGCAAGTATGAATACGCAAGTCGGACAACTTTGGTTAAAGGCAGTGACAGTATTCATACCACGAGCATCGGTGCTCGTGAATCGTGCATTTGCACAGTTGAAGTTGAACCTAGTCACAGATGCACTCGTCGATGCAACAACAGCACTTATCTTTGATCCGAATCTTGTTCAAGCAATGCTTCATCAAGCAGATGCTCTGTACCGAATGAAAGAGTACGAACTAGCAAAGTTGTTATGTGATCGAGGAATCAAATTGACGAAGGATCAGTCCTTGATCAAGTCGTTCGTTGACCTCGGACGACAGATTAAAGAAGCAACTATCCCTTCATCTTCAGAAACTAAATCGGTGAAGACGAAGCTGAAGACATCTACTGGAACATCTTCAGCATCGTCAGCATCATCTACATCAGCAGCGTCATCATCCTCAACATCTGCACCAGTTATCTCCTCAACAGCGCCGTCCTCTACCGTATCTCTCACATCCACATCTACCTCAACGTCCTCAAGTTCTGCCTCTGTCGTATCATTCCCATCAAGTACGCCAACACCTGATGATTGGTTACCGATCATGAGGGAAGGAGACACGTTCATGCAAGCGAAGCAGTATGATCAAGCAATCTCCTCATTCGCGCGTGCACTTCACTGTGATGCGAGAACAGTGGAGCAATCTAAGCTTCTTGTCACATTGTTCATGAAAGTGAGTGAGGCCTACACACAGATTGCTAACACCGCTATTGATGATGCTATTCGTGATGAGAAGGTTACTCCATCTCATACGGATGTACTGAATGCACTCAGTTATGGTCTAGCTGCATACGCAATCGATGCAACATCAACAGAAAGCATGCATTCTGCATGTTCATTACTTACACGATACTTCCTACTTGGAATGAGCGATTCACATCTGCTTTCATCTATCATGCAGTCGATCACTCCTCCTGTATCGAATGAGGCACTGAGTCTCTTCATTATGCGATATCTCTGTAGCGAACCTCTTGATCACAGTGCGACACTCGTCAAAATGAAGGCTGGCGAGATCATGACCATGTCGGATGCTGCACAATGGTTGAAATATGGTCAAATGATCAACCTGCGAGGTCGGAGTGAAGTATCAATCAAACTCTGGATGCGTGCACTGACTCTCTTCGTACCTCGTGGGCAGCTCCTCACTCAACGTGGTCTCTGCCACTTTTCTCAGAATGCATTACTCGAGTCGATTCTGGACTTGCACGCATCTCTTCTACTTCTTGCGGATGGCTATCAATTGAATACGATGTACTCTCAATCGATGTCGCTACTCATGCCAAAGGAGTACAAAGCAGCACAATCAGTGGCGACACGAGGATTGAAGATGGCAGCCAAAGAGAATGATCAGGTGGCGGCTGATCGATTCTCTCAAATACTCGCACAGATATTACAAGCAACACCAGCGACTGCTGTCGCCTTATCCCTATCGTCTTCCACATCCTCCTCCTCGACCTCCACCGCCTCAACTTCTTCCTCTTCTGCCATCACCACGTCTTCTACGACTGGTTGGTCGCCAACTACTCATTCGGCTGCCACTGCATATCTCGCCGGTGTCAAGAAGCGATTCCTTTTTGGATCAACTACATACAAGCGATTTCTCGAACTCCTCAATGAATACAAGTGTGGTCTGATCACTCACGATCAGGTGCGAGATGAAATTACGAAGTTGTTTGATGGCGAGAAAAATCTTCTCATTGGATTCAAGTTCTTTACGCCTGCACCTGATCCTTCGATAGTTGAGACAGCAATCGGTTGTGTCTTCTGTTGTCGTATCACATTCGACGAAGCTCCAAAACCTGTAGTAGTATCTTCAATCTCTGCATCATCCTCCTCTTCACAACCACAGCCACTGCAGCGTCGTTGTCCTCACTGTCTCTGTCCCTCACTCATCCACGCCATCGACGAACCAACTCTCCGCGCACTTGGTGGTGGTAGTCGTAGACTTCGTTCGAAGGACAATCCTTCTGGGTTCTTGACACCTCCATCTGATGCGTTACTACAAGCAGCTCGTTCACGTCTCCTTGAAGTTCGTAATGTTACATTCCCATATCGTACAACACCACTATCCATGGCACACAATCAACAAGTTATCAACAACAAGACGACATTCCAGAAGGCGCAACTTGGTGCGTGCATCATCTGTCGTTCTGTTTATGCCATATCGAAGATTACAACATGGGCAGATAAAGGCCGAACTGCGGTGTGTCATCTTTGCGGTGCCATTGTGCTTGTACCCATCATGAGCGAGGATGAGATGACAATGGAGTGGTATCAATCGATGAATCAGGCGGAACAGGACGCTCGCGCACTCGGTCGTGAATGAAGTGACAATCTGTAGCGCTTGATTGCCTTGATTATTGTTGGATTTGTTGCAAATTTGTAAATGAAGTTTGAACACTTGAACAATTTCAGCGACTACCGAGCCTGCCTAGCTGTTCGTGCACGGACCTTCTGCCGGAGGTCAATGGCAAGCAAGCAAAGCAGGACAAATTAAAACCTGTGTTCTCATGTTTGTAAGTTCATGAACTTAGCGTGCAGCAAACTCAATAGTAATCCTTCGGTTCCTGTGCTGAGTATGGTCGATATGGCTGCGGAAGTTGAGATTGTGACGTTGAACTCGACCAAGCTGCTGACGCGGGACGATTAGTGCCAGCGAAGGTGTCACGGGAGGTAGTTGAAGAAGGTGGGACTCTTGAGGAAGACGAAGATGGAGGTGGTATGAATGTGGAGGGAGTTGGATACAGCACACGCGAATCATACGATGATGGTGCAGGCGTCGCATAAGGATTTGTAGAGGAGTTAATGGAGGCAGTTGATGATCCTGTAGTGGTAGAAGAAGGTGTTGGATAAACTGATCCAGAATAAGCTGCGTTATTACTCGAGTAGACAGAAGTGGAGGCTGGAGTTGCGTGCGTGATGGAGTGATGATGAGTTGTGGATCCACCTCCTCGTGTACCATTCCTATCAGGTGCTGCATATTGATAACTGCTGCCATCGTTCAATGATGATACCAATGAAGTTGAATTGCCTCGATTGTTAGTTGCGTTATGACCACTGCCACCATCATCCTTCAACCTCGCCATAATCGCTTGTGTCGTCAATCCTTGCGTACCTGCTGCGGAGGCGGAAGAGCCACTTCCATTTCCTTTCCTTCCTCCACCACTAGCACCAATCGGTATCACAGCTAAACTCGCTTTGTTCAAGCCCAGATTCCTCGAGAGTTGAGTGTAATACAAGTTGTAATCGAATCGTGTGAGGAGTGAATGGAGGAGTGTCAGGGTGGAGAGTGATGTTGAGGAAGTTGATGTCGAACTATTCCCCATCGTTCCCACTATACTTCCACCACCTCCAAACTCCGTCTTCCTCTGTAACACCGTGAATAAAAAACATGCTTGACGATCAAATTCACTGGAGAGACGAGTGTAGAGCGAGAGAGGGAGCTGTTGATGAGGAGAAGATGAGGTGGAATGACAGAAGGAGAGACAGGTGGAGAAGAGATCGGAGAGAGCACCGGAGACGACCTGAGAGGGAGAAACAAAGATAGGAAGTGAGCAGCAGGAAATGAACGATACATTCTCCTTCTTATCCTTTCTGTACGGACTCGATCTCTCAAGAAGCATTGTGACATGATCTGATTCAAATAATCTTCATGTGCTTTTCTTATAGAATCAAAATCTTTCGTCTTCTTCTCACTAGTCCCATCAATCTCATCACTATCAACAATACTCATCATCCTCTTCCATGCAACCGCACTCACATCCGAATGTATATAAGAACACAGTGTATCTATCAAGCACGACATACGATGTCTGAGGAGAAGATGTTGTGTTGGTGAGCAGAGAGGTTTAGATGATGTGGTTGAAGCAGATGCAATATGAGAAGATCTCGGCCATCCTTTCTTCACACCTTTCATCATTCCAATCCACATCGTTTTCAACAATCGTTGAATCCTTCTGACTTCGAAGATCCATCGGAAGAGTGTGTTGTATTTCAATAAGATATCCGGTGTGAAGATTAGTGTGAGCGGGGAAGTGAGGGGATAGAGGAACGTCAGCTGCTTCCAAGGGTTGATGACGGATGATTGTTGTTGTGATGGTTGAGTTGAGTTCGTGGATTGATTGATCGGCAAGGTAGAATCGATATGAAATGTAAGATGTTTCAGAGGGTAGGAGAGTAATTCATGCTGCATGTTATTATCTTCTTCCTGATCATTTTCATTCGCATCTTGACTCTCCATCTCATCATCCTCACTCGTACTGTAATCCTCATCAAATATACTTCTTTTCTTTCTCCCTGTACTATTTCCAAACTCCCCTTCTCCCTCCTCCTTCACCCCTGCCTCTTTCAGCGCTAACTTCACAATTCCATTCGTCGGATTATTCAGTTCTTTGTTGAGTAAACGGAGACTGAGTGGTGTTGTAGGTTTTGCACCTCCTCCAATCGTACCAGCAATATTCCCACCAAACACTCCTTCCATCCTCTCCAACACCGCTTGTGTCCATACTGGATCTTCCATGAGAACAAAGTTCCTGAGATGAGTTAAGTGTGAGGCGAGACCGTGTTTCAGGAGGAGATGAGAGGAGAGTGAGGAAGAGAGGAGAGAGTGTAGAGTGCTGAGGAGTGTGTGGAAGGAGGTGAGGTTGTTGATAGATGAAGAAGTTGTTGATGATGTAGCGGATGAAGATGAAGATGAAGACATGAATCCATGTTTCGCAACACGATGTCGTAGTTCGTGAAAGGATTGGAGGATTGGTTGACATGCAAGTGTGAGTGAGGAGGAGGAGGATGAAGAAGAAGATGTTGCATTCCTCCTACTTGGTCTCGTGTTGTTATCATCGCCCTTCCCACCATCCTCTCTCAAAATCCTCACAGCTTTTCCACAGAATACCAGTTCATGTACAGAGGACATTCTCGGGAAATATGCACGTGGAAGAAGAGAGGGGAGGATATGGAAAGAGGAATCCCAGTTGAAGCTGGAAGAAGTAGAGGGTGGGACTGGGGAATGTGACATCTGCTTCTCCTGCTTCATGTCATCATCTCGTCGCACTATAAAGAATTGTGGTGCTTCTCCCTGACCATCTCCGCTTCCTATGCTTCCTTCACCACTCTCAATCCTTCCCCACATCATCCAGCTGACACACTGTTGCAACAAGACACCTTCGAGATGTTTCAATAAGTCACGGAACACTTCGGAGAGAAGTGGAACGCCGGTGAGAGAGAGACTGTGAATGTAGGACAGGAGAGAGGAACCGTGGAGTGTCGATGTAGATGGTGAGGTGAATGGAGACGAAGGACCATCAGCATAGGAAGCATGAATCTTTTCACACATCGCATGTAATGCAGGTAAGATAATCGCATATTGTCGCAACATCAGATTCAATTTCGTTAAGCTGAATTCGATACGAGGTTGTTGCTGTTGTTGAGGATGATGTTGTGAAGAGGAAGGAGGAGGAGGAAGCATCGCATATTCACTCAATATCTCTTGTTCAATACGTAAGATCAATGTACGATATCCTTGTAGGAATTCATCGAGTCCTGATGCGAGTGCACGGAGATAGAGACCTGAGACTGGAGATAGAAGATGAGAGCGAAGAAAGCAAGCAGGCAATCGTGAGCGATCACAAAGTAATCTCAATACTTCATTTGCATATCAGAATCTACGCGGTTCTTAGTGCTGCTTATTCTTCATTGACTGAAGACGCGGCGTGGTACTCGCGGTGTCATTGTTTTGCTTTCTCTGTCTCTCCAAGTCGCAACTCACGTTTTCTCTGCTTCGATGACGATGAGGATGTGAGGAGCGGATGCTGCAATGGATTGAATGGCGTAGTATTATTTTGCTTGATCCTTCTCCTGTTATGATCATTCCCTTTCCTCTCTTGCAGAACCGCACCGACATCAATTCTCACTACAAACTCGACGATTTTCGTGTAATGAAATCCACATTCGAGGAGTCGATCAATCGAAGTACGCTCTGCTGTGCTGATTGAGGATGGTGGCAGGGAGGTCGAGAGGGAGAAACCTGTGAGCGTGAAGGAGGAGGAGGGATCGTTGATGTCTGCATCTTCTTCGTTCGGTGTGAGTATTGGCTGTATGATAGAACCAGTATGACCGAGTAAGGCGAGGAGTAACTCGTGCAGGAGGGATTGGACTGCTGCCATGATGGCTGTTGTGCGTCAGACACTGTAGCAAGACGAACAGTGGTACACAACTATGAGTACACAAATTTCGTACTCCACGAGCACGACTCTTGTGACACCTTAAGGTGGACCTGCTACCGCGAATTCAAACACCAAGACGTCCAGAGATTTTTATGACTGTGAGCCAACGGCTAGCTCGCAACGATCGCTGCAGGAGGAGAAGCACAGTTCATCGCATCTTCCTGCACCAACATAATATTGCACGACTTGCAGACAGCGCAATATCATCTGATTAACTGACTATCGCACCACTGTTAACATCAGCAACTACAGACACCCAATACCACAGCCTTTTTCTCGCAACACCCTCACAATCATGTCCTGTCCTCTCACCACACGCATCACCACCTCCATCTCTTCCTCTCTCACCTCACTCCGTCAGCACTACTCCGACATCGGATTAACACACGATGAATCGACACAACTCTTACAACAACTCGAGTCTGATATTCAAAGTGTATGTGAGAGTAGATTAGCTGAGACAAGATCTGCAGTTGAGAGGTTACAATCACATAATGAATCACTCCGAGAACAGATCAGAGGAATCTGTGGACAACTGAATATCGGATTACCAGCATTGACATTACCACAACAATCATCCGGTGCACAAGCAACATTACAACAAGTCAAACTCCACTTAGAAGGTGTCTTGACAACAGTACAAGAACAGAAATCTCTTCATATTACTATCATCAACGGTGGTTTATCTTCTCTCCAACAGACACTCTATCCACGTCTCGATATTTCTGTCACGGAAGTAACAGATTACATGGAGTTAGTTGATACATTGACAAAAGACTTATCGAAAACACGAATTGAACGTGTCGAGAATGAAGTACGTAGGATGGAAAATCTCGAAGAAGAAAGAAAGAAATGTATGATGGTCCTCTTATCAGAAATGTCAGCTTCATGGTGGAAATTAGGATTTGGTGAATCGGATTGTGTACAGTCGTTTGATAAGATACTGTGTGAGGAGAAAGATGGTAAGGTACAGAAGAATAAACCTATCAACTTACCACCAACCTCTACCACAATCGCCTCACTCACACTTCGTCGTGACGAACTTCTCCGTGTCGAGAGCAAGCGTACACATGAGATCGAACAGCGCACTCAGCAGATTACTTTACTGTATAAAAAGATTGGTGCAGGATTAGATGAGATTAAGACGTTTGATGAAGTATGTCAACATCATGCACAATCAGAACATCCTCTCTCAACGAAAGTATTAGGATGGTACTCAGCAGAACGTGATCGCTTGGAAGTATTGAAAGCAGAGAAGATCCAATCACTCATTCATGAACTACGCGTGAAGATCAACGCTGTATATAAAGATCTATACATGACACCAGAAGAAACACAATTATTCAAGCCTCTCTACAGCACAATCTACAATGATGCAATCTTAGAAGCACACGAGATTGAACTGTACAAACAACAGAATCGCTTATCCTCTCTCTCACCAATTTTCAAGGATATTCTCAAATATAATCATATGAAAGAAGAATTGAAACAATTTGAATTATCCTCATCAGATCCAAATCGTTTTCTTCAGCGAGGATCACATCTCATCTTGAAACAAGAAGAGAAGATGCGTAAGAAGCGTGATACGACCTTCCCAGCACTCGAAACAAAACTGATCGAGATGATCGAGACATATGAGTTGAACTCAGCAAATGTTGGTCAGAGAGAAATTGTGAAAATGAATGGTGTTGGTATCTTAGAACAAGTGAAGCTCTCGAAACAAGAAAAAGAGCTCGCTATTGCAGAGAAGCAGAAAGAGAAGGCACGTAAGGCTGTTGATTCTGGTGTAGATGCATCCATGTCTGTGAAGAAGCTCATGAATACCACGATGTCATCATCAACACCATCTAAACCACCGATGCGTGCAGGATCATGTACGACTCCACGTGGTACACCTTCTGCTGCTACGACAATTGCATTGGTTGCTGGTGCATCATCCAAGACGACTACACCAGCGAAGAGCAAGCTTGCAGCGATCAATACCGCGAGAGATCAACTCATGTCGTGTTTACCATCAATTCCATCTAGTCCAGTAAGTGCAGGTGGCTCCTCAGCTGCAGCACTCGCTTCCTTGGGTGCACCGATTCCACAAGCGCAACACTCATCAGTCTCAAAAATCGGTCAACTCTCCACTAAGATTCCATCAAACAATGCTGCGAGGATTGTACCGATTACACCGTCGTCAACAAACACGAGATCAGCGTTGGGGGAGTTGAAATTGCAGCCGACTGTTCTTGCAAACGCAGGAACAGCAGCCGTTGTCAAGTCAACACCGATGAAGAGTGTACCAGCACATGCGCAAGCAGTTGCATCACCAGTCAACTCTCCTTCCTCTTCCTCAGCCTCTTTTATGCAGCGTTTCCTCTCCAAATACAGTACTGCTTCTTCTGCAAGTGAGCAGCTTGAGATCCTACTCGGTCCTTACGGTATGCATTCCCTCTCCCCGATTCCATCGAATCAAGATATGTCGTATCTCTTATTACAAAGAGCGAAGATATATGAAGGATTTGATACGGAGGAGGATAGATTGTTAGCAGAAGAGGATAGAGAAGATGCAGCAGAGTTGATGAAGAGAGGAAGAGAGAATCTGAGTGAAAACGGAGTGGAGATTATGTGAGATCATCTTCCCTCGTATGCTCCTCTCTTTCTTTTTGCTCTTCTTTGACTCATTCACTACGAGCACAGCGTCAATTCGCTTTCTCGCCCATCCTCTTCCATCACACGTATTTCTTCTTTCACTGACACACCACATCTGTCCATTAGCTCTGTATTCTTCTTGTCGCGCACTTTTTTCTATTTTGTGTTGGTTCGCGGTGCGATTGAGTCGAGAGTCTCATATCGCGCTCGCAATCACACTCGCTCAAGCAGCTTGATGCTTTTAGCTGCAGCCTCGATGGCATAACACACTTCTCAAATTCAACCTGCTATTCTTTTTGCATCGAATTGAACTTGAAATTCAGTAGAGGACTTCAACAAGAAAGAAATGAAACAAAAAGGAGACCTTCCTCGAGGAAAGAAGTGAAAATGAAGAAAAGAGGAAGGTAAAGATAATGACGCTCGCAGCCAGAGCTAACAACTGCTCGTTCGTCTTCTGATGCACTCTCCCTCAAGGAATATGCTTCTGAATGCTTTCCATCGGCAACGAACTGATTACCACGCCGCTTCAGTTGCAGCCACTTTGGCGGATGAGGAAAGGCGATTGAATGCAAAGTGGAATGGATGTAGGTGCAGCTGGTATTGGTGGAAAGGACAACAGATCTGAGATGATGAGTAGGAGAGTGTCAGATTGATCGCCGACAAATTGATTCTTGCAGCGGACAGTTCTTCTCCTTCCCTACACCAGCGCGCATACTCACATCAGATCTATACGCGTCAACGAGAGGCTGCATCAGCAATTTTCACTTTCTTGTCTGGATTGTCTGCGGCACTGACCATCCAGACCATGTGAATCAGCATTCGATAATCTGTGAACTTGAATGACTACGCGAGTTCGATACCTGATTGTGCCGATGCACCCACAGCATAACGTGGATGTACCACAGGAACAACTCCATCTGATTCGTTCGCTCCTCCTCCTGCGAGTGGTACTACTGTATTGATCACCAGATTCCTTTGGACTACTTGTTGCTCCTTCTTCTTCTTATGACGAAGAAGAAGTAGCAACAAAAGAAGTAGGAGTAAGAAGAAAAATCCACCGATCACGACTCCAACGATCAGACCAATCGGTATCGACGAACTACTGTCAGTCACACCGAGATCTCCGTTACCTGTCGATGATGAAGATGATTTTACCACATCATCGGTGGTGGAAGAAGAAGAAGAAGAAGCGGAAGAGGAATCCAGCGCAGTGGAGGAAGAAGAGGAATTTATTGCACTGGAGGAGGAACTTGGGTCGGTCGTTGAAGATGAGGAAGATGAAGATTCGGTAGTGGAAGAAGAACTGCTACTTGGCTCGAGTGTCGATGTTGAGGACGATGAGGAGGAAGCAAGACTGCTGCCACTGCTACTGCTGCTACTACTACAATCACCACCAGTACTACTTGAGCTACTGCTGCTCGGTATGAAACACGGAGGTAGAGCAACTATACAGCTGCGATTGACTTGGGTTCCTCCACTGTAATTACAAGGAAGGCCGTTATACATTGTCATTTGATCAATCACAAATTCTTCAACATAAAAGCCAACAATCTTGATGCCATTGGTGTGACATAAATCTGCACTGGAATTTGAAGACCCCTTGATATCGATGAAACAATATGGAGAAGATGAAGTTACATTCGTGATGCGAAGTGCAGTAAGATTGGTCGGTGTTGGTGTACTTGAAGAAATATTCCAATGACCGGTACAATTGATAGGACAATAAGGGTAGGTCACAGCACAAGTAGAATAATTTCTTTTCGTACCATTTGTGAATTGACATTCTGTACCGCCATACAATGCAACTTGATTAATCACGAATTGTTCTTCATAATGACCAACAATCGGACCACCACAATTGAAGTCAGCAGTAGAGTTGGGGAAGCATGAACCAAATTCGACTGAAGTAAGATTTACAAATGTACCAATACAATTTATAGGACACGGAGGCAGAGTAACTGAACAGCTCTGATTGCGAGCAAATCCATCCGCGTAATCACAAGATGAACCTCCAATTGATGATTTATCGATAACAAACTGATCCGTATAGTAACCTAGAGCTGTACCACAAGCCTTACCGATAATAACACACGATGTAACATTTGAAGTTCCATTGGATGGAATTCCAATCGGTGTCGTCGTATTAAAATGTCCTGAACAGTTTCGTATTGGTGGTCCCATACTTGCAAGATGAAGGTTGAAAGCTTGTGTGTTCCAATTCGCATCAGTAGTTGGTAAACATGACTGAGTTGACTGGCCAGAGTTAGTGATAGTAAGACATCGATTGAGTTCTGTTGCATTCGCTTGTATAATTTGATCTGTATCAAACAATGTTGAAGGGTAAGCAGTGAGGTTAAACCCTGGGAAACACGGATTAGCCTGACTGATATAACGGAGGGCGCATCCAGGGTTCCAAATCACCGCCCTACTGCAATGCGTTCCTTAACTTTCGATTCCTTGGCAGCACGTCAATATTGGGAGGATTATGCTGAATCATTACCTGTAAGAGTACGCATCTTTGTACCGGTCATCTCGAGAATCATGAGAGCGAGAGCGAGATATGTGGAAGTGGATAGGAAGAATCAGTGCCGAGTACTTCTTGGATGAGCGTGGACAGAAATAATATTGTTTCTCGTTTCGTTTCTACGCTCAGACTCTTTGTGACTTAAAATTTCAACCCTCCACAGCTGGCTTGCAATTGCGTGGCAACGGCAACGCTACATTTGAAAAGAGAGATAAGATGCAAGCGCGTGAAACGCATGTCCATGGATGATGGATTAAGATGCATGAGCAAGGTTGGCGAAGCGAACTGCAAGGATTCTCTCTTCTCCTGACACGACAATATCCATCTCCTCTCACATTTTGCATGTCGTAAATGTCACAACCAGGGATGGCGGTAAGAATATTTTGCACCTGAAGTGTACACTACTGTGATGTGCACAAGGGGAGGAGATGAAAGCTGCAGCTACGATGCGAACACACTAATGCGAACACACGATGAAGTCATTCATGCATCCAGTCGCCATGCGTTAAGATAAAACCTGCCACAATTTCACCACAATTTCACCACGATTTCACCACGATTGCACACGATTACCTTCTCCTCACCAATTCTCATCTCCTATCATGTCGGACACTGCCTCAACATCATCTTCATCCTCCTCCTCTACAGCTGCTGATGATGCACGAAAGAAGAAGCGAAAGAGTAATAATGAATCAGTGAGACGAACACGAGCGAAGCCTCACGAGCAGAAGAAGGAATACCTCGACCCAAAAGGCATCGAGCCGTACATGAAGATCTATCTCGACGAGAAGGAGAAGGGAATTAAACCGAAGCAATCAGCACTTGAATCACGCATGCATAAGAGATGTGCCGAACGAAATCGACGAGGAGGAGAGAAGGTGAAGGAGGAAGCCACAGCAGCAGCATCATCAGCATCAAGTAGATCATCGAGTGCATCATCAGTTGCTGCAGCGACCTCCTCGACCCAGCAGCCACAAGTCGTGATTTCAAATTCATCATCAGCAGCATCTGAATCAGAGACAACAGCAGCAACAGCAGCGGTCGCATCGGTCGCCTCCTTGTCCTCCTCCTCAACATCTTCTTCGTCTTATGCGAGTGCATCTCCTCCTCACCTTCCTACGATGATCATCTACACTGGCACCAATGGCGTCGCATTCCTTGCGTACGCTCGAGAGATGCTGCCTGATCTTCGCGTCGAATTGAGCGAACTTAAATCGTTGTCGAGTGCTTGGTGGGAGGCATATCATAAGAAGATACAGGAGGAGGATGCACGACGCTACAACCTCCTTCTTCAATATTGGAGGGAGCAGCAAGGAGGACAGAACTTCAAGCGAGAGAATGTAGTACCGATAAAGGAGGATGAGGAAGTAGTCGAAGTGCAGCAGGTTGAGTGGAAGAAGAAGAAGAAAAGAAAGGTCGAAGTCGTCTTCGAGGAAGAGAAGAAGTGTGAGTACGATGCAGATGACGAAATGATGGATGAAGAAGGAGGAGGAGGGGGATGGGATGACATCAACGAGGATTGTCTCATCAGTCGCGACGCTGCATTAACTCGCAGCAACAGTGTCAGCAGCATTCGAACAGCATCGCGATCGATGACAGATACGAATGGATCATGGCTACCAACTGATGCCAGCCTACCAGCACTCGAACGTGATGTACCAATGTCTGACACGGATCGAGACGATCAATCACAGAGTGGATATACGACAGATGTGATGCAGGAGGAAGAGAAGGAGGATTATCCTGTTGTATGCTGTGGACGGCCACCAAATTCGGATGAGATCGAGGATGCAGCGCGACTTGAGGAGTATAAGAAAGGAATCGCGAGTGGAGAGTTGATCGAACCTATCTCTTCCTCATCGCCATCACCAAAGTCTCCTCTACCTGCCGAGAGAACACCTTCTGTAAGAGAGTCGAACGATACTCTCTTTAGTTAGTCGAACACTAGTGTTGTGTATAAGCTGTTGTACTCGCGAAGTGCAACAACAGAGTATTCGAAGAGTGCGAGCAAAGCGAGAGAGAAAAGAAACGATAACAAAAAGAAAACGGCGGAAAAACGCACAGACAATTGACAGTAGGAAACGATTGACTGTGGGTCACGCTGTGACTGAGATAAAAGACTGAAAATAAATCATGAAGGTAGATGTTAATATAAGCTACATGATTATGTCTTTTAACACAGTAAGATAAAAGGAATTAAAAGAAAAAGATTCAAGTGAAAGTTCGTGAGTGAGAAAATTGGATTAAAGGAAGAGAGAAAATAGTTGTGACTGTGGAACTGTTACACCTTCACCTGAGTTGTCCCCTCTTTCTCCACAACCACATCCACTTCCATCCATCTTTAAACGAAGTTGGTTATAGCCATCGTACGATCTTGGATTGGATGTAGATATTGTCGCAGCTCAGGTAGAAGCAGCAGAAGAGGAAGAAGCGACAGATGAAGCGACAACAACAGCTGTTGAAGGAGGTCAGTTGAAGTAGAGGAAGGTGGGTAATGAGTGAGTGATTGCTGTCTTATCTGATTGTCGCTCCTTCTCAGTCGCAGCAGCAGCAGCAGTCGTTACAGCAGTAGAGGATATCGATGACAGCATTGAGATCGTATTTCCAACCTTTCTGCCTTCGTCTCCGCTTCATCAACTTCCATCCGACAAGTTGAGTCATCCACGATTCCCAGTGTCAACGTACTTCGATGCGGAGGATAAGATGGAAAAGGAAGTTGAAGCAGCTGCAGCGGAAATCAAGGCAGCGGTAGCTGTCGAAGGAGGTGAGTTAAAAGGAGCTAGATTGAGCTCGACTGGATGTTCACCAACCTGTTCTTCTTCTCTTTCATATGAAGGATCAACAGTACCATCGTCAGCCGAAGTAAAGGTCGATGCAGCAGAAGTAAAGGAGGATGCTGATGAGGATGACTCAGATGAGGATGAAGCTGATGCAGTCAGATTCTCAACTGGAGTATGGACCACTTTGACAGCTCAACGGGTACGAGAATACAAGGCTGCGATCAAATGCGAATTCAAGAGGCTGATGAATTCAGCCAAAGGACAAAGCTTGCCCGAAACGACGCGTCGTAAGTGGCGTCGCAACATCATTTCGAAGTGTGAAGCTGCGATTCGTCAGGGGAAGTGTACAGGAACACAATTGACAAAAAAGCAGATCAAGAATGGTGAGAAGCCGAAGCATGCTCCTGCATGTCGACGTGCCCCAGGTGGTCGATATGAGCTCACATCAACAACGATATTCTCTCAAGTAACTCAAGCAGCACATTGGAGTAAATATGCACAAGAGAATGTAAGAAGTGGATACATCAAGTTGTGCATGGCAGTGAGAGATAAGTCAGAGGAGTTCGTTAAACAGATGTTGGCAACGAAGGAAGAAGGAGGCCAGGTGCGTTTCCTTCACATTGATTGTCATGCTCTTGAGTCCAAAAAGAATCAACAAAAGTCTGCATAAAGTCATACACGAGATAAGGTAACTAATATTCCAACCAAGAAGAGTGCAAGCTTGCACATTGCAGATTGCTGTACAATGATGTGAATGTGTTCTGAATAAATGAATTCGGTAGGAATACGAGTATCGAGTTCGGCATCCTTTGCATGGCAGATGAGTGCACCGATGAGCCAGGCAACAAACTTATTGTCAATGAGCGTATCAGTCTTACTTCGACCACCAGTTGCATGTTTGGTCAATTAAGGCGGCATAGGTCAGCGTAGTTTGATTCTCACCAGCAACAGCCAACGCGAAGTCAGCCTGAGTTGGAGCCTGCATAACCGGGACCGTTTGAATTGAAAGGAATTAATAAATTCACTGGCGATGGTTGAGTGCCAGTTATTATGTATTTGCCAGAGGCAGATTGTAAGTTGAGGGTTATTTGTTGGTGTGGATCAGTACCACAAGGAGTAATAACAATCGTATTACCGTTGGGTGATAGATATGATAGACACATAGTCGGATCTGACATCAATTGGAAGTAATAAAAAGCACCACCAACAATGTTCACAGGAACAGGAGTTTCAGTTGCACCCGTCATCAAGGTGATACAGGCGAAGGTAACGATGGTCGCAAGTAGAAGTCTGCATGGCTGCGACTTTTATGGGGGTTGGAAAAGGGTTGGATGAAGTAGAGAAGGTTGTGGAGGATCGAGCAGACAATACATTCATGGAAAAAGAGATGCAAGCATGTTAGCAGTCATGAACGTATGTTGAAGTCGCACTACCGCCGTTCGTCACTCGTCACGTCACGGTCAAGGTCAAGCATCGGTGATGGATGATATGCACGTGGTGCTAGTGTAATTACACAATTCGAGTGTCGTGGTGAGTTGGTCCTACCATCTTCGCAGGTCAAGGTCAGTCGTGGATGCGCTTTCCGGTGATGTGCCGAACGGATCGTCTCACTAAAAGAAGAAAGACGACGATCCGTTGTTGCACAGAGGGCGCCTCTGTTGTGTCGTGCTCTCATTGTGCCTTTGTGGTATTGCATTGGTAGTTCGCAACTTCTTGCGTGGAGAATTTCTCGTCACCTGTGCACCCTCTGACACGCTGTATTCTTCCCCTTGCCAACAGCTCTCTGCCCTTCACATCATGACCGCCACTCCACCCTTCTCCTCCCTCTCCAACGCATCCTACCACCTACTGGAGCCACTCACTCACAACTATCTCTTCTCACGCTTACACTACTACATCCAGACTGTGCATGACTATGAGAGTGGTGTATTTCTAGCAGAGAGGTTGAGGGAAATGATCGAGGAAGAAGTGAAAGGATGGAGAATGAGGAGAGAGGAGGAAGAACAACAACAGATGATGAACACCAACGACAACCTCGAATCCATTACTTCCACAATACATAATCTCGAAGTCTCTTTGGAATCAATACAATACCTCGCAGCACTCGCACATTATCATGCAGCGAATTCGAGGAGTGCAGCGTTGCCGATGAATGCAGGGGGTGGTGATAGTAATGGAGCTGAGTCATTATCGTCATCAAGCATCCTTCCATCCCTCTCCACACACTCCTCCTCCTCATCCTCCGGTGGCGCATCGTACGCCTACTCTCTCCTCCTGAATCATCATCATCACTCAGCCGAGAATCAATTCTTCTTCTCGCAAGCATGTTATGAATTAGGGAAATTCCAAGAAGCGGAGGAATGTCTGATGAAGTATGCGAGAGAGAATAAAGGAGAATATATAGGATTAGTCTCAACACCGGCGGAAGTTGTTGGATCATCATCAGCAGCATCATCTCTTCCCGACATTCTCCCTCCTTTCCTCTCACAAGGTTTCCTTCTGCTCGGTCGTTGTTGCTTGCGTTCTGGTCGACATGAGGAAGCAGCAGAATGGTTTCGTCGTTCATTAAAGTTAGATCAGACTTGCTGGGCTGCTTGGAAGGAGCTGTGTGGATTAGGCGTGGCGATGGGTGTTTTTGGTGGAATGCAGGATGAGAATGGAGTATCAACAGCGCAAGGAATGATGTTTAACATCACACTAGAAGATCTCTACACCGCTTCACCATCACCAACTGCTGCAACAACATCTACCTCTACGGATCGTCCTTCGACACCAACTCAAATCCCCAACCGCACAGGAAGAAATCCTGTTGGAACACCAAGCAGCGCTCTACTTCAACCACTACATATGCTATCTCTTGGTGGTGCTGGTGGAGGTACGAATACTCGATCAGGATTCATGAGCTCCACAGCAACACCAGCACAACCACGCCGACTCTTCTCGAATGCACCACCCTCAACGATTGGTACGTTTGTGAGTCCACCTGCCCGTGGCGTTGTCAATGCTGGTACAACTGGAAAAGCAACTCCGAGTGCTTCTCCTTCGAATGCAGCATCGACCAGACGTGGTGTAGCTGGAGCAAAGCCAGTTCACTCACGAACACAGTCTCAGATAAGCATGACCACGCCTGTGACATCATCTTCGCTCGCAGCAGCATCTACCGCCAAGCGCACAGTACCAGGTCGGATACAATTCGAAAGTAGTGAGAAATCTGCTCCTAGCGCTTCCTCATCCTCCTCTCTCACCTGCTCCTCTTCTCACCACCTAACCGAATCCGAGCGCTTGTCTCGCAAGCACGTCCGTCGTGTTACACGTCAACCATCTGCCTCATCACTGACATCCGCTTCACAAGCGAATAAGACTCCGAGAGGAATGGATGCGAGCGGACCGACGACTCCGAGGAAGGTTGGTGGTGGTGGTGGAGCGGATACGACACCGATTAGTACACCGAGACGCGATGCGAACTTAGGAAGCAGTGCTTCTGCTTCATCATTCGTCAGTCCTCGTACAACGACAGCATCTGCACTCTCATCTTCCTCATCAGCATCGAGTTTAGTCTCACCTCCTACCGCAGGGAAGAGAGTCGCACCAGGAACAGCGAGGAAGGGTGAGGGTGTTGGTGGTGCGAGAAGTGGTGCAGGTGGTGTGAGAAGAACTGCGACTGGTGGCTCATCCACATCAAGCACAGCAGCAACATCCACACTCCTTCGTACCAAACAACGTCTACCAGAGATCAGTGAATCCACTCCGCCGCAATCAGCAAACCCGTCGGCGATGACGACACCGATGAGAGGTGTTAGTAATAGTAGTGATGCAGTTGGTAATACGACTGGTGGTGTTACTGGTACGCTGTTGTTCGCGAGTCCTACACCTGCTGCTGCCACTGCTCCAGAACTCCAGCAAGACACGCCACTCAGTCCCTACGTCACCTCCCGTCATAACAGATCGAAGAGTCAACCAGCATTTATGTTGGATGATGGTGATGATCTCGGAGGCGGCGTGCGTGGTGATGAGGATGATGTAGGTGGTGAAGAGATGAACGAAGATGGAATTGAAGATGATGTAGCTGCCGCTGGACAGAATGAGGATCAAGAGAACATGTCGCTACAACAACAAGGTATGGATGAAGACGCAGATATGCTCGGTGACGACGGAGACGATCCTAACCAGCAGCATCAACTCCAAACCGAACAAGAGCATCAGCAACACATCCTACAACTCACACAGGCAGCGCAATATCTGACAGCACTGCTGCAGACTTACGCGGAAGGTTATAGATTACAGGTGGTGTATAAAGGGAGAGAGTTAGTTGCGGGTGGTGTGGAGTGATAGGCGGAGCGATCGATATGAGCTACCTCTAACCTGTTCTCTCATTCCTCCTTTCATTTCCACCAGAGCAATCCATCTCTATACTTCCACACTTCCACATCATCACTTCACTTCCACACACATCTCTCGTTCACTTGGTCATTGCTACTACGATCAGAACGATTACCTGACATGCGTACAATATTTCGAAGCAGTCAGGAAGACTAGTGTCACGTTGATTGATATGGATCTCTACTCTACAGCATTGTGGCATCTCCAACATACTTCCGAGCTCTCCTCACTCGGAATGCACTGCCTGACTCGAGATTCACATGCCACAGAAACTTGGGTCGTGATAGGAAATATCTTCTCCTTAGCAAAAGAACACGAGTTAGCACTGAAGTTCTTTCGACGTGCTGTACAATGTAATATGATTGCGAGAGGATTTTCTTGTGGTACTGTTACCAAGGAGAACTCTTCGTATCCTTCAACACTGTCAGCACACGAATATATCACATTAGAGGACTTTGATCGTGCACTCACTGGATACAGGTTATCACTCTCTTACAACACGCGATCCTATCAAAGTTGGTACGGAATAGGAAACATGTACTTACGACAGGAGAAATATTCACTTGCTGTATATCACTTCAAGAAAGCAATTAGTATCAATAAGGAGAACAGTGTATTATGGTGCTATCTTGGAATGACGTATCACGCATGTAAACAGTACAGTAAAGCATTACAAGCATTTCATGAGGCTACCAAGATCGAACCGAATAACTCCTTAGCAAAATATCATATCGCACATGTCTTATTGTCACAGAATGATTTAGATGGTGCGATGAGAGAGTTGGTGATATTAGAGAAGTTGATTCCAAAAGAAGCGAATGTGAAAATGATGATGGCGAAAATTGAGAAGAAGAGAGGGGATGTCAGTAGAAGAGGAGATTGAGGAGGAAGATCTTGCAGTTGCTCAATTCCATCGCTTCCTTCTTCCCTCTTTCCTCTAACAGCTCAACGCTGCCATGTTTCACTACGTTGCTGCACTTGATCTCGATCCGAAAGATCGTGTACAGATTAAGTCTGCCATCGATCAGCTGCACTCGGGCAATATGGACGATGACGAGGAAGAGGAGGATACCCAGAGCGTGCAGGGTTAGAGCGTTCGCGAAGCGCAAGATCACTGTTCGATATTCAGGTGTACTTCATAAATTTTGCACCAAAAGGTACATGCATTCAACATTAAAAACTCCACTCCATTTTGCAAGACAAAAACAATCTCAGAGCATACAGTGGCGCTCAAAAAAAAAGCACCCCATGACCTCTTTGCTTCTCGTTGTCAATCATCAGACTCGATCCGATCTATCATTTTGTGCATGTGATTTGGTGTACTCACGTACATGCCACACATAAAGTTTGAGCTTGAAAGCGTGAGCGATGGAGTTGGTGAGACAACATCAAGTCGCTGCTTGAGGAAGCGATTTTGGCGACCTCTGGTGTAGGAGCGATCGGACAATCCACATCAAGTGTAACCCATATTCGCACTACACCCCGTCTAGTCTCTTTGAATCACCAGCTTGCTTGAAAAACTGTTCGTAGTTCCAGGCTGTCTTTAAGGGTGATCATAGTACAGTATCTGAACTCTGCACTATTTCAATCTTGGCTCATTCTGTGCAGTTGCAGCATGCATGAGATAGAAACTAGGCTGGGGGGTTTTCTTTTTGAGCGCTACTGTATGTGCGCAAAAAAGAAGCGAATGAAGACGAACATCGATGGCAAGTTGGAGAGGCAGACAGATCCAATTATACGAAGTCTAGCTCAGCGATATGACGGAATGGTGAAAAGGAAAGATGAAAAGAAACTGCTGTGATGGTTGCGACAGGACTGCTTGATCGCAAAATTCAATACGACGAGTCGACAACGAATTTAGACACGTTTCGGAAACGAAGCTCGCGAGAATGTGCATGAGCGAACCTTCAATTTTTTGTGTGTGTGTGCGAATCGATACGACGACAAGCAAATACGTTGATACGAGGAAGCAACGGTATGCAGTGGATCGGATGGGTTTGGCGCTCACCGAAAGTCGAAGGAGATCGGCAACCAAGCGCGGTTCCATGTTAGAGAGCGTCGTCTCGGGAATGATGGTTGCGAGGGGGGAGATGATGAAAAAGGGAGAGCAGCGAAGGATGCTACAGCACGCGAAGGGATGCGAGGAAGGGCGTTACGCTGTCATCGACTGGATGGTGGTGGCGTTGGTGGCGCACCCGGAGACAGTAATGTTTGGCGTGATGGCGCACGATGCGGGTTGATTCGGTTGACCGAGTGCGCACAGCTGTAGTGAGTATGCGATGCCGCCCTCGCACTGTGAAGGATTGATGTTGTAGTACACGGGATTGTCATTGTCACCTGGTTGTAAATTCGTCGCCATCACCGTTGATGTCGGCGGTGTAGCACTCGCATCAACGAGGAATAGGGTCGCAGTGCCGGGAAAGGTGGACAGAAATACATTCGGCACTTGCCCATTGATTGCAATGCTATCGCCGCTTACCCAACCGTTGGTATACTCCCACCATATCGATTCTACGCCCGTGCAGCCCGTCATAGTGAATTCGTCCGAGTATACCTCACCTTGGTAGTTGACAGCGTACACCTCACCGAGCAGGCCGTACGTGTGCGATGCGAAGCACTTGCTTGGGTTGTTGCCGAATAGTTCCCATCTCAAAACGCCACTCGCTGTGGTGGTGACCGTCGTCACATTTATCGTCTGATTATTGAGGGTCACATCGAAGAGTGAAAGAAAAAAGGCAGGATACTCGGTTGTGTACGACACCGATATCGGTTCATCGGCGGGATACGCAGTGCCCGATGATGGTGAAGAGAAAATAACACTGCCTGCGAGGACGGGTACATTGCAAACGAAAGCGCACGCATTTGCGCCTGGGTAATGCGCAACGTTTGGATCTTCAGTGCACACCTGCACTTTGACCGTCGTACCCGATGTGAGCAGGTTCACATCGATGTAGGTACCACTGTTCGGCTGATTCTCCATCGTAACGATCGGTACACCCGTCGTAAGGTCTATGATTGAGACAGTGACATTGTCGTCGAATGTATCGGTGTAGCCGAGTGAGAGATACTCATATTCGCTTGATATGATGAATGGTGTGCCTGGTGACTGTGGCTGTGCGATCACGATTGCTGGTGTTTGCGTACATCCGGTCAACGTAAATAGACCGGTGTTGCAGCATCCCGCACTGTCGAGGCATACCTGGAACACCATACGATGTTGATCGATACACTGCGACGACTCGACGTAGATGTAGGTGCCGCCCTCACCGTTCCCATTATCCATCGAAGTGAGCATGACTGCACCATTCTCATAGTCGTAAAGGTAGATATTGATTGCATTCGCATAGATATCCTGATACGTCACCATGATATTGGTATTCGATTGGAGTACGGCACCATTCGCTGGTGCGGTGCAGGTGATCTCTGGTCCACTCTGTGCTGCCACATGATGATGTGAGTATGTGATGAGAATCACAACAAATGTGTACACAGCGACGACACTGCGGGTAAGGAGGTGGTGCGACATGCTCGGTGTCGGACGAATGGCCTGGTGGTGCGAACGTGCTGTACTCGTTGTGAAGTGACGAACGGAGGATGAGGATGAGGAGGATACACAGATGCAGCAGAGGGAGATGAGGCTGCTGCTTTACATGCGCGTGATTCGGACGGGAAGACGCTGTCTTTTCTTTGAGCGCAGTTCGAGAAATCCGTTCTCACGGTCGGTCTGAGGAAATTGGGTTGATTACACGTTGGGTTATTGGAGCATCTGATCTCTTGCATCCTCGATACTGCACTGTGTGAGTTCACTCGAGGTCAGAGAAAAGAAGATAATTCAATGCGACATTCAATTCAGACCTTCGGACTCCTGCTGATATCTCCCCTCATCTTCCCTCCTCCTCCCTCCCTCTCCTCTTCCTCCTCTTCCTCCTCTTCCTCCTCCTCTTCCTCCCTCCCTCCTCTGTTTCTGTTGTGTTGTCCTTGACACCACCATAAATCCTCAGCCCTTCCCTATGACCTCCCCTGCGTCTGTTACTGGTGCGGCTCTCACCACACAGGATCCAGGCAAAGTGCTAATCCTCACCCATGAGATGGCTCTCAAGCGACAACTCGTCACCTGTTCCGAGTCGAACGTGCCAGCATCAAACACCTCCTTCTCCTCCTCATCAGCAGCATCCTCTGTGCGACGACGTGAGGTGACGTTGAGTACGATTATCAAGTCCATCCCACAACATGATCGCCATCGTACACTACAATACGAACTTGCCATCTTTCACTATGTCGCTCGCAAGTGGCGAACGCAAGCCTCCGAAACATCATCGAATACGAGCGTGGCGAATGCGAACCAGACTGAGGCAGCGGTGGCAGGACCGATCTCGTGGGTCGACATCCAGGCGGGTCGATCTCCGTTTATTGCCGATCGAATCATACCAAATGGTGTCTTCGGCCCATTCGCCTTACTCTTTGATCCACACGAAAGTAAGAAGGGTCGAAGTGAAGGCGTGACACCTATGCTGCGATGGAGGAATGAACTATCAGATCGAATTCACAAAAGTAGTGCGGATGATGCGATGAGTGACACAAGTGAGGGCGTGGCGATCGATACTGACTCGGAGTCAGAAATGGGCCTCGAGTTACTCCTTCCTCAGCCTACCGCCTCAGCCACACGCGACATTCGAAGATCGACCACTCGTCGCGCATTATCACGCGCACCACTGACCGATGCGCAGGATGTTTCATCTACATTAGTCTATCCAGATATTGGAGGTGAGATGCTTTCCACGCACATGACGTTATGGAGTACAGCATGCCAGGTCGCTGGTGGTGAACGACAGATCTGCATACCGCCAATGTCGACTCTTATCGACATACTCCAGTGTGCTCTGAGTGTTACCGATCAGATTCGCAGATTGCACGAGCTTGGTGTGGTGCTCAAGTCGATTCGTCCTCAAGTAATTGTCTACAACTCAATCACCAGGGCATCGCAACTCCTCGATTACTCTCTAGCGAGTCTGTTAGATCGTGAGAGTTCTGGATGGAGTCGATCAGGTATATTGGATGTACCGGCTGCGAATTGGCACTGGATGAGTCCCGAGCAGACCGGCCGAGTACCGCGACTTGTCGACTCACGCACAGATCTCTATTCGCTTGGTATGACATTTTATGCACTGTTAGCTGGGAGTCCGGCGTTTCCTTTTGTTGATCCGCTTGATGTAATCCAAGGTCACCTGGCTGGAGAAGTTCGATTCGTGAATGTCGAGCCTGCAGAAAGGACTGATGGATCGACATTGGCACATGCTCGACATGGATGGGATATTTTTCAACGCGTCATATTGAAGTTGCTCAACAAATCAGTTGACCAAGGAGTAACAGGGA
Source organism: Asterella californica (assembly GCA_036924285.1). Taxonomy (NCBI): domain Eukaryota; kingdom Viridiplantae; phylum Streptophyta; class Marchantiopsida; order Marchantiales; family Aytoniaceae; genus Asterella; species Asterella californica. The sequence goes on along the minus strand of JAYKYS010000033.1, from coordinate 29,943 downwards.
GATATCAGAGTGCGCAAGGATTATTTCGAGATCTTGAGTATGTACTACATGTGTGCACAGGTGTGGTCGAGATGAATGCATCTTTCGAAATCGGTCGCACAGATCTCGAAGGAACTTTCGTTGTCTCTCAAAAGTTATATGGACGTGAAGCGGAAGTGCAGACCCTTCTATCCGCGTATCAACAACTCCTTCCACCTTATCAACGTGGACCTCAGCTTGTGTTAGTTGGTGGATTTTCAGGTATTGGCAAGACTGCTCTCATCGATTATGTGCACAAACCGCTCGTACTTGCACGTGGACGTTTCTGTAAAGCAAAGTTTGACCTTTATCGACGTAATACTGCGGTCATATTTGAAGCATTTCATTCGTTGATTACACAGACACTCGCTGACGAGGACGTCGATCAATGGAAAGCGGCGATCGTCAAGGCAATCGGTGGCATGTCACATGCACAACTACTTATCGATGCCATACCAGCCCTTGAGCTGCTTATTGGAAGAGCACCACCCTTAGGTCCGTTGCCACCTGCCGAAGCGAGTGCGACATTCAATCGTCTCTTCATTAGCCTTACATCGGCTTTCGCGACACCTGATCATCCACTCGTCATCTTTGTCGACGATAGTCAGTGGGCCGATACGATGTCTCTCTCATTGATTGCACTCCTTGTGCGGCAATCGCATCTCACCCTCATGCTAATCAGCGCATATCGGTCCAATGAAGTGAATCCACATCATCCGCTCCTCACAATGATACGTGAAGTGAAAGAGTACGAGCAGCAAGAGAGTATGATCTCTTCCAGCTCTGATGTGAAAGCTAACCCCAGACCACCAGCACCGCCGAGTCGTATTACAACGATCCTACTTGATCTGCTCGGGGTCTCCTATTGTACGGAACTTGTCGCGGATACATTGAGGTGTACACCAGCGCGAGCGAGACCGTTAGCGGAAGTACTCCATCGTCAGACTGTTGGATCACCCTTCTTCTTTCATCTCCTCCTACGCACTTATCATTCGTATGGCTGGATTCAATTCAATTGGGAACAGTGCGAATGGGAATGGAATCTCACTGCCGTACGCATGGATAAGATTGGTAGTCTCGATTCGGTTGTCGCATTATTACAAGCTCAAGTTTCATTGCTCCCACCGGCACAGCAACATCTACTCAGCTCAGCTGCTTGCATCGGCAATCGTTTCAGTCTGGAAACTATCAGTGTCGCTACTGAGATGACGCAGCAGCAGGTGGCACGCGTTGTGTGGCCACTCATCCTTTCGGGCTTACTTGTTCCACTCGGCAGTGCAGCTGATGTCTTCACACTCGCCGATGCTGATCCAAAGGATCTCATACCAGATGGCAGTCCTTCATCGAATTCATCCCTCGTTCTCACTCATCAACCAATCCTTTTTCGATTCTTGCATGACTCCGTACAACAAGCTTCGTACCAACTCCTACCAGTGACTGTTCGACCGAATCGGCATCTCGCGATCGCTCGACTGTTATACCAGCATGCTGTTAAATGCGACTTACTCGATCAGAGTGCTACGGATATTGTCGAACAGTTCAACGTCGCATTGGATCTCATTGTCGAGGCAGATGAGTTGAAACAAGTGATACACCTTCAACAACTCAGCGCAGCCAAGGCGAAGGCATCAACGACATTCGAGCGATGCAATCATTACTTCAAGGTTGCCAAGCAGCTATTGCAACGTCTCATGGAAATCTCGCATTTCACACTCCCATCATCCGTTGATACTCCAAACGCACAACCATTCGATCGTGACTTGGTCCTGCTGTACCTGAGTGTCGGTCGTGGTCTCACTGATTCATACTACCTGATCGGTGATTCTACCTCCGCCGAGTTTACAGGTCTGGAATTGCTTGAATTCGCGGAACCCGCAGTCAAGTGTGATCCAACATTGCTATCGGAACATGTAGCAGCGTTGGAATTGCTCATCACCGTCTATGCCGCGCAGAATAGTCGCATTGGTGATTGCATCGAGATGACTCATCGGTGCCTAGCCTTGCTCAAGGTTCCTCTCCTCGATCCGAACTCACCGGAAGGGCGACTTGTCATGGCACGTGATATGCGTGATTTGGTGGATGCACCTGATGCATTCAATGAGCAGAACCTACTAGTCATGAGGCTACTGAACTCAATTCTCGCAGTTGCGTGGATATCTGGTCGATTCGAACTACTCCACCGAGTTATTTGTACTATGATGGCACAAGCGTATGAATTTGGTGGGTCAATATATGGTGCGTGCGCTCTCATCTTCCTTGCCGGTTCGATGCGTCCTGGCGATTATTCAAACCTTGAGCATGAGTATCGTATCCAAGCTGAGCGTACTCGTGCGAGTGTTGTCGGGAAACAATTATTGGATCGCTTTGCACACTCACGACTCACCAGTGGTGAACTACGTGGGATCACAGTCGTTGCATTCTTTGCCGTTTGCGCCACTTGGTTTCAGCCATTCAGTGTCTCCGTTGCTGGACTGAGAGCAGCATTTACTGATTGTATCGAATCCGCTCAGTATGAATATGCTGCTTACTCTGTCGCACTTGGTGGTTGCTATCGGATCCACAGTGGCCAACCTCTTCTATCCTTGGAGACTTATCTACAAGATCACCTCGTTTCAGCAACTCGAGCCAGACGTGCTCAAGAGGTGGCTATGACACAGTATTGTCTACCATTCGTACAGAAGTTATTGCTCAAACGAACACACAATGAACCATTCACACTCCTTTCAGGTCAAGAGACAAATGAAACAAAGATGGCTCAGGAGTTATTCGATAGCTCGGTGCACCTCTGGTCTCACACCATCTTCAACTATATTCAGCAATATTTTTTTTACCGACAGGAATACGATAAGGTAGTCGAATTGACACCGATGATGAAGATTTTACGGGTTGCAATTGCAGGTCATCCAGTCATCTCGATCGACTACATGATCAATGGGATTGCACTCATGCGAAATATTCGTATCTCACCCGAGCTCATCACCGCCACACAGAAGCGAGTGAATGAGTTCGCATGCTCCTTCGATGATACGAGCAGTCCTCATGAACCTGAAATGAAGGCTGCGATCTCCTCAAATGATTCATTAGCTCAATTTCACGCGATTCGTGCCGATATTCAGTGGGCGATCAAGCTCTACATGGTGTGGGCCTCACAATCGCCACTGAATTTCGCCCATCGTCCACTTTTGCTCGAAGCTGAGTGGATGCGTCTACAATATTTCCTCGAAGGTCGTCGCGAATTAGGTGTCGTGATATCAGCTCGGTTGCGCCAGGCTTTTGAATTGGCTCGAATCGCTCGAATCACTCAAGACGTTGGTCTGGCGGCAGAATTGCTCGCACGATGGTATTTGCATATTTCCGCTCCCTTAGAAGCTTGGACGTATCTCTGTTTAAGTTGGGATGCTTACATGGAATGGCAATGTCCATTGAAGCTTCAACAGATGGCAATAGAATTCAGGCAAATTGATAGTCTACGTACGATACCAGGTGCAATGCAACATGAGATTTTCGGATCGACTGCTGTCGAGAACCCTCGTGCGCTCATTGAACCGCATATTGCTGATCAATCATTCCAGACCACACCAACAACCCTACCGCTATCAACGACTGTTGCAGCATCCAGCCTCTCGCCTCATGTATCCCTCCAATCGAGTGATGGATTTGCCCCGCTGGATCTCGACTTAGAGACGGTATTTCGCTTCATATCGAGTTCGAGTGTCGAAGTTGATCCGACTGTCGTACGTCATCAAACCATGGAACTCATGCTCAAGACTGCAGGTGCATCTCGTGGAGTACTGATACTCGAAGATCTTGATCGCAAGGATTGCTGGAATGTCGAACTCGCAGCAACTGTTGCCCCGATGCAGAATGCATTCAACAATCGCGAAGGTGGAGGTGCAACTTCTCCTTCTATCTCATCACCGAGCCACTTTTCATCTACATTGCATCAAGCCGAGATAAGTCAGCGAGATGATACCATGGACTTGTCCACGTCACACTCTCCTGCACCTGGGATCGGCTCAGCTTCTTCGTTTTTCACCTCCCCCCCACTTCCGACGAGCAAGATGACGCTTTCGTTTGAATTGCCATCAGATCGTTCTGACATCAGTTCCGTAATGCCGTTGCGCGTCTTTCAGTTTGTACTACAGTCACACGAACCGTGTCTCCTCACTGATGCATCAAAACTGCCACCTGAGTCGAGCTTAAGTGCACTCGGTCGTGATCCATACTTCGCACGGCATCAACCGAGATCCTTACTCGCATGTCCAGTGTTGAAACACCGAAGAGTGATCGGAGTTCTCTACTTGGAAAATGATTTCAATGAGCGCGCTTTTAACACAGCTCATATCCATTTGCTCCATCTACTGTGCTCTCAGAGTGCACTGAGCATCGACAACAATCGTCTCTTCGTTCGGCTTCGTTCCTCACTCACACGTCTCGAAGATCAGGTTCGTGAGCGAACAGGTGAATTGATGCAAAGAAATGAACAACTTGAGACCGAGATACAGGTTCGTCAACAGGCTGAGCAGGAGATGAGGCTTGCGAAAGATTTGGCAATACAAGCTGGGAATGCAAAATCAGATTTTCTCGCGACGATGTCCCATGAATTACGCACACCTCTGAATGCAATATTAGGCCTGAGTCGACTACTCTTATCGACAGAGCTAACCGAGGAACAAGAGAACTATCTCGTTCTACTGTCGAATTCATCGCATCTCCTCCTCACCATTGTGAACGATGTTCTCGACTACTCGAAGATCGAAGCTGGTAAGGTAGAATTGGAGCGGCAATCCGTCAACTTCCTCGATGTCATTGAGACAGCTGTGATGTTGTGCGCAGATCCAGCGTCGAACAAACGGCTCGACCTTACATATTGGGCCGATCCGATTGTATGTACAACCTACGAAGTTGATGTTACTCGAATTCAACAGATCCTATTGAATCTGCTCTCCAATGCAATTAAATTCACGAGCAGTGATGGAAGTATTCGACTCAATGTGACAGCGACTCCATTCGACACATCACAATCGATTGCACACGCTGATTATCTCACTTCCCGATCATCTTCTCTCGTCCAATCAACCAAACTAGATGCTGACACTGAAATGCAAGTCGATGATGTTGTATCTCATCTGCCACGTATGTCATCCGACTCTCGTGAATACATGATTCAGATTGAGGTACATGATAATGGTATTGGGATTGATGAAAACGATCAGTTGAACCTCTTTCAAAGTTTCCGACAAGCACGCAAAGTTCATACGACCTATGGCGGAACTGGACTTGGTTTGGCCATCAGTCGAAGGTTGGCTGAGGCGATGGGTGGCACAGTATGGTGTCGCTCGAAGGTTGGTGAAGGATCCGTATTCAGTGTTTCATTGCGGGCCAAAGAAGTTGTTACACCTCAGCAGATGCAGATGATGAATAATCCAGTGCATTTTCCACTTAGCGCACCTGGTGAGCTCACACAAGTGATGACAGTGGCGGAGGAGTTGCGGAAGCAAGCTCAACAAGAAGAATCTGGCTTTGCGTCAATGAATTTGCACCTTAGGAATCCGTATGGTCTGGGTGATGAAGACATTGGACTCCTCGGCAAATCACGAGTGTTATTAGTTGGTCAACATATGAAGAACTCGATGGATGTCTACTTGCGTCTTCTCTCAATATACAAATGTCATGTCGTGCATTTAACGGATATACAAGTAGCTAAGCAACAATGTCAAGTCAACAGCGACAATGGAAATCCTTATGATCTCCTCGTACTCGAGGAGAATGAAATATTGCGACTATTTGGACAGGATGGTGAATCAAGTGCAACGACTGCTCAATCATCAGATCCAACGGAATCCATAGGTCAGTCTCGAATTACAGGATTACGAGAGATTCAACGATCGTTCATCGAGGCTGGATGCTCGCGTATCCTCTGGTTTACCGATCGTCGCTATATTTCTTACAAGACATCACATGCACTTACCGGCTCGACTCTGAACACAAAGGTGGTTTCATCGGATGCACAAGTTGACTTGAATTCGTTACCTCCGCCTCTCTCACTTGAGAATGTACCCACACGCAAGTCCGAAGTCATGCAACTACCCGAGATTTCTATCGATTCGCCACCTCCACCGCCGTCTTTAAACATTTTCACCAATGCCAATATGTCACAATCGACATCCGTGCCAACACCCCGGACTACATCAATCCAAAGTCTCATTGGATACTTACCAAAGCCATTCAAGCATTCTGTATTTCTCGAAGCGGTGTTGAAGGAGCTACGTCTGGTTGGTCATCTACCTGCTGGGCCAGATACCTCCAGCAATATGACAAACGAGACGACGATCCAAGCATCAATGTCGCCGTATGATGATCGTGTGCGACAGATGCTTCTCCGCACTGCAACAAAGACCTCGGCTTCGCACTACTCAACCTTTGCCCCATCTGGTCGTACTATTTCAACCGGCGATCCATCTGAGTCAGTTTCATCAAACTGGGCTGAGCATTCTCAATTCTTACCATTGAGCCATGATCAATCAGGCATCAACCTCCCAGACAGAATTGCACAGTCTGCAACATCATCATCGACGGTAGCCCAGTCATCCCGGGATTCACTCTCCCATCAACCTACAGCAGAGCGAACCCGAATGGCGTATCGTATCGAACCGATCCAGCATGAAGTGCCAATTAACATTCTCCTAGCCGAAGATAATCTTGTCAATCAAAAGATGATGCTAATGATGCTGAAGAAGCTCGGTTATTCTCAAGTTCTGCTCGCGACGAATGGTGAAGTATGTGTTGAACTGGTCGACCATGAAATCGCCGCTGGTAGAGGTGAGATGCTTGTCGTACTCATGGATGTATCAATGGAGCCAATGGATGGGTTAGAAGCGACTCGAATCATTCGTCAACGAACGAACGCGACTCCTAACCAGTCGATTCAGGTTGCTGCTTCTGCTATTACATCACCGAAAGATACGATCTCCATCCTATCATCCTCCTCCACACGTGATCAACGTGCATCATCAAGTACCTCTCTGCTATTTCCTCCCTATATTATTGCTCAGACAGCTGCAACGTCAGTAGAGATGAGTCATCAATGTATTTCCGCTGGTATGAATCACTTTCTTCAAAAGCCGATCCGACTTGATGCCTTGGTCGTTGCACTGCGAATGGCATATCAGGCACTCAAATTGAAGCAACGACAACACTTGGAGACGACATCGTCGGCTGCAATGGACGAATAGTTCGTCTATTGCAGCTCTACTCAATGTATTGGTGTTAGCTGTTGGCACTAGGATGCTTCCATCTGGATCTTATCGGGAGGAGGCCTGCATCTCTTTCAGCTTGCGATAGACACTCGCGCGGTTCATCGAGCCCAGTCCACTATACCCCGCCAAGTCTACACTGAATGTTACCGAATCCAAGCATCCTCAATTATTGAAGAATTGTTTATTTAATTGTTATTTTGTTCACACGCACTTGTTTCATCTTTGTTTGCTGTGGGTGGCAATCATGATGCCATTTGAGTGTGCTTCGATCCACGCTGATTTTGATGCGCACAATGGCTGCCACGAGAAACTGTTCTTCATTTTTGTCCGTGGCGCTCAAAAAGAAAAGCACCCTGCGTTTTTGCCAAGTCAAGCAAAAGCATACTCAAAGACAATCAGAGAAAGAATGGTGTACACATTCGCTCCTCTCGCAAATCAGGCTTCCACTCCTCTTTATCACGCCTCTTTAAATGCCCAATAACCCCAATAACCCGTTAATTTTCTCGATTCTCGCTAACCCAATTTATTTTGCCGCTTTCTGATTTTGAGGTCGAAACAGTTCGGAAATATGTGTTGGTAAGGAAAAATGACGGAGAAAGTGAGGAAGATGGAGTGGGAGAGTGGATGATGATGTCGCTGCTGTTGTTGAGTTGGAGGTTGCAGACTTCACTCTCCCTTTCCGTTCCCTTTCCTTTCCCTTTCTTAATAAACAATCGTACTCGCATATACAAATTTCTCACTTTCAATCTCTTTCCATTCCCCTAAACACATCATATTCACTGCTCTCGCAATCTTCATTCCACCAAGTAACAACCATCTATCCAACTCAGGATAAAGTCTTCCTAACGTATGTAAGATCGGAGGTTCATCGTCCTCTTTTGTGTGTGTCATACAGTGAGAGCGGATTGAGTAAGAGATCAGGTGCTTCCATGCAATACGACATGATGAAATGGAATGACCCATCTCGTGGATACCGGTGTCGTAGGCGCTGTTAAAGGAGGAGAAGGGAGGAGAGAAGTGTGGTTACAAGAAATGCGATTTGACTCGACTCATTCTCACTCACTCATCTCCTGTCATCCAACTAACACAATCTTCCCCTTCTTATCCACAATCACATGATGTTTAAATTCTCCATCCTCTAATGTCGCTTGAATCGTTTTCCTTCTTGTAATACCCAATGCAGATTGGTGGAGAAAATCACATTCTTCGATGTCGGATTTCGTCATCTCTCGGACAGAGTAACCGAGCTTCTCACCTTCCTCGATAGCAGCATTAATAACTTCATCCGATAATGTACCGATCCACATATGTCCTGACTCTCTCGTAACAAATCCTAATGATGTGTACAGTGAGTTAGCTGTGATGTTCGCTGAGATCTGTATCAGACGGATGGATGTTGCACCATGTCTCAATGATTGTGCGATAATCTCTCGAATCATTTTACGACCGACTCCTTTCTGTGTAGTTGCCCACTTTACACTCCATGGACCACACCCGACAGCGCCTCCGATGATATCATCCTCACTGTTGAATGCTGATCCTAGAATCTCCCCTGTCTTGCGATCGACTGCGATCACGCTTGCATCGTGTGCGATACAGAATTCTGTTAGTTTCTGTGTCAACGATAGTACAGGGAACTCCAATCTCAATCCAACAGACGAGTTAAAGGTATTGAATGAAACATGCATCTGTTGTGCTATCTCAGCTGAATCAGATGGAACAGCTGGACGGAGGAGAATATCAGAATCGGATGCTTCGAGGGATGGGGATGGTGAGGGTGATGGTGCTGATGCAGAGGATGGGGATGTTGCAGATTGTTGTGCCGCAGCAGCCTTCCTCTCCACAATCTCTCTCCATCTCCCTTCCAATCCATCCTTCGATGTTTCCTGTAGTCCATGCTTCTTATTTAGTGCAGATGAATAGATCTTGTATGCGACGGCACCACCGGCTGCGGTGGAGAGGAGGAGTGAGAGGAGGAAGGTACGAGGGGAGATGATGGGATTGGTTGTGAGGGAGGTGGTCGATGAGGAGAAGGAGGACATGTTGAGAGAGTGCGCGGATGATGTGATTGAAGCAAGTGACTGTGAGGATTGTAGATGGAGTATGTGAGAGTAATTGTATTTGCAGTAGTGGATCGCAGCTTGAACGGATAATGGACGCTTATGTGCCAGACTGGCGTCTGGCTAGTGAGTCGTGAGGATGTTAACGGTCGACTGCAGTTGACAAGAGAACATTGTGTACGCGACAGAGTTGACACAATGTTCTCTTGTCGTGCATGTTGCCTTCCTTCGTCCCTCCTCTTTGAATTTTGTCATTCTCACCTCCTCGATCACTGCATTGCGAGGATGTCATACAAGATCTACGCTCACACTTGATACGGCTATGCGAATGGCAGAAGCAGCAAATGAAACCAAACGAGTGGAAATGGAAGAGAGCTGCTGCGGCAGCACTGCGACAAACCTCACAACCACATTGTCACGCTGCCGATGCAATCTCTTCTTCGCCCGACCAATCATACCAGCGCCACTGCAAAGCACTAGCACCTCGACCAAAATTTCCACCAACAGCAGCAGCAGCAGCAGTGGTAGTTCCTCATCATTCTCTTCGATCTCCGAGTCGCATCAACATTTGCTACTCGTCGGAAGGCCACGTGATATTATGATTCGTGATAGTGATGTAAATGGACCGATGATACGCCGAATCAAGAACGCTGTCGAACCGATCGTACATGCTGTGCATGCATTAACGTCAAGAGTCATCGATTCACGTCAGCCAATCAAATGTGTATCATACGGCACCGGATCGATTCATTAAAGCACTACAATTGATCGCGAATGCTGGTCGCAGAGTGCGTATTCTTCGTTTTGACTCGCCATGGAATCAACCTTTCTCAACTCCTCTCAATGGTTTACCCTTACCATCAGCACGAACGACTTTCACACATTCGAACGACTTTCATTGCCAGACGATCTACAAGAGTTACAATTCGCTTTCAAAGGCGTATTTCTGATAATTTCATCACCCATTAAATCGTGCCATACTACCATCTGCACTTCGCATTCTTCGTCTACCGAGTGGCTATCGTCATTCCTTGCACGGTATTATCTTACCACCTCAACTCACAATATTTGGCGTTTGGCGATTCGAGCCTATGCCAGATGATAATGCACTGACGTCAGTCACTACGAATGAAGTAGAGGATGCGAATGGACGATCACAATCCGTTGCCACTGCCGATTGCCTGTCGCTACCATCATCACCTTGGCCTACTTCGCTGACCACACTCGAATTGCATGGATCATTACGTGCGCTTTCGTGTAATTGGTCGCCTCCACCAAACTTGACTCGATTGGTAGGTGAAGCTCTGCGCACTTGTGAACATCCACCTCCTGCTCTTCAATTACCACCAGGTGTTATCTCACTCGAACTACTGGACCCAAGATCAACTCGAACTACCGTCAAGCCTACAGGAGTTGCTATTGGTGTCAAGTATTTGCATCATTTCAATATTACTGGTTGGTCGTCGAAGATACAGCGATTGATATTTCCACAAATTGTGAAAGGCAGTTTAAGTGAATTGCCTCGTTCACTCCGATTCCTCAGCCTGCACTACGAATGCAATTCTTTGGGAGCTTTGGCATGCCTAAGCGTTGGAATGAGTTACCTTGAACTCTTGGAGGAATTGGAATTGTATCTGCATATGGATGATATTGCGCAGTTGGATGCAGCCGCAGTGGCGTCATTGATTTTACCTGCTGGTCTCACTCGATTGACTCTCGGTTGTCCATTTAATTCCGCTTTTCAACTTCCATCTTCTCTCCCTCGTTTGAACTATTACAGTCTCCCTGATACCAGTCTTGAGTGTCTTCAAGGATTTCATACATGGCCAGAAAAGTTAACAGAGCTCGTGATTGGACTCGGCTGCTGCAGTACCAGCCGACTTAGAGGAGACGTCGAACAGTGATCGTGAAGAACCACAGCGACAAGAGTTAAATGGATGGAGCCATCTGTCTGAACATCGTCACATTGGTAGTACCGCCACCTTAATCCCTCCTCCCACAGAGAGTCGACTTCGTCTTCACTGGCCAAGGAATCTGCAACATCTACGTTTTCTCTGTTGTCATCCATTCTTTTTAGGTTGTGCTTGCTCGCGCAATTGGTCTTCACTCGCACCTGGATTGAGTGAACTCACTCGACTCACTTCACTACGAATCGATGAATGGAGATGGCAGCATAATGGTGAACAAAACCTACGCAATAACACACAGCAGATGAAATTGCAGAATCGCATACGACGACTGTTTCATACCGAATTAATATCTTCAGATCGTGGTGTTGCTAGCGTTGCGTCGTTGTCGAACACGTGTGATTGTGTGAGGAATATTATTCACATCGCTTCGAGCCTTCGAATTGGATCGAATTACAGCGTAAGTATTGGATGGATTATTTGAGTCATCATCCACTACCATCTGAGTCATTCGACCACTGTCGCTGCGCGTTATTCGTACAATGAATTTCCCGAATATCGACAACAGCAAGCACGTACAATGAGTCACTGTGCCGTGTGTGCGGAGATTGAATATGACAGCAGCGCTGCGTGAGAAGTTATTGTTAATGTTTGACGCATAAGATAGCGGAATACTCAGGCATAGGCATTCTGAGGAAACACTTGCACGTATCAACATCGCTCGGTTCCTATCAGAATAGGTTTGATAGAATGTTTAATTGAGCAACTAGGCAAGACATCAAGATTGGAATAGTGTGATCAACAGAGCGTTGTGGTCGCTTTTGATTGCGCTGTAATGGGATTAGGGTTATAATTATTCATGTTCTATGGGGACGATGTTAGCTGAAGGCGCGAGGCGTGCCAGCCATTTCTTCTGACAGTCACTTTTTGTGACTTCAAAGCTTTTATCTTCAAACTAGCAGCTGCAGTGAGTGTGAGAGTGATGAGAGATGATCTGTCAATGAGGAAGGGGGGTAGGAATCGTGACTCGATGATTCACACTCTTTCAATCCTTGCGCCCAGTTCGACGATTTCTCTCAACACGCGTCTGTCGCACACTGGCTTCATGCTGCCATCTGCAATCGTGTTATACATCTGCGTCTGTATCCTATCAACACCTATTCTGATCAATGGGGTCTCAGTTGTGGGTTCGTCCAATATCGCGAGCTTCCTTCCATTTTCAACAGCGACACCAGCCCCAAATGCAGTATGTTCCCATTCGTTAAATTTATGTGGCGATGCCGTTCACTTGATTGGAGGATTAGGAAGTGGAGCCAGACAAGAGGTGAGAGCAGCGGAGAAGATGAGTCGGCAGCGAGAAGGATCGGATATCAATGCAGACACCACCGTTCGATGGACAACCTTTAAAGCACAAAATCTGATTCATTCTCATCTCATCATCTCTTGTTCTTCTTCTCTTCTTTCATCCTTCTTATTTTCTCTTCCTCGTCACAGGTGTATACCTTGGATGGCAGTTATGGTAGTGAAACGTGGACGACAGGGACTTCGATTCCATTTGCAGCAAGGTATCAACATCAGACATTAACATTACCGAATAATCAGATGTTAGTCTTCGGAGGGATCGGCAGTGGACAAACGTTAGGTGATCTCTACATCAATTCGCATTGTGTGGATGGAGGGAAATGGAAGGATATTTCACCCTCACCGCTGGTTGTCACACGACAGGGAGGAGTGATGTTATGGTTCAATAATGAAGTCGTACTACTGGCTGGTACGGTAAATGCAGGATTGACCAATGCGATTCATACATTACAGTACAATCAGACAGCACAGACGATCACGAGTTCAATATGGAAACAAGTGACAGCAACAGCTCCGTGGACTGCCAGGAAATGGGCGAATGCTGTTGTATTCAATCGTGCGATATATTTAGTTGGTGGATACAACGGTGGTACGCCTGATCTGAATGATGGTCAGTTGAGGCGAGAGCGAATGAGAGTCAAGTCGATTCAATTTTCTCATTTCTGATCAATCTCTCTCACTCTTTTCCCCTCTGTACTTCCTTCTCCTTAGTTTGGTATTGCAGAAATATTGCATCGAATATTTGGATTCAGTTGCCAAATGGACAATTCGGAGGAAGAAGCGGTGAGTCAAAATGACGCTTGTTATTCTTTGATGTGTTGTCTGTGCGTCTGTTCGTTTCTCATGTCAGCGGATCTCTGTTGTGTAGGTGCTGCTATGGCTGTATGGGGGCAACAGATTGTTTTAATTGGCGGCAACTCACCGTTAGTCAAACGAAATGATATCTGGTCATATCGATATTCAGGAACGACGAATGGATCATGGACGCAGGTTACTGGAGATGGAAAGTTTGTTGGCCGCGAATATTTTGACATGGTAAACTACAGAGGAAGACTCGTATTTGCTGATGGGGAAAGTACAGGTGTTGCTAATACAGTTTATGTATCTCCTTCAACGAGTGAAACTGAACTTACTGTACCCGATCCACCACAGTTCGCATTCAAACCTCATCCCTCATCACCTCTACCATTCACATCACGATCACTATTCGCATGTACTGTATGTAAGGATTCGATCAATGTCATCGGCGGCATGTCGAATTTAAATGCCGGTATTGGATTGAATGAAGTCTGGAGTATGAATGATCGATCATGGACCAAGCAAGGGAATGCACCTTTTACTCCTCGCAGTAGTATCGTCGGGGTAACTTTGCCTAACAATAATACAATCATAGTAGGTGGTGATAAGGGCAGTGCAGTCTTCTCGAATGAAGTCTGGGTGAATAGTGAGTGTGTCACCGGAAGTTGGTCCTTACAACCATCTATGTCATTTCCAACACCCCGAGCTCAACATGCGATGGTCTACTTTCAGTCTCTCATTGTCGTCATTGGAGGATCAAATTCCACCACAAAGTTCAATGATGTCTGGTCATTGAAATACACTACAGGAATACTCGATCCATCCTGGTCAAAGCAAAGTGATGCGCCATTCGTGCCGAGAGTGTTTCATGCAGCTGTGGTCCATAATAATGTACTGTATGTCACTGGTGGATTCGGTGCAAGTAATCTCGATGATATGTGGTTTCTGACTTCAATTGCGAGTCAGTGGCAACAGGCATATAATGGTAATTACAGTCCACGACGTGGTTTTGGATTGAGTGTATGGAGGGATGGACTGATACTCAGTGGGGGAACAGCAGGTTCGAATAATTACTTGGGTGATACCTGGCATTTCGGTGCGAGTACAGAGGCGCCGAATGGATTCTGGACTCAATTGACTGCTTCAAATCCATTCTCAGCGAGATCAGGAGTTGGACTAATTGAGTATCGAGGCGAGTTGATATCAATATCAGGTCAGGGTTTGAGTACCCCACCCGTTACCGATACGCAGGATATCTATTGGAGTGGTCCTGTATCAGCTAATTACACCTTCAACCTTCATCCAACTGCACCTGTTGGCAGTTTTTCACCTCGCTACGGTCATGGTCAAGTGTCATGCGGAGGTGAGTTACATGTACTCGGCGGTTTCGATGGCACTATATATTATAATGATATTCATACACTCGCTCGTAATGGTAGTGGAATCGAAGTCTGGAGTAAGGCGACTGCAAATTCAGTGTGGGGAGCGAGATATTATCATAACGTTGTCAGTCTGCCTGATGGTACTCTCCTACTCACAGCTGGTCGAAATTCGACGAATACAATGTATGATGTCTATGTAAATAGTCAGTGTGTCAATAGTTCAACATGGCAGTCGCTCGGTGCCGCACCATTCATTGAGCGACGGAGTGCTGCAATGGTCTACTTTCAGGGATCAGTCCTCATATTCGGAGGAACAAATATGATGAGTATATCCATGCGGGATCAGTGGTCACTCGCATACAATAGTAGCACTCGGACATTCGCATCACAGTGGACCTCGCATGGGGATGCAAATTGGGGATCGCGTTCGCAGCATTCCGCATGCACTTTTAACGGGAGCGTGTTTATGATGGGCGGTTCATCGCTTGACTCACAATTTGCGATGTGGAGATTGAATACATTAGGCGGAATCTGGACTGAGTTAACTTTATCATCATCACCATCAAAGCGATCTGGAGCAGTAGTCGCTGTTTGGAATGATGCAATTGTTTTAGCTGTTGGATTCGGTGGAGTGAACAGATTTAATGATGTCTGGTCGTATTCACTATCAGCTGATGATCCAAGTATAGGTGAGTGGAAGATCGTAAATGCGACTTCACTATTTCTTGGTCGATCTTCTTCTGGTCTGGTGAATCATGAAGGCAGACTCGTACTGATTGGAGGATCAGTACTGACTGGAGGATCAGAGGTACAGGTACCGCAGCGTGATGTCTGGATTACGGAGACAGAACCAATTACTGTCATACCTGCATCATCATCCAGCAGTAGCAGTACTGGAGTCAGCATCAGTAGCAGCAGTAGTAGTTCAGTCATTAGTTCAAGTTCACTCGTTCCATCATCGTCATCAGCAGCTGTATCATCCTCCTCATCTTCAGTATCATCCTCATCGTCGACAGCTGAATCCTCCTCATCAACCGCCGATTCGAGTTCGCCATCATCATCTGCGATCAGCAGTAGTTCAGAAGTCAGTAGTTCGAGTGCAATAGAAAGCAGCAGCAGCAGCAGTAGCAGTAGTTCTAGTTCCTCTTCTTCCTTTTCATCATCATCTGTAAGCGGTAGTTCAAGTTCCATCAGCAGTAGCTCGTCATCTGCTTCCACTTGGTCTAGTTCATCCTCTTCCTCTTCGAGTAGCAGCATTGCAAGCTCATCTTCCTCATCTTCTTTATCCTCATCGTCGACGATAACTGATTCCTCCAGTAGTTCATCCTCTCCTTCTTCGACTGCGTCCTCATCCACACTTGATTCAAGTTCCTCCTCCACTGCCGTATCGTCGTCATCAGCATTATCAAATTCAACAGCCGATTCCTCCTCGTCATCCTCTTCAACTGGTGAGGTGATTACTTCCTCCTCCTCATCGAGTGGCGTTGGACTGGATAGTGATGTTGATGATCGCAGCAGTAGTTCAAGTCACGTCGGTCTGATTATTGGTGTTGTTATTGGTGGATTCCTCTTCCTTCTTCTATTACTTTTGCTGGTACTCCTTCTTCTTCGCACACGTGAGAAGAAGAATGTCGCTGCAGTGCAAGGTCGAATGGTCGATGCACCCGCAGTGTCAGCGGTACCACTCACAGGTGCGGGTGCCTCACATGCGGATGGTGCAATACCACAGGCACATCCACGTTATGCACCGACATCGAATGAGAATCCACAATCAGGTATTGAACTTGCTTAAGATACATGGAAAACATCTCGACTCGGATGCAATAACCCTAATAACTCTAATTTAATTGATTTTTTCCTTTTCTTCTGGCACCCAACTTTCCTCTTTTGCTGCTCATTCTCTCCTCTGTCACAACAAGGGCATACAAGGCGATTTCTTCTTGAATTGGTAAAATTGAGGGTATTAGGAATTGGTGTTTGAGTGAGTCCGTGTTATTCGGTTCGAACAATTCGGGCCATTAGTGTCCCATCACTCAGTTCTTCGAACTGAGCGAGGTTATTAGGGTTATTACTTGACGGCCTGAAATAGGAGTCGCCTGAATCACTCCCTTCTTGTGTTACACACATCTGACGAATATATTTTGCTTTTCAATATTCGAATATGATTGACGATTGTATATCACTTTCTTATCTTCGCTTCGCACTAACTTGATTTGCCCTGCAATATCTGACCTCATAATTTGGATTCGTCGTTAATGGCGATCAAACATCCACTCCTCTCGATGACGCGACATCGGCAGCGGCATCAATTTGACCTTTACGACAGCCTCCCGATTCTCTCATTTGTGAGGGGGATGCAAATACTGGCAAAGACCGGACATGAAGACCTTGAACACTTGACACTTGAGAACAACAGGCTCGCAATAGACATGTTCGTCACTTTTGCATGCTTGCTGAACATGTTCATGAGAGTTGCAACCTTTTCTATCGAAAGCACGCTTGATCACGATATGAATCGATACCTTCCTCCTATCGATAGAACGTTTCTCGATTGTCCATAGCGCTTCTAGATGCCATGCTATCGTACAGATCAAGTTCTATTACTATCGATACTTATCGATAGAAAGGTTGCAACCCTACTACATTTTCTGACATTTTCGGGGATCATCCTGCCAAGTTGGTCATGGACCGGCTGTTGTACTGTCAGCGACGCTCAACCGTTGGTATCCTAGCAACTATACGGAAGCACTAGCACTTGTATGCTCGAGGAATGAATGAGATCTGGGCCAGCAAGGTCCAAATTAGGTCCAAATCAGGTCCAAATTGGGATAATAAACGGGCTAATCTGGTCGGCGCTCAGCCATCGCGCGCCGAGATTCAGCAAGAATTCAGTAAGATTTGAATGGCACACTTCGACTGAAGGTCAGGGCGATGCACGCACACCGATCCAGTCGCATACCAAAGCACATCCACTCACCTTGGAAATCGTTCACGAGCATCCAGCATCCTCCTTTCCTCATGTTGCCCCAAAAAAGCACACTCGCTGAGATCCATCTTATTTGCTCACTATGTTTCTTTGTCCTGTTGAATTTGGTGCACATCATTCAGCCACAACCATCATGTCCGCTGCTTCATCTAGTCCCTCCAGCGATCCTGCTGCAGTCACCACCACTCCTCCTCCTCATCGTTACAAGATCTATGAAACCGAAGGTTTCCCCTACCCAACCCGCATTCGCGTTGCGCTAGCCGAGAAGAACCTCACTCACCTGATCGAGTTCGTCCCGCTCCAGCTAGCCGGAAGAGCCGAGCATCGCGAAGCCAAACATACAGCGAGAAATCCGACTGGGACAGTGCCGGTGCTCGAGCTCGAGGACGGCACCATGCTCAGTGAGGTAATGGCGATCACCGAGTGGATCGATGCATACGATGGGAAGCCATCAGCGCTGACAGGGCGTAACGCACGTGAGCGTGGTCTGACCGCAATGTGGCAGCGTCGAGCGGAGGCGATGGTGATGGATTGCATCGCTCAGTATTTCCATCATGCCACGCCTGGTCTCGGTCCGGAGAATCAGAAGCACAAACTACCACAGTGGCCGGCTCGCGGTGAGTGGGGCCTCATCAACCGCGATCGTGCATGGGCCGGAATGCGTTTCATGGATGAGCGACTCCAGCAATCGCCATTCCTCGCCGGTGACGAGTTCAGCGCGGCTGACATCGCGCTGCTGGGTGGACTGCATTTTGCGCGCATCGCCGGAGTCGGTGTGCCACCTGAGTGTACGACACTTATTGCATGGAACAAGAAGAACTATGCGATCAAGTATCCGCCGCACAACCCTTGGGAGCCACCGGCAGACCACGTCCTCGTCGCACCGACAGAGCCGCTCTATCCGGCACCGCTACCGTTGGCAAAATAGAAGAATGTAGCACGAGCATCCTCAGAGCTGCAGCATCATCTCCCTTCACTTCTGCTGCATCAAAAGCCTCATACTCTGTCTTCTTTAGCTGGCTGAACATCATTCACTTCTTCACTCGTGGCGCTGGGCAGCAGCATGCATCACACCACAGCGATTCCTCGGACGAGCATCAAGATCGAAGCATTTCACGATTGAATTTGATGAATGATAAAACCGTCATTCTCCCGACCAAATCAGCGCAGTTGGTACTGATCCACTGAAGCTTGCACTGATGAACTGTAGCTGGCTTGCAATTTTGTTGTGTCAAAGAGGCCCACCAAAATGGTGCCAACGCCTGTCGCATTCAAAGCGGACTGACTAATGGTAATGAACTGGTATGACAAGCAACAAAATTGTAATAGGTGCGACGAGTATTGATGGTGTCGAGACTGTGATTGGCACAAGTTGCTGTTCTGCTGGCATTAGACGCAATTGAAAATGGCGCAACTCGAATCTATTGGAACCTTTGATAGAATTAGCTAGTTGATCGCAATGAGAGTCCAATAGTGTTGTTTGAAAACATGCGAACACGAGCAAGTCTCAATATATTTTATTGTCAAATATTATTAGTTTCGATATTATTACCGCAAGATCTGCACTCCTTCAGCTATGGATAGCTTTTGCCAAGAGCCACCCACGGTCAGACTGACGCAATTAGGATGACATCAGTCAGCAGAGCCTAAAACAAAAAACATGTCTGCCAGATGTAGAGAGTCGTCTAGGCTAGTGAGTGTCTCAATAGTGTGAGTGTATGTGATTGAGTGTAGGACGAGGGTGAGTGAGAGCGAGAGTACACACGAAAGAGTGAGAAGCAAGCATGCTGAGCGAGGAGAGAAACGAGTACAACGAAACGGGTAGAAAAACGCAGGGGAAACGAAAAGGTGAACGTTTAACGTGTTTGAGACAAGTGTGACAGTCGAGCTGTTACAATCCACCCCTGTTGGAGTAGACTCAGTCCTCTGAGTGATCAGTGGTACTCGTAGACCACCTCAGAATACGAATTCGGGGTTTTGGTGTGAAGAGCGTCTAAGACGGGAAGAGCGTCTTAGACGAGGATGTTCGCGAATGTTCGAGAATGTTCGAGAATATGGATGATGGAGGGACGTAATATGTTCGGGAGTGTTCGGGAAGGTCCGAGAAGGTTCGAGAATGTTCGAGAAGATTGTTCGAGATTGTTCTGGACTATTCGAGAACATTTGAGAACTTCGAGATAGGGTCACCTATGGTGCTCAAGAGTGTTCGAGGGTGTTCGAGAATGATCGAGATGTTCGCGAAAGGATGTTCGCGAGTGGCGCGCGCCATAGGAATATTCGAGAAGATCGCGCGCTGTCGGCGCGCGCTGACTTGTTGTACATTGCTGCAGGGCGATCGATGTCCAGGTAAGCTTGTCACAATTCAAACAGTTTTCAACTGCAACTCTGTACCATCTTCATCTAACAGTCCGTCACCATGAGGACAGCTGGTGTGTCGAGTCTTCTTCTCTCCGTAGCCAACTAGTGACAGGTGAAGTTCAATCATCTCCTTATGGCAAAGTTCCGCTGGGTTGATTGTTCTTCGTATTCCACCTAGGGAAGCGCCAGGACTTGAGAAGAAGCTGATTGCCTTCGGCATGAGCACACCGGCCGATCATAAGAAAAACAGAAGAAGGTTGGAGACTGTTGGATTGGGTTCCTGATTGCCTTAATAAAACTTGGTTCCTGTTGCCTATAAAACGTAAGCTAACCTTGAGCAAGTTAGCTACGAATATTAACAGCCTTGAGCAAGCTAGTTAATATCATGGTTCCCTTAGCCTTTAAACAGTACGATGACTCTAGTACTGGGTTCCTGATGCCTTTTTGAGTGTTAAACGATGGTTCCTGTGGCCTTCTGATACTGTGTGGCAGCAGTATCAATAATAATAACGAGATTCCTTGTAATCATTGGTACCTGTAGCCTCAATCAAAAATAAAACTGAGCCTGGCAGGCATGGTTCCCTGGTGGCATATTTAAATAACGATTCTTCAATCGTGGTTCCTGGTGGCTTAAAACTTTGGTTCCTGGAGGCATGATTGGTTCAATGATGGCATAATCAAGTCCTGCCGGGCGATGATGTAAATACCTCACAGTAATAGTTGCTGTTGAGTAGATGGTTCCTGATGCCTGATCATTCCATTATTCTTAAGAATCGTAGGAATATCAGAACGCGGTGATTCGATGGTGATTCGATGGTTATTCAATGGTACTATAATTCGATGGTTCGATGGTTCGATGGTTCGATGGTTCGATCATGGTTATTCGGTGGTTTATTCGAGGGTGTATT
Organism: Asterella californica; assembly: GCA_036924285.1. Lineage (NCBI taxonomy): Eukaryota > Viridiplantae > Streptophyta > Marchantiopsida > Marchantiales > Aytoniaceae > Asterella > Asterella californica. Next base: position 8,905 of record JAYKYS010000033.1, on the reverse strand, counting down.
CGATGATGGTTCAGTGGTGGCGATTCGTTGGTAATCGATGGTGCGTAACGATATTATGCTTGTTTACGAAGGTATTCGCTGATCAGAGATTGAGCGTGGTCAAGGTTACTAGCTGGTTCCCAAGTGGCATCGTAAGATGGAAATCCTTTCCATTCCACGAGGTATTCGGTGCGTGTTCGTCCACCACGAAGCTTGTGGGTGCGACGATCGAGTATTCGTGAGACTTCATATTCAATCTCTCCATCCTCAAGTACTTCAGGTGGAGGAGGAAGAGAAACTTGGGAGCGATGTGGTGCAAAGGAGGAGGATTCTTGGACTGGTTTAAGCTTCTCGGTGTGCTGTACCGGGTGGATCTTCAATTCTGGTGGTAGGGCGAGTTCATAAGCGACTGGCGATACAATCTTGACGATAGGGAATGGACCAAGATACTTGGGAAGAAGCTTTGAAGTCTTGTCTTTGTGTAAGAATCGTAAGTGAGCGGTGGAAAGGAGGACGCGATCACCGAGCTTGAATTGTACATCACGGCGATGCTCATCTGCATACTTCTTCTGTCGTTGTTGTGCAATCTGTAGGTGTTCAGTGGCTTCTTTGATCTGTCGATGAAACAGTTCAGTTCGTTCAATGGCTGTTGGATTGGTACAATCAACCTTGGACTTCATGGCTTCCGTGAGAGGAAGGTGAGGTTGTTGTACGTTATTCATTTGGAACGGTGTCAAGTTCGTTGATGCTTGCTTCGAATTGTTGTAAGCAAACTCAAGGGCAGGAAGGTGTTCATCCCAATCAGATTGATCGGAGCCAACATAATGTCGTATCATATCTTCAAGAGTGCGATTGGCACGTTCAGTTTGGCCATCAGTTTGTGGATGATAAGTGGTACTCATAGCAAGCTTAGTACCCCAGATCTTCCATAGTCCCTGCCAAAAGAGAGAAGTGAAACGAGGATCGCGGTCGCTGACTATACTAAGTGGCATACCATGGTGTCTGACTACTTCTCTGAAGAATAGCTTGGCTAACTGTGGTGCAGTGACGGCAGTGACACAGGGAATATAATGGACCATCTTAGTGAATCGACAAACTACAACAAAGATGGCATCATAACCATTTGGAGTACGAGGTAGCTGTGTAATCAGATCCATACTGACAGAACACCAAGGTCGTTCCGGGATTGGTAATGGACGTAGTAAGCCAATTGGTGCTTGGTTACTTGGTTTATCTCGTTGGCATTGAAGACAAGTGGTGACATATTCTTTGACTTCCTTATCCATAGCGTTCCAGTAGAACTGGCGCTTGACAAGTTCCAGAGTCTTGGCTGTACCTAAGTGCCCACTCGTGGGAATGTCGTGGCATTCATGCAGAATATCTGCTTTCAGAGAGAAATCGGTGGCCGGTACAACGGTGCGACCATCCCGATGAATGATCCCGTCAGAGTCTATTGTATATTCAGAGTATTCCTGAGGTTTGCTTAGAATGGATTGACAGAGTGGATCTTTGGTGTAAGCCAGGAGCAACCTTTGAACCAAGCTGATCGGTGGTACGGACGATGATGTTGCGAGGGCAATGATCGAAGAGTTCTTCGACATGTCATTGACTGGACGATGGTCGGGGCGGCGAGAAAGAGCATCAGCTACAACGTTCTTCTTGCCTTCTTGGTATTCAATGGTGTAGTCGAATTCAGCAAGTTTCTCCACCCACCGAGTCTGACGTAATGAGAGGTGTGGTTGAGTCTTCAGCCACTGAAGAGAGTGGTGATCAGTGAGAACACGAAGAGTGAAAGGGTTACCATGAAGATATTGTCGCCAGGTTGTCATGGAAATGATGATAGCAAGAAGTTCCTGTTCATGAACAGGGTAATTCAATTCGTGTGGATTCATCTTCATGGAGAGATATGCAACTGGTCGAAGGCCGTCACCCTGATCTTGGCAGAGAGTAGCACCGATTGCATAACCGGATGCGTCAGTGATGAGTACAAATGGTTTCGATGGATCTGGAAGTATCAAAACGGGTTTCTTCATCATGGCATCCTTGAGTCGTTGGAAAGCTTGTTGCTGTGGTTGATTCCATTCAAACGGTGTATCCTTATGAAGCAATGCCGTAAGTGGTGCTGCAATGGCACTGAAATCTTTGATAAATCGGCGGTAAAATCCACAGAGACCAAGAAATGAACGAATATCGTCGACCTTAGTTAGTGCGGGCCAATCTCTGATGGCATCGAGCTTCTCTGTCAGCATGTGGAGACCATCTTCATTGATGCGATGTCCGAGAAACTCTACTTGGCGTTGATAAATCTCGCACTTACTCTCTTTGGCATAGAGTTTGTGTTTACGAAGGGCGTCAAGAACTTCTTTGACGTGACGTTGGTGTTCTTCAAAGGTCCGGCTATAAATGAGAATATCATCAAGGAAAACGATGACCGTACGATCAAGAAATGGACGAAGGATTTGATTCATAAGGTGCATGAAAGAAGCAGGGGCATTGGTGAGGCCGAAAGGCATGACAAGGTATTCGTAGTGACCGTATCTACATCGAAAAGCTGTCTTCTCGACAACATCAATCCACCAAGAGCTGGACTTTCCATCACGTTCTGGACTTATTTTGCTACATGCGTATATGCATAAATATGATTGATAGTAACCCCTTGCACCTGTCGCTACGTCTGTAACGATTTAATTCATGTAGTATGATCGATTTGAAAATGACTGTATTTTCGCACCGACCTTTGATGTCGCCTTTGTGTGCTTGTTTCGTCACTCCTCTCCTTCAGTGCTACTTGTGCTGTCGTACCAGTGAGTGTATTATGTGTGTCAAAGTGAGGTGAATCGAGTGATGCATATGATTCGAGTACTGCACTCGACACTGACACAACAGTAGGTGCGACTTTGCATTGATGTTTCTGAATCATCAGCCTCTGACATCCTCTCTGAGACTCCTCCTTCTCCTACATCCTCTTTGATAGACAAGCCATGGCTCGCCTGCAGAGTTTATCCCTGATCTTGTACTGCTAACAATTACCTCGAGGATAGAGAAGCGCGTGAATGGGCGTGTATGAGTCGAGGTTAACTGGAGGAGGAGAGAATGAGAGAGGGGATGACACTGTAACAAGAGGTGAGCTGCAGACGGCGGGTGCAGCAGTACATCACCTACTGCTGTGTCTGTGTCGAGTGCAGTACTCGAATCATATGCATCACTCGATTCACCTCACTCTGACACACATAATACACTCACTGGTATGACAGCACAAGTAGCACTGAAGGAGAGGAGTGACGAAACAAGCACACAAAGGCGACATCAAAGGTCGGTGCGAAAATACAGTCATTTTCAAATCGATCATACTACATGAATTAAATCGTTACAGGCATGGCGACAAGTACTCATGTGTTTATTTATGCTTGATAAATATCTATTGAGAAGAAAAATAGTTGGACTCTGGCGTGTCCAACTCTTGGTGGATTGATGTTCGACATCACCGTCTTGAATGCGTATTTGGTGGTAGCCCTGACGCAGATCGAGTTTAGTGAAATACTTGGCACCATGTAAGCGATCGAAGAGTTCATCAACACGAGGTAAAGGATAGCGATTTTTAATGGTCATCTGATTCAAAGCTCGATAATCGACGCACATTCGAGTGGTACCATCCTTCTTCTTTACGAAAAGGACAGGTGATGCATAAGGTGACTTACTTGGACGAATGAATCCGGCGGCCGTGAGTTCATTGAGTTGTCTACTGAGTTCCTCGAGTTCTTTAGCACTCATTGCATACGTAGGTCGGATGATCGGCTTGGCATCGGGTACGAGTTCAATCTTGTGGTCAACTTCACGACGAGGTGGGAGGCCGGGTGGTAATTCAGGAGGAAATACATCTTTGTATTCAGTGAGAAGGGACTTACGGTGTTTAGTGTATTCATCGGGTTCAGCTTTTGGGCTTTGGTTGATGGTGGATAGGTGGAGCGTGGTGTCACTGGTATGTTGAACAAGGATCAACACTTCCACACTGTGGCGACGAATGGATTGTTTTAATGAGGCTTTGGTGATGAGAAGTGAATTCAGTAGGTTCTTGGTAACATGGCATGATGAAGGATGTGTGGTTGCAGTGAATGAATGTTTACGGCCATCATGTGTAAGGGATATTGATTGCTTGGTCCAATCAATGTTAGGGTTCAATGCTTGTAACCAAGATTGGCCAAGGATGGCATCATACTTGGGCAATGGAAGTACGGTGAAATCGAAGTGATCGGTGTACGTGCCTATGGTGATACAGGCATGTTCGAGGGTGCCACAACTTTTCTGTTGGGACCCGTCAGCGAGGGTTACTGTGTGGACTGTGGATGCACTGCCAGTGGAGATTCGAAGGTTGTGATTCTTGATAAATTCAGTGGAGACAAAGTTAGTTGAGGCACCACAGTCGATAAGAAGATTGACTGAGCGTTCGTTGAGGGTGCCTCGAATCTGGAGGAGTTTACGAGGATGTGAACGGTTGTGTTCGACGAAGCAACACGAATCAATGTTCATAGCTTCATAGTTCGATGTGATGTTCGGGGATTCAATGGTATCATTGGGTTCAATGGGATCAGTGTTACGGTTGATCGATGATGACTCTCTAGTACTAGAGGGTAGACTCTGAGGTTTGAGGTCGTTGGTTGTTGTCGAGGGAAGTGGATCGGGTAATGCGACTGCTGCTGCGATGCGGATAGCTGATGCGGATGCTGCGATGCGGTTGGTATTCGATTTGTTGCTCTGCCCAGCGTCTACTGCTGGGCCATTCCATTTTTTGACTTTGGACAATCACGAGAGATGTGACCGGATTGTCGACAACGAAAACATTTACCTTGACGACGAAGTTGATCACGCTCCGCGTCTGTAAGCTTCTTCAGAACTTGCCCATTCATTGCATTGAGGTCAACTTCGGAATAACCTTCGGTGGTCGCAGCGGAAAGATCCATTGGTGCTGAAGACGATGCTGCTGCAGCGGTGGTAGTGTTTGGCCCATGGGAACGTGGACCAGGCGCTGACGATGGAGTAGTGAAGCGATCACGAAAATTACGAAAACCTCCATCACGATGATGTTGTAGACGAGACTCAACGAACACAGCAAAATCCATGACCTCCTGAAGATTCTGTAGATCTTTGAGTACTACTTCGCGATATACATGACCCTTGAGACCTGCGACATACTGTTCGACCTGATCTGCAACATGCATATCCCGACAGTGTATTACGGTTTGCATAAACAGCGTACTGTAAGCCTGGACTGATCCAGTTTGCTGGAGTTGACGCAGCTTCGTACGAGCAATCTTCTCGATACCGTACGGAATGAAATGGGCACGTACCTTGGCTTCAAATTCGGTGAGGCTGAGAATCGGTGAACCTGATCTCTGTACACTCTCAAACCAGACGAGTGCTTCTCCTGAAAGGAACTGTGCCGCATATTCAACTTGACGTTGGTCGGGGACGTTGATGGTAAGATTAGAGAGGACTAAGTAGCGACGGAGTTGAATAAGGAACTGCTCAACCTTTGTACGAGTACCATTGAAAGCTTCAGGTGCCTGTGGTTTGACATACGTCGAGGGAGAGGAAGTAGACGAGGTATGGGTGTTAGTGAGGGCAGCAGCTACTGGTGGGGTCGCGGTGGCTTGGACAGGAGGCGAAGATGAGGACGTACTGAATGGTGACATTGAGGCAGCTGCTGCTTGTTGTTGTGTCACATTGGAGAGTTGTTGCTCAACGCGGGTATCGAATTCCAAATTAAGTTGTTGGAATGCAGAGGCGCGTTGATCCTCAGGCAGGAGGCCAACAAGGTGGTTCATGATGGACATGATGATGAGACGTGAGGTGGCGACTTTGATGAATCTGATTCACGTTGTGGTGGTGACGATGAGGGTGAGGTAGCGCAGTGTGGGATCGTGACTGGAGCCGAAACCAATTGTAGAGAGTCGTCTAGGCTAGTGAGTGTCTCAATAGTGTGAGTGTATGTGATTGAGTGTAGGACGAGGGTGAGTGAGAGCGAGAGTACACACGAAAGAGTGAGAAGCAAGCATGCTGAGCGAGGAGAGAAACGAGTACAACGAAACGGGTAGAAAAACGCAGGGGAAACGAAAAGGTGAACGTTTAACGTGTTTGAGACAAGTGTGACAGTCGAGCTGTTACACCAGACCTGACCAATTCAACCGCATGCCACTTTAGGGTTATTAGGGTTATTAGGGTTATTAGGGTTATTAGGGTTATTAGGGTTATTAGGGTTATTAGGGTTATTAGGGTTATTAGGGTTATTAGGGTTATTAGGGTTATTAGGGTTATTAGGGTTATTAGGGTTATTAGGGTTATTAGGGTTATTAGGGTTATTAGGGTTATTAGGGTTATTAGGGTTATTAGGGTTATTAGGGTTATTAGGGTTATTAGGGTTATTAGGGTTATTAGGGTTATTAGGGTTATTAGGGTTATTAGGGTTATTAGGGTTATTAGGGTTATTAGGGTTATTAGGGTTATTAGGGTTATTAGGGTTATTAGGGTTATTAGGGTTATTAGGGTTATTAGGGTTATTAGGGTTATTAGGGTTATTAGGGTTATTAGGGTTATTAGGGTTATTAGGGTTATTAGGGTTATTAGGGTTATTAGGGTTATTAGGGTTATTAGGGTTATTAGGGTTATTAGGGTTATTAGGGTTATTAGGGTTATTAGGGTTATTAGGGTTATTAGGGTTATTAGGGTTATTAGGGTTATTAGGGTTATTAGGGTTATTAGGGTTATTAGGGTTATTAGGGTTATTAGGGTTATTAGGGTTATTAGGGTTATTAGGGTTATTAGGGTTATTAGGGTTATTAGGGTTATTAGGGTTATTAGGGTTATTAGGGTTATTAGGGTTATTAGGGTTATTAGGGTTATTAGGGTTATTAGGGTTATTAGGGTTATTAGGGTTATTAGGGTTATTAGGGTTATTAGGGTTATTAGGGTTATTAGGGTTATTAGGGTTATTAGGGTTATTAGGGTTATTAGGGTTATTAGGGTTATTAGGGTTATTAGGGTTATTAGGGTTATTAGGGTTATTAGGGTTATTAGGGTTATTAGGGTTATTAGGGTTATTAGGGTTATTAGGGTTATTAGGGTTATTAGGGTTATTAGGGTTATTAGGGTTATTAGGGTTATTAGGGTTATTAGGGTTATTAGGGTTATTAGGGTTATTAGGGTTATTAGGGTTATTAGGGTTATTAGGGTTATTAGGGTTATTAGGGTTATTAGGGTTATTAGGGTTATTAGGGTTATTAGGGTTATTAGGGTTATTAGGGTTATTAGGGTTATTAGGGTTATTAGGGTTATTAGGGTTATTAGGGTTATTAGGGTTATTAGGGTTATTAGGGTTATTAGGGTTATTAGGGTTATTAGGGTTATTAGGGTTATTAGGGTTATTAGGGTTATTAGGGTTATTAGGGTTATTAGGGTTATTAGGGTTATTAGGGTTATTAGGGTTATTAGGGTTATTAGGGTTATTAGGGTTATTAGGGTTATTAGGGTTATTAGGGTTATTAGGGTTATTAGGGTTATTAGGGTTATTAGGGTTATTAGGGTTATTAGGGTTATTAGGGTTATTAGGGTTATTAGGGTTATTAGGGTTATTAGGGTTATTAGGGTTATTAGGGTTATTAGGGTTATTAGGGTTATTAGGGTTATTAGGGTTATTAGGGTTATTAGGGTTATTAGGGTTATTAGGGTTATTAGGGTTATTAGGGTTATTAGGGTTATTAGGGTTATTAGGGTTATTAGGGTTATTAGGGTTATTAGGGTTATTAGGGTTATTAGGGTTATTAGGGTTATTAGGGTTATTAGGGTTATTAGGGTTATTAGGGTTATTAGGGTTATTAGGGTTATTAGGGTTATTAGGGTTATTAGGGTTATTAGGGTTATTAGGGTTATTAGGGTTATTAGGGTTATTAGGGTTATTAGGGTTATTAGGGTTATTAGGGTTATTAGGGTTATTAGGGTTATTAGGGTTATTAGGGTTATTAGGGTTATTAGGGTTATTAGGGTTATTAGGGTTATTAGGGTTATTAGGGTTATTAGGGTTATTAGGGTTATTAGGGTTATTAGGGTTATTAGGGTTATTAGGGTTATTAGGGTTATTAGGGTTATTAGGGTTATTAGGGTTATTAGGGTTATTAGGGTTATTAGGGTTATTAGGGTTATTAGGGTTATTAGGGTTATTAGGGTTATTAGGGTTATTAGGGTTATTAGGGTTATTAGGGTTATTAGGGTTATTAGGGTTATTAGGGTTATTAGGGTTATTAGGGTTATTAGGGTTATTAGGGTTATTAGGGTTATTAGGGTTATTAGGGTTATTAGGGTTATTAGGGTTATTAGGGTTATTAGGGTTATTAGGGTTATTAGGGTTATTAGGGTTATTAGGGTTATTAGGGTTATTAGGGTTATTAGGGTTATTAGGGTTATTAGGGTTATTAGGGTTATTAGGGTTATTAGGGTTATTAGGGTTATTAGGGTTATTAGGGTTATTAGGGTTATTAGGGTTATTAGGGTTATTAGGGTTATTAGGGTTATTAGGGTTATTAGGGTTATTAGGGTTATTAGGGTTATTAGGGTTATTAGGGTTATTAGGGTTATTAGGGTTATTAGGGTTATTAGGGTTATTAGGGTTATTAGGGTTATTAGGGTTATTAGGGTTATTAGGGTTATTAGGGTTATTAGGGTTATTAGGGTTATTAGGGTTATTAGGGTTATTAGGGTTATTAGGGTTATTAGGGTTATTAGGGTTATTAGGTTATTAGGGGTTATTAGGGTTATTAGGGTTATTAGGGTTATTAGGGTTATTAGGGTTATTAGGGTTATTTAGGGTTATTAGGGTTATTAGGGTTATTAGGGTTATTAGGGTTATTAGGGTTATTAGGGTTATTAGGGTTATTAG